>JACMZG010001911.1:45958593-46126093 GCA_018340805.1 Microvelia longipes | reverse complement strand
TTTAATGATATTAAAAGTAGACAAGAAAATTGTTAAGCCATGATCATGATTCGATAGGCATAGCACAAAAATTGTTTTTTTTATATTCTCAAAAAAAGAAATTATCAGTGAAATGCGATTTACCGTCTGTGCCAATTCCGTAGATTTTACCTACGGCCTTGCCGTTGGTGAAGGTCCTCAAATGTGTACCAGTTGGGCGCTAGTTGTTTAATAATGAAATAAAATTAAAAATTTGTCGCTTTCTAAAAGCATTGTGGTAACAAGATTACTAATTTATGGTTATTAATGTGAGAAAATAAAAATTCCATTCCGAAATGAGCTTCTGTTGGGAGTAAAATAAAAATTGATTCCTTGTTTTCTCAATTACTTTACATTCATAAATAAAATGTTGTAAAGTATCTGGATTTCTTCTTTTTTTCCTTTTGTTTATAAAATAAATAATCCAACGTTTTTGTTATTTTCAAAAAGTGAGTTATTAATTATTTATAATAATAATATATTTATTTGTCTCAACTACTTTACATTAAAAAATAAAATGTTGTGAAGTATCTGGATTTCTTAAGCATAGAGGACATCTCTCCTCTTTTTTGTTGAACATTTCAACTTTTTGTTAAAATTTATGGTACAATATTTTGGGTTTGCGAGGCGTATTTGTAATATTATTTTGTGTTTAACTATGACTGAATCTAAAGTAAGATAGGTCTCTCCCGGAAGTTAAAAGGATGAAATATGTCAGTAAATTGGAGAGGAAGTACTGTTAAGGACTTTACTCATGGATAGTGATAAAGACATTGCAAATACTCTCTAGAATTGAAAATTTTCTCCAACTTTTTATAAGTAATACTGTTTTTCTTCAATATAGTTGTTTACTATTATACGCGCAAAAAATAGCATATAATTCACAACAGGGAATGCCTTTTTTCCCCCGGCTCGTTTTACTGTATCGCTTCCCTGGACAGTAAATATAGCTGCCGCAGTATAAAAAAAGACTTCCTTCACAGTCTTGTAACATAATATACTATTCTCAACAACTGGCAAAATCCTGAAGATAGTCTTTTGGATCAGCAGGAGCAATATATTTTAGTGTTAACATTCCTCCATACGTAACACACAATACATCGAATCTCTTCAAATCTTTTTCTTGACATTTAGCACTAGCTATAATTAGCTCAGAGCATAGACCCAATGTATAAGAAAAGAAAAGCACATAATTTATTAAATAGGAAACAATAATACAAATTTCATTTATAATTTTATTTATTTCTTAAAATTAAAATAATTTGAGCGAGCTTAATTTCTTTATACAATATATTTACATAATTATACTTATCTAAAAATACTTTTTACAAAAAATGTAATTATTTAAGAGACTTATTAAAATTCAAAATTAAAATTAAAATTAAAATTACAACTCAAGTAACTAATTTCACATTGGGTAATAGTTGTATAGTTAATAATTACAACCATAATAACTCTACTAAAAGAAAATAAGAATCCAAATCTATTTGAATAAAAATGCAGCAAAAAGAATGTTCACAGCATTTGCCTTAACATCAATAACTTGGCTCCTAAATAATTTTTTGAACATTTATAATTACAGGCTTACATGATTACCCTATAACTTGTCATAAAATTGGATTATGTGCTTAAAGCCACAAGATTGATTAGAATGACAAGACAACTTATTCAGAAGTATCATTAAAACATCATCTGTGTGAGGTCGTTCGCCTTGTAACTATAGTTTTGAATTTAATAAAGGCAGATAAAAGTTTTAAAAATTAGGACATAAAAAATTATAAGTAAAAATTTTGTCAACGTTAATTCTCTCACAATAGATTTTCTTCCTATTTTAGTTTTTAAATTACAAGGCTTGGATATTGTTGCCATTGATGATTAATGACAAAAATTAAAGCAGTAACAAAGTTAATATGGCATAAAATTCATGTACAAATAAAATTAATTACTTACATTTCTCTTTAATGCAAATGAACTAACAAATACAAATAAGTGTTTAATACTTGACAGAGATTAATTATCTTGTTTTTGGTGCAGATACCAAAGAGTATATTTAAAGGCTCAGGAAACTAGGCAAGAGTTCCATGAGTTTGATACCAAAAACAATCATTGCAACATAATTCATTACAAAAATGAAACAATAAGTTTATTTTCTGATTTTGCATTTAACTAAATATCTGTATGAAGATATAATTAAAAGAAAATATACACAATTCTTACACTATTCAGATAAGACTAATTTAAAATAATAAAAAAATTAAATCTTTACTCTAATTATTACAAAAATTAAGTTTTAGAATTACTTTATTTAACATATTTACACTCAATCTAGTAAAAACAAATATAAACACAATTATTGATCATATAAGAAGTATTTACACAAAAAAATCAAAACATGTACAACCTACATTGGTAACATACTTTGTAATAGTTACAGTAAACCAAAAATATTATTAAGGTATTAATGAGATAGTTGTGTAACTTGGAACAATTATGTAACAATGGAAATTGATGAAATAAGATACCACCTTGTAATGGTTTAACATTCATAGATAGTTTAATAGAACGAACATCACAATACTTAAAGACACTTAGATAAACTTATCATATAGTTCTCTACAGGTTTGTTTGGCACGTGAACTAGAGTGCACTACACTGCACACAAATTCTTCTTCACACATAAATCTAGGGTAAAATAGAGTTAACTTTGGAATCTCGGACCCGGGCAGGTTGAGATTTAATCTCAACCTGTTGCGATTTGAACCTCACCAGGTTCAGGTTGGATTCAAATAATTTTCATTCTATATATTTATGTATAGTAATAGTACTCTATATATTACTTATATACTTGAACCTTCGTCTTTGAGTGGACAGAAGTGTGGGACAGAAGAAGTCCCACATTTCTGATATTTTCAGCATTTTTTATTTTTACAGAAGATGTAATCTAGAGCGATGTCATTAGATAACTTAGTGTTCCAGTGTATAGCTCCTTCACTATTTGATTCTAAGATAGGATAAAATAAAGATTTTTGAATAAAAGATAAAAAAGATTCAACTTTTATTATCAAGTTGAAAAAAGGCTCGTAAACCGTGTCTTACTTCACACATTTTATTCCTTAAGTCTCTTATGGTTTTTTTGTTTATATTTACAAAAACCTGGACTCAACAGGTTTGAAAGTACTCACAAGTAGGTTTCAAACCCAGGTACTCCCGAGTACCTGGGTTTGAAAAATAATCTTAAAAACTTGGCTGGTTCGAGTACCCCGCATAATATTTGTTACGCAACAAAGTGTAGTGCACTCTAAGACAGTTTGGAGTACAACTTTGGACATGTCTGAGTTTAGTTCTTACTTCAGCCTACACAATTTATATGGCTAACAAACCTAATTAACCCATAAAAAGCATCTTTACTCATTTCATTATTCAGCATTAAATAGTTCATATCTTTCCTAACAAAGCATACAAAAAAAAGAACAATGCTGATTTAAGAAACTCATGAAGTATATCATTCATAAATGTTTTAGTCTTCATGTGATGACCTCAAGATTGATAATAAATTCAACAACTGACTACCACACCGTTCTCACAGATAAATATATAAACCGGTGAAAAATAAATCATTGTATCTCACACATTCTCAACATAAAGATTCAAATGGAACCCTGTAATTTTTATTTAAGTATTTTTTATTTATTTAAAAAAGAGAAATCTGACGTGACTACAAATAAATGGACGGACAGTACTCAGTTCAGCTATACTTACAATTACTATTATACACAAAGCAAGTGTTTCATTTTTTTGGCTATATATATATATATATATATATATATATATATATATATATATATATATATATATATAGCTTATTTTATATATATATATATATATATATATATATATATATATAATAATATATATATATATATATATATATTATATAAAAGGACCAAACCTTTATAAAGATAACAGCTGAAGCCTACACAGATAAAAATCACATTCAAAACCAAACTGAATAAACAACAAATCATAAAGCGTTGCTTTTAAAGAATACATTTTTCTATATCTTAACAAATGATAGTTTAAATTTGAATATTAAATTTGACTCTAAGTTGAGATATACTGTTGTAAATTAGAGATGCCTCGGACTGGTTGAATTGTAGTTTATGGAATAAATCCTCTTCAGTCAACATTAACAAACCTTCACCATCTACTTTCTGTAAAAAATTAAACAAAATGATAAGACAAATGATTTATGGAACCCAATGTTCTAGCAAGTTCTTCTAATGGCACAATGTTATGAAAATCCTGGGTTTTAAACACTCGTTGAAAGTGACAAATGGTGAATGAATCGCGAGATGGTAAGCAGATCTAGGCAGGTAACAATATGCTCACTAGTAGCATTAACTCTGGTATGTAAGTTCCTGGTTTTAATTTCCCTAAATTTATTTTTTTTTCACTGATTTAATAATCACACATAAAATTTTATATACGTATATAATCAATATATATTGATTTATTTTCAATAAATTTTATAAGGACTTAAGTCTTCAATAATCAATATATATTATAAAACAATTTATTTTTTATTTATTATATTTATGATTGTTAATTCAATGTAAAAAATAAATCTAGGGAAATAAAAACCAGAAACTTAGCTACTAGTGAACTATTGTTCCCTCCCTAGATCTCCTAACCATCTCGCAATGTTTGACATAATTTTTATAACTTAAAAACAATGACTTTACTTCTATAAGAAAATTAAGCTATGGCTATTTCACCCAATGCTGTGGGTATCATCAGGCTAATATCTTGATTATATAGCTTAATTTTCTTATAAAATTAGAGGCATTATTTTTAATTTATAAAAATTTGTGAATTCTATAAACTAAAAAGTGAGACTGAAATAAGTGATCAAATTGCACAAACATAACATGCTGTTGGCTTTTTTATAACATAATTTAAAAATATATTATCATATAATAAAATAAATTAATAAAATGCCCGGCGTTTTAGGGCCTTTCACCCCATCAGGGTATTCACCCTGCGGGAACCACCTCAGATGGATTGCATCCACTATTGTCTAAGTATTAATTGTGGTTAGAAAAATCGTTTTAATACAGTTACTATGTATATATAAACTTAGACCATAGCTCTGGCTGTGAACCCTACTCTGGTACTGAAATCAAGTGCTCATACGATCACGGACACAGATCTCCTCATATGATTTTAAAAAACTATTTCCACAAAACTGTTCCTCCTTCTAATTCTAGACACCTTAGCCACCAATGTTTAAAACAAATTATTATCTATAATTAAAAAAAAAAACAAATGCTTACATTGTTATAGAAAGAATTGGTAGCTTTATGGAGAATAGACTCGATAAATGAAGTAACTTTTCTACAGTCCCATTCAAGCAAGTCTTGTTCGGTAATTTCAGAACAACACGGAACGCTCTGAGCTATGAACTTATCACATGCTGCATCCAGCTCAATTTCTCCTTTATTCTGCAACAATAATAAATTCAAAAGGTTTAACAAGAACAACAACTATTAATTCATTCAACTAAGTAAAATTAAACATTAGTTTAACCCTTTAAAGACATAAAGGCGAAGGGTAGGTGTGGGGGCCATGCCCAGGTTCCTGTGACCTAAGTTACAACCCCAGCCTGAGTTATTTTAAGCCTATGAACACCCCCAGCCCGCATTAATTTCAACTTTTTAACACACTATTCATGATCTCTGAACACTGTAAAGGTGTACGTGTGTGTTAGTGATCTCTATATTCTTTTCATTTGTATTTTAAACTAATAATGTAAAAACTTCTACATTTTATGAATCTGCTGAGTACATCACAGTTTAAATCTAGATATATTTTTATACTTTATTAATATATACTAATTAATTCCAAAATTATTTTTTAGGCAATTAAATATAAAAATAAAAAAGCTTATTTACTTTTTTTAAAATACACACACATACATATAACATTTTTGGTATGAGGAAGCCCAATGGAACCATTCCCCCCCCCCAACTCCCGTCACCCACACAACCTTATAAGCTTCATTTTCATGATGAAAATTCACTAATAAAGTTAGGCACCTGACAGATAAAATGAGGCAACTTACAGACAAGGCACTCATTCACGAGATCCAAATGCAAACAACTTTTACAATAATATTTCAAAGAGATGTAATGCACTATATAAGAGATTTAGGTGATAATAAAAAAATATTAAGCATTAAGCAAATTTTTGCCAAAATAAAATTATCAGCAGACATCATTGCTTTCATACAAGTATTTTTTCCAATAAAATTAGGTAACAGGTTTACTATTCCATTGTTCTGGTCTTACTTGCAAATGATAAATAAGTTTAGCAAATAAATATAATATTTACCTTAGGTATATGATTAGAATCACAATTATTTTCTGAATCTATTTTGATAGGAGATGTTGCTACATTAGTGAAGTTAGAATTAACACAAGTTTGCATAGATTCAGGAGCTACTGGAACAGGTATGCTATTAGTTGAAGCAGGAACAGTATTAGATTGATTATCAGACGGCAGCGTAGCAGAACTACCAATGGTTGAACTAGTTATGCTATTAGACGTATGAGCCAATGAGGAGCCAGTATTAGAATTAGAAGCAACATTGGTAGAGCAACTATTGTCTGCTGGTTCATTACTGGAAGCCATGTCAACAGATTCTCTCAACTTTCTATTTCTTTGAATCTGAGATAAATCTTTCTTCACTTCTGATAAAGGTTTATTACTCCAATTCTTATTACTAAAATGACAGAAAAAATACTATTAAAATTGTTGTGATATGATATAAATCAATATGAAACAGACTTAACTGATTATTAGAGTATTAATATAGTTTTCTCAGTAATTGGCGAATTTTCAAAAAAATGAGGTCTTCAGCATGGAGTAGAGAATTTAGAGATTGACTCCTCTTAGTCCCTTGATTACAAAAATAAATATTTTAGTATACTAATCTTTATGTTAATACACTGTTGATATTTATACTGACAATTTGATTCATCAAGTTATAGAACTAACTCTAATATTAATAAATATAATAATAATTATATATTAATTAATATATTTAATATTAAAATTAATATTTTAATACTACCAAGAATATTAATATTTTTATTATTCTTTAAGAACATTAATATATTTTTCCTCAGTTATTTTAAGAAAATTAGCTTAGCAGTCTGCCTTTAATTTTCGTATACTAAATCTTGTAATATGTATTTTTCCTTTTACTCAAAAGGTTTTTTTCATTCTTGAAAGTCACAATTTTTTTACTTTGCAGTGATTCAACAAATAATTTTATTTATTAATAATTAATATCATATTATATGTTGTGAGTACTTTAATCAAGTATGATTACACTTACCATGTAGTCAGCCTATCAGGTAGAAGAGAGTCATCATCTAGGTTATCATGCGAGTAAGGACAATCGTTGGTATTATCATGGGTTTCTTGATCTCCACTTGAAGCGTTACCATCTCCCATACATCCACCAGTCCCACAGACCCTTTCGTCGCCTATTCAAACACACAAAATAACAATTAAATAACCAACAAACAATCATATTAAAAAGTTACATGCAAGATGAATTTAAAATAAATATTAAATTTCTAAAGACAGAACTAGTCTAAGCATTGCATTTAATTGCTAAACTAAAAACCTGCCGCTAAAACCTAAGATGTCATTTTAAATTTAAACTTCAAACTCCAATGCTGGATATTTTATACTCAGTTCAACAACAAACCACATATTTAACATAGACTTAAATAGCACCTCCACTTTAGGCAAGAAGTTGAAACATGGCTGAAAAAACCAGACAGAACATATTTGCTTAAAATCAAAGTGGTTATACGTCATTTACGTGGTTAACACCTAAGTGTATCTTTTGGTTTAAACCTGTAGGGTCATATAAGTGTTTCAGATCTAGGAAACACACCCTCTTTACATGGCGGCACACTTCATGGTTTGCTTGGCCCAACCAAACTCTAACCAAACTCACTGCTCTGGCACAGAGCAGGCTCACAGGTTCAAAGAGCTGCTCTGGCTGCTCTGTGAGCCTGGCTCACAGCTCTGGCTAGTCCAGCGCCACCCATCAGAGAACTCTAGCAACCCCTATGTTAGTGTGTGCCAGTGACTAGTTCATCTAGACCAGCTAAATTCTAGCCAGGCTCCCCCTTTGGCTAGCACCGACAACTAGTACACAGTGCTTAGTTCATCTAATCTTACTCGCTCCTCTGATTGCATTAGTATCACTTGGCCCTCATGCAACCAGTCTCACCAATCTAGTCCAAATTAGTCAACCACTCAGCTCCTCTAGCATCACCATACTCAAGCTAGGCTCACAGCTCTAGCTAGTCCAGCGCCACCCAACAGAGAACTCTAGCAACCCCTATGTTAGTGTGTACAAACTGATTCTTTAGCCCTGACCTGAAAGTCAAAGCTCTGCAGTGCTACTAGGAGACGTCTATCTTCAAGAACCCAGCACTTAGTTCATAGTTACTAATGTTATGTGTGGCATTGGCTTCACTTTAACTGACTAAGTTTTCAGACATACAGAGGCTTACTATCACTTTGGAACTTGGTCAGGAAGATATACATCCCAATCTTCATCTCTATCAGCCAACAGAAACTTGACTTTTCTAAAATATTATTTAGTCAATTACAAATATATGTTAACAGGTCATAAATTACTTCCTTTGGAACTAATATATCACAGGAATTGTGGAAACGGTATAATATTTTACTTAACTCCAGAGTTTGTATTATATTACAATAATCTTGTTTAACACATAAGTGGTTATTACCACTCTTTTTAGCAAAAGAAAATTAATAAATAAATGCAAAAATAATAATGGTAATACAAACATAATTTGGGAGGAGGTGTCAGAGGATGTCCAGTTCTCTTCCCCCACCCAATAGGATGTAAATCAGGTGAATCGTCATCAAACCAGGAACCAAAATGATCAGGGAATCCATCGAAGACAACATGGACTTGGTATGGAAGGACCTGCTTGATAGTGGCCACTCGGAGGAGGTGGGGAGCTCGAGGATCTATTGCTTCCAGCTTAGACCCTTTCTTAAATTTTATCGGAGGTCTCACCATGAACGCAGCGACCGGAGCAGCTTCAGAATTGGTATCTTGTAAATATTTCTTCCATGAAAAATTCTTCTTTTTTACACCTACATATACAAATTTAATTAGTTATAAAACATTTTAATTTGATTAAAAAAATAGCAGAATAGAATACTTAAATGACAACTAATACAAAGAAAGCATTGTCAAAGTATTAACATAAAATTAGGCAATAAATACAGAGAATTTTTATTTATTTGTTTACTATAAACGATACATAAATGAACACATTATCATGTCACCAGTCGTCACATAATAGTAAATAAACAAAAAATAAGAAAAAAAATACCTTTAGGAGGAGTAAGCATATAGTTATTCCTCTGACACCATTCAACTGGATGAATATTTGGTGAATAGTATTCACACCAGTAGTCAAACGTATCGTCCCACGAGTCAAAGTGAATCAACAGTCTATGGTCCACTACCGCTGACACAGTTGCCACGCACACCAGGTAACTGTTCTTCTTGTCTACTGCTTCTACCTTCATACCCACTTTGAACAAGTTTGGCTCTCCCTATAAAATAATAATAAAAAAGTAAATAAATACTCCCTGGTACTTTGGACAGATAAGTCTCATATGAATCTCACAAGAATATTTCTATTTGTTTTATTTCAGGTTTAATAAACAATAATATGCTAGAAAGCCATCAACTCCGTCTTTTTCACAAAACTTGCTTTGTCAGTAGTTTCCAAACTTTAAACAGAGGTCCTGGACAGCTGAAGGCTGGACATCTCTCCAGCACTGATGATAGAATACGCTAAAAGCCTACGCTAATTTCAAAACTATTTTGAAATTTTGGGGGAACAAACAATTCTTCCTTAACTGTTAGAGAATTTATGGCAAAAAAATAAACTATTTGCTTTGAAAAATTCAAAGATAAACATTCCCTGCCCAACTAAAAAAGTCAGTTACTAACAAGCTAATGACAAAAGAAATTATAAACTATAGTTCATTTTATCACAAATGGCTTTCCCTGGTCACAAATTACTTATTAAATTATAACATTCAGTAAAAAATTAGGTTTCTTTTTTGGTGAATCGATTCAACATTAGTTTTTATTATTAATTATCTGTTTCAGGTGCTTTTAAGACCTCCCTGGGCGGTTTTTACAAAGTTGTCTGTCTATATGTGTAGTGTGTTAACATTGTACCTCCTAATTTATTTATGCTAGAAAGTTGAAACTTTGTACAAAAATCAATCAACTACTATAGTTGTGCTATTCGGAAAATTTTATTATGATTTCATTAATCCACATTTATGACTCAACAAAAATTTCAAAAAATCATTAACCAAGGAGACTAACGTAAGTTTTAAGTTTCATCTCATTATAAGCATTATTAGTAAAATTTTTATCAAATGACTTGTGTACATTTTTTAAAAAATTGTAAAAAATCGGAAAAATTCAATTGAGTTGAAATTTAATACAAGTATATACCTTAACATTAAATAAGTACACCAAGTTACGTTTTAATACAAAAGTATATCTAAGGTTTTTGTTGGATCATAAAAGTAAAGCAGCATTTAATGTGGGCGGGTGGGTGACCACTGGGAATGAAACGAATGTATTTACGAAGGACCGAAACGAGTCCGAAGATGTGCTGCAGAATACATTTGACGAATTGTATATTCTGAGGACGAGCCAAGCGAGTTGGAAGTAGGAGGATGAGCGTAGCGAATCCGATGTGATAAAGAAAAGTTCTGAGGTCCTCCGTACCTGATTTTTTAAATGGCTGAAAAACACATTGTTTAATTCATTATGATATAACTTTAACATACCGAGTCAACTTGTTTATGTATGAAGCATTTTGGAGGAGCAGCCTTAGCTTTGATATGATTCAAATAATTAGGCCAAGTAAACGTTTGTTTGTTACATCCCCATGGTGGCTCTAATTCTATTCCATGGGAGGAGCAGAATCCACAGGGGAATATGTTTGGGCTGTCTGCATTTACCCAGAAATCATATGTCTTAGGATATCCATCAAAATTCAGTTTAATTCTGTAACCTATAACCAAAAAAATTTCAAAATAAAATTATTAAAAAAAATGTCTAATATAATTTTAATTTAAAAAAATTGAAGCAGGCAAAAAATATTTTTAGTAAGACAAGGAAATATGGAAAATTAAAATTTGAAACTTTAATTTTTTCAGTAACAACAGAATAAAAATTATTTTGAAAAGAAAACAAATTAGTTTACTTTGTAACTGTCTCTCCCATAGCTGATCTATTGGCACATTAACTCCCCATATAACAAAACTATATTCTTGTGGATTTCAGACAATGAGAAGGTAAGATAGTTGTGTGACCATTTCTTGCAGCATAGTTATGTTGTTCAGTAATTAAAAGCTAACTTGTCATGTGTTTCCACTACATAATTTACAAAAATAAATATGGCAGGGCGAGTAAATCTATGTCTACAATGCTAAATGAAGAATAAAAGATGAGAATAAACGCACAAAAAACCTAAGGGAGGAGAGTTCCTTCATATTCACACCCTTTTGAGATAAGAAAACCTTACAAATAATCTTTTTTAAGTTAACTTAAAGAAGAATAGAGGTTGATAGGACTCTAAAGCCTCATTAACCTAAAGAAAATAATATTATTATTTTAATTATAATTTTAATTTTTTTATTCATTACATAGAGAGAGATAGTGATATTCATGAGAGAGAAGTGATAGATCACCTCGCAAGTAGGCCATGTTGGTGGGCCCTTTTTGCTAACTCCCTTAGATAGAACTCATATGCCTTATGAGTCCTAGTGCAGGCATTATACATCTAATCCACAGAAGAGCCGTAGCTTTACTATGAGTTTCTATAACTTAAACTAGAAGCAACACGTGCCCCACTGTTAGTCTAAGCTTTTTTGAACTTGAAACCATAAGGCAGAAACTTGAATAAACTGCTATTGAGGGTCCTAAATTTGGCCTAACCCCAGGTTAATTTAGTGTTAGGGATCTTTTACAAGTACCTGACATAGCACAGGCTCGGAACCACCGACTTAATGTCCCTTATGAAGGGAGGGGCCATGAAGGGGGGGAGAGGGAGGAGGTGGATTTTTGGAAAGGGGGGACTCACTGGTCAATAATATATACATATTGTTGAATGAATGTATGTATGTATGTACGAGATTTTTGTGTCCTAGACTATAGAAAACAATAACTTTCGAACTCTTTCTCGGATCAAAATAAATAATCTTTTTTTATACAACATAATCAAAATCTTAATAAATACATGTACCTCTTATTTTTCTAACATTGTATAACCGCAACTCGTGCATGAAACTTTGTACAAAAATGAAATTTGCTAATGTCCCAAACCCTATTGTTTATTAAAAAAATATGTGTAACATTTTCTCTATTTAAAAATTTGCTTATATCATGGCAGTATGCCACTTATATAAACCAGTTAAAATACAACAAACATGTGGCTGCGAAGCGGCCCCCTAGTGCCGACAAGCGCCGAGGCCAAAGTTCTCTTGTTTTAGTACCATGTATTTTTATTTAATACTCTAATTTTTACTATAGTTATTATTTCTATATTTATTAGTTCTATATTAATTAGGTATTAGTTTATTTTAATATTATTATGCTTATTTGGTCTATTAATTTTTGTTTAAATTATGTTTAATTTACAAGTTGCAGATATTTACAAAGTTTATTTTTGTATACCGTTCTTTTATGTGAAAAGAGCAGGAATAAAAAAAACCTCTCCTCTAGGGGTTTACCTCATTCTTCCTCATCTTTTAGTTTCAATTGACTTATTTAAGCACTGAAAGACTAGCTTAAGTAATTAAAGTTTTTAAAACACCAATAAGCTACAGTGTGTTGTTTAGTATTTAACTCCCTATACCTGCTGAGAGTTTCAACTACAGTATTCAAAATATGTAATGGCTTTAATAATACTAACAGCACTAATAGCCTTCAGTACAAGTAAACATATTGCTAGGCAGTATTAAATTAAAATAGGATAAAGTGGAGCAGGTAAAACTAAGTTTTCTTCGTAAGCTAAGATAGAATTTATAAAAAGTTATTTCAAGTATATACCTTAGAATTAATAATTTAATTTTTAAGTTACTTTTTATAGTATAGTGGAAGATTTGCCTTTAATAAATTGTTCATAAAGATCTCATTAAAAGAATACATAAGAATTGACAAAAAATATCATAAATATATATTTAAAGGAATTTGTTTCTTTCATGATACCAAGCTCACGGATGCTTTTTCTTACTTGAACGTGAAAAAGCTTTGGTTACCTTTAACTTGAGTCACATGAGCAGCACAGAATAAGGATGGCCTCTGTGGATCTATAGCCTCTAGTCTATGTCCTACTTTAAACAGGTTGGGTTGAGAAGGGAAGGCATCTTTAAACAACCTGATCCAAGCAGGGTGGCTCCTCATTTGACCCAAGTACTCAGACCAATCAAATTCCTCTTCTTTCTTCTTTGTATCATTAGCCTGAAAGAAAAACAAATAAAAGCATTTAACTTTCTCTTAAAGTTAAACTTATTGACTTGGTAAGAAACTTAAAAAAGCACTCATACAAATACAAAATAAAGGACTACTTACACTGGTAGTACTGCTTTGAGGTTCAGGTACTTGTTTAATAATTTTTTTCTCGTTATTTTGTTTAGCTGTTTCAATTTGCATGACTTTGGCTAGCGCTTTGTTTAGTTCTATAGCTTTAACACCTTTGCCACTGCCACTTGTTGCATTGACACTACCTGTTGAATTAGCACCTGTGGTAGGCACTGACATATCTTCCGAATCCACAGAAGGATTAGAATCACCATCTTCATCCATTTTATTCTCTTTATTCTTGTATTTATCTTCAGGTCTATTTTTATTCAACGCAATTTCAAATAATTTACGTTTCTTATTTGTGTTTTCCTTACAGGTAAGAGCTCTCTTGGTGTACAATGCGTTTCTCATTTGTGACCGTTCTCGACATGCGGTGCTACAGAACTTCTCCTCAATAAATTCAATGAGAAGGCCATAGCATTCACACTCTATGCATCGACCAATTTCATCTTTACCTGAACTATCACCAGGACAATATATTACATCCATACCTAAACAAAAAAATCAAATGATATATAACTTTTATTTCTAATTACTTTTATATAAATTACTTTACTCTGCCAGGTAAAGTATTTTTGAAATTTTTAAATTTCAATTTAAAAAAGAAATTGTCAACCTCATAAGTCGGGTTGATAACTACATACATTTTTCACAAATAAAAGGGTATGAAGCTCCATAAGATAAAGCCATGAGCCGCCATGTTAATTTTTGATCAGAGCAAACTTTTGAGAATTATTTTGAGACAAGGATTATTATGAGAACAATAGAAATTGATTTCAACAATTACCCCCTCCGCTGCCTTTAGGCTGACAACCTCATTAGAATAATTTTCCTTGAAATCGTTCTCAAAATAGGTAAGAGGTTATTTACTATATCACGTCATCTACTACTTATGAACACAGAGAATTAAAATAAGCTTACCTCCAAGAGATTTATTGTTAGTGTTTTTATTAGAGCCATCTCCTTCATACACTTGAATAGCACCCCATTTATTTACTATGAACTGAAAAAATAATAATAGATGTATGAACTTTAAGAGAAAAAATATACATAACTAATATTAAAGAATGGTAAAATTTATTTTGATACTCTCGTAACTCATGCAATACTTTCTGGTTTGAGCTTAGTACTTAATATTGCACACAAAAACATCAAAAGTAATTGATCAGTTAAAAATAAAAAAATATCGTTAAAGTAGTTGAAAATATTCAAAACATTCAAGCATAGGAAACAAAAGCATACAATAATATTATTGGCTAAACGAATAACCCAATCATAAGTGGTTAAGCTTTGAATTTAATGCGATTGTAGTTTGTATTCATGCAGCTAGATAGTGACTAAATCCATTATTTATTGATATTTGTCACATCACTGACTAGGTGTAGTGAGTTTTTCTTCAAGTCTGTCAGCCAAAGTCATACGTAACTTCAGTAAAAGAAATTCTACAATGAGGTAAGATTTTTTATCATTTGTATCGTTAAACTATTCTTTTTTTCTTCTTTGTAAAGTTCTCTGCTCAACCAAAAGGTTAACATTTTAGTTTTGAAAACAAAAAAATAATCTAATGTAATAAGTAAAATATAAACTCATACCTTAACATCAGAACCTGGTAGATTGCCAATACATGTATTCTGATTCCAGTCAATAACTTTGAGAGGATCGTAAGACCCAGCTCCTGTCAGAGGTTCTAGCCTCTTAACTGCAATTGTTTTCTTAAAACAGTCCCTCAGTATAGGAGCTCCTTTTCGTTTACGAGATCTTTCTATCATGACACTTTCTTTAGATAATTCTTTCACTTGTAGACCCCCCACAGATAGAGTAGATGCAGGTGACTGAAAATTAAAATCTATTATTACAGCTTGAAATTTAAAGACAGTAATTAAATTGTGATTTATCCACCTGGTTGGTAATACCAGTCTATTAAAATAATCAAAGAGACCAAGTGGAAGGCAAGAAATTATTTAATTAATTTATCTTATTCATTACAATAATTAATTTCAAATAGTTCAAACTAATTTCACAAAAGTTTTATAAATTTATCTAACTAGCCAAATCAGAAATAAAAACTGCCAACAATCCATAAGGCGCGGTCGAATATCCACGGCCTTCTAGAACGTTTGATCACCAACAAACTTTTTTTATAACTTTTTTTTCAAAATTTTCAGTAATTAGCTGGATTTGTGATAAATGAAGCCTATTTCCGTAATCTGCACGCTCTTTTGGTTAATATCTATGAGTATTTACATTCACTCAACGATTTATTTTTAATCTAACTTGGAACATACATAACTACTGTTAGACGTCAATGTTAACAAATATGACATGTCAAAATATAACACAAAATATTGACGTCTAACAGTAGTTATGTATGTACCAAGTTAGATTTAAAATAAATCATTGAGTGAATGTAAATACTCTTTGAGATTAACCAAAAGAGCGTGCAGATTACGGAAATAGGCTTCATTTATCACAAATCCAGCTAATTACTGAAAATTTTGAAAAAAAAGTTATAAAAAAAGTTTGTTGATGATCCAACGTTCTAGAAGGCCGTGGATATTCGACCGCGCCTTATAAGAAAATCAATTGTAATCACATTGCTAAACATTAATTTAGTCGCAGTACACGGTTTACAGCTTATTTCATAAATTACTTGAAAAGGAATGGTTGAATTTACCCCCCGATAAAAGTTTAAGGGTTGGAGGTCTGCAGCACTGATCTGGTTCAGAAAACTAGAGTCTAGCCCGCAACTGTGCACAGGGAAAAAATATAATGTTTTGACCCAGGTTTTATGTAAATGTTTACATGTATTTAAACTTGTAATGTGAGTTTAATCTATTGAATGATTTAGTATATTAATTTAGTATGTAGAGTATCTATATAAACATATTTATTATGTTTATTTAGGCACTAAATAGTAATAAAGGAGATACGTAAAGTGCCAAATGTATTAATGACTTATACATGGCACAATCGGTTTGACTTACAAATTAATTAGATATTAAACTTTAAATATATACCTAAATTATTCATAAGTTTAATTTCATAAATAAGTTATAATTTCAGCATACAAATACTTTGTTTAATAACTTTGTATAATATTAGGTTAATCTTAATTATGATGTATTTTTTAGTAATGCAACTTCAAAAGAAATAGAAACTTGCTAAAAAGAACTCAAAATCTTCATAATAATTAATTTCAGTTTTGAGTCACCCGGATATTACAATATATTAATGATAGGTAAGAGTGTACATTTAATCATACACATATTTTTTTTAAAGAAAAATTTCAGAATTGATCATTCACAGGTTATATCGTTCAGGTAATTATCATTCACAGATAATTATCTCAGGAAACATGTAAAGAGCTAAAAAGATTTTTTAAAAAAAAAAAACAAAGTATTTATGTATATAATAATTAAATGTTAATAAGTTTAAATTAAAAGTTAATAAATTACTATTTTATAGAAATAGAATGAGGAGTTAAATCCGCAATGCAAGTTTAAATATAAGAAAATATTTAAACTAAACCTGGGTCATAACTACATATTTTCTTAATATGTAGTTACGGGCAAGACTCTTGTGTTCTGAAAGCGTGGTCAAGGACAGAGCCTTAAAAGCCTGTCAAGCAAAAAATGTAGCGGAGAGGCTTACGTAAGTAACTTGCCCAAAGCTTGATTAGTTTGTTCACTTTCGCTCTAATCTAATCATAATAGAACCTTCCTGGTGGGAAAATGAAAAATTGAATAAAAAATTCGCAGAATGTTTCCATTTTGTATTCTTGTTTTTTGTGTCTCAGTTTTTCGACCCTTCAATTTTTTTAATACAAAAAATAAACTGACGGTGCCAATAACCAACGTAACCTATCAAATAATTCCACAAGGCAATTAAAAAGTGTTTACGAGATTGATTCTAGTCAGTACAATGGTGGGGTGATTTTAATCCCTTTCCACTTCTGAAAGTAATGATTAGAACGCTCAGACCAGTCAAACGTCACAAATGCACCTTAAAAGAATAAAAACAAAAATAGACTCACAGAAGCTGAAGTAGGAGAAGTTTTCTTGGCTGCATCACTGGTTAGGTCAGTTATGGAAGGCATAGGAGCAATCTTGAGAGGAAAACTTCTCTGCATCTGATTAATACCAATATTTATCTGAACGGGTTTTGCTTGAGTGCCAGTGTTTTCCCCATCTTCTTTTTTAATTTCTTTCACCAGAATATTTTTACAATCTTTATCGATTATGAAACCGTTTTCTGAATTAGCATTGGTTCCACCGGATAAAATTCTAACAAAATGACCATTTGAATTAAACAATTTAATTTTTTTTCCTTCAGCAGTTTCCTCAGTAGATTTTTCAAGATTTTTAATGCTATCGGGTTTGTGGGTTTCAATTTTTTCTGATGATTCAGATTTCTCAGGAGTTTTGCTTTCAGCTACTTTTTCAGTTAGATTTACAACCTTGTGAGAAGCTGGAATTCCAGGTTGTCCAGAAAGAGCTAAAACATAAATTTACAACATCCTTATTACTTTTATAAATTAATAGCTGATCAAGGGCCTAGTCACATAGGATAATCCAATCATAAGAAATATGATATAAAAATAAAATAAGTATTATAGTATTGCACATGGTTATAGTTGACAGAGTGTTAAGTAATCAATGAGGTTGGTTCAATATAAAATTGTAGGCGTGCTTTAACATCCAGGACAAACATTATTGGCTAATTCACATTATTTTCCCACACTGTCAAGTGATTATACTATAACAGGGTGAATAGTCATTATGAGTGGAAGTACACATATTAATTATCAATACATATTCATTAAATTATTCCAATAAAATAATAAACTGGATTATATATATATATATATATAATATATATATATATATATTATATATATATATATATATATATATATATATATTATATATATATTTATATATTCTATAAAATCCATATCTTAAATCGTTTTCGACATTATGCAATAATAGTTTTATCTTAAGCATCATAGCAAGATAGCACCGTATCGTTACCGAGGCGATCTTTGAGTGTAATTACATATTCAAGTAAAGATTATTTTATTTCTCGTAACTACAGAATAAACTTTATTCCCATTCAAGAAAGCTTTTTGAAAGCTATCCTATGCCAACAGAATCGTCAAGAATCTAAGTACATATATACATACATTCCCACGCGCCTGCACACCACACTCACAAACAAGTGTGTCAAACACACAAGTGTGTGTATATATGTATATATATATATTATATATATATATATATATATTATATATATATATATAATATATATATATATATATATATATATATATATATATATATATATATATATATATATATATATATATTATATATACATTAGCACGTGTGTGTGGGGGGATTGTACAGTACGACACATGGCCAAAATCAGTTGACAGCGTGGGAAAATAATGCAAGGGAGCCAATGAGGTTAGTCCTGTATGTTAAACCACGCTCTAAATTTCAAATCAGGCCAACCTTATTGGTTCCTTAACACTATTTTCCCACTCTGTCAACTGATTTTAGCCATGTGTCATACTATAATACTATGTAACAATAAAAATTGAATGATTGAATTGAAAATATTTAATGACGTAAGTTCTTGGACAAGGAGATACTTAATTGGTCAAAATTAACCAAGGTTTTCCCTTAAACGATTTCACTACCTTATCAATATTGATTATGATGCAACAGTGTAGCACTAAAACCAAAAATACTTTATTTCATACCATACCATCATGACATGCCTTACAAATTCAATTTAATGAATCAAAAAAATAAATTAAACTATCACTCATAAAACTAAATAAAATAAGTAAACAAACAAATCAAACAAAAGAACTACTAATAGCAAAGAATATAGAAATATTAAAATTAATTTTAATTAAATATTAAAAATGCAAAGTAAGGGACATTTGTGTGAATTACACATTTTATCAAAAACAACTGATAACGTCAAAATGTTTGAACAGATAAGTGAAGAAAGTTCTTTAATAATATACTCAAGATTTTTACATATCAACAGTATTATTAAAACCTTATACCTTATAAAATAAGGGTTAAAACCTTAAACCTTACAAAAATAATATAAATTATAAATAATCCACTCTAAATGTCCATTTTATAAAAATGTTATAATTAAGTTATTAACAAATAAAAATACAGAAAGAAAATAAAGCAATTCAATTATATTTTAAGCTAAAGATTTAATTGATCAAAATGTGCATAAGAACACTAAAACTAATAAAGTTAAGTTAAAAAAAAATAAGAAAGATTGTAATAAGTTTTCACAATAGAAATGTATGCAGGAGATGAAAAGTAGACAATGAGTCAGTAAAACAAGAATCCTTCAGCCTCTTAGTTGCGAATTCAATTGAAATTTATCAGTCAAAATACGTGATTTGTTTACATTATGACAATTAATCGACATGTTTTGTTTGACATATATATATGTCAATCAATAAAACTGGAACTAAGATAATGTAATGAAGGTACGTATGTTTGTGAACCATTCATAGAAGTATGTGTAAAAAATTGCACCCCAATTTAGGTGTGGAACAAAATCCACATATATATTATATATATATATATATATATATATATATATATATATATATATATATATATATATATATATATATATATATGCATATTGTTGTGGTTTTGTATCATTTGTTGTACATTACATTGCACCATGTATTAAGTGAATTTTCATCGCTTCAAGAAATAGCTATCAAAATTGTTTGCTATGGCCCTTTCGGGATCACATTCATTTGTTTCAGTACATAATAATTGATACATGGCATTTAGCCATGTATCTAGCGAATTTTTCGACTAAATGCATCACAAATTTTTCATAAATATTTCGACTTGCAACCAGCCATGGAGGGTTTAAGGATCTTTTCAGCAAGGTTGGAACAGAACTGTCAGTAGCTTCCCATTCATTTTGTTTTTATAGCCCTTAACTTCTCTGTTTTCAAGAGCTTATTGTATTGTATTATTGTTTATTTGTATCTTTATGAGCATAAAATAAGGAAGTTAAGGGGGAAATGGGGAGATGGGTTCAGTTTGGCATTCTAATACCAAAAATATATGTCTGAAAAATTTATGTATGTGTGTGTGTGTGTGAGTGTACACACACACCTCTTGGGATCATTTTTAAGATGAAAATTCGCTAAAAACCCACTTGGGCAAAATGATTAAAATTGTGGAATTTTTAAAGTAACATAAGACATCCTTTCAAACCCATTATTTCCTGCTTATTTTAAGATTGCTCTATATTTGAGAAGCTTTATAACACCATATTCTGCTAGATAATATCATATTCCAAGAGTTTCACAGTAGAGCACAAAAAAAACGAAAGAAAAAAACTTGTAATTTTAATATTCACACATAAATACCAAATTAAAATTGGTAAAAACAAAAATTTGCTAAAACTAGTTTTTTTAGTGCACATATGAAAAAGACAGGGTAACATGCAAGTTACACAAGTATTTTAGGGAAATAATAATTTTATAACTCACTAAAAAAACTAAAGAACTCTATTGAAAATGTAACTAAAAACAAACTGAATGAAGTGGTAGAATTTTACCAGAGGAAGTTTTAGAAGATATCATTATAATAGGTTTCGTCGAGATAGGCCTGGGCATATCACCCTCACTAACCAACTCCACGTCATCAGATTCTAAACATTATAATAGTAATAAAAATAATAACAGTACATGAAAAAAATTATTTTTTTATAAAATTTTATACAGGAGATACAATTATTTGACACGATAAGAAACATTGTACTTTCATGTAAAATATACACCAAGTATCTTAATTTCCTTTGGAAAAAATTTGCTAATGAGATATGTGTCAGGACAGGAATCAAACTTTAGAATCCATTTCAGAGGTCAAAATTCTGGTTTGAATCTTGGTTCTAGAAATACTTTTTTTGTTATATATATTTAATTTATTGTATTTATTATTTACTTTTTACTGTTATATATATTTAATTTATTGTTATATTTATATATGTTTTAACTTTTTTATTGTTATAGCTACAAATAAATTTTGGCACGCAGGTCTGTAAATCAGATGAATTTCCTTGGGAATATGTGCTTCGGTGCTTAATAATCCATTTATAACTAATGTTTCCAATTTATGCTTTATAACTTAAGCATTAGCATTACTAATTGTTACTCAAAATTTTCTAGATTTTTCAAAGGAAACGGGTGAAAACAATTTCAAAGATAAGCATTAACTAAGCTTTAAATTGGTGTAATTAATGGTATACACTGCCATTTTTGAAAGAATGAGTACATCCACTTTCATATGAAAAATCCAGAAAAAATTTTAAGTAAGAAATAGTAATGCTACTGCTAAATTTATAAAGCATAACCGGGAAACATAAACTAGAAATGGTTAGTTATGCATGGAAGCAGCCATTCCAATATATATTCTAATAATTTTTGTCACTCAATCCTTTTTACTACCAGTAACTTAGAAATATTTTACACAGAACTAGGAAATTTATAACTTCAACAAGAAAATTCATAGGTAACTTGAATTTCCCCAAAATCATAAAAACTAATAAGAAAAATAGTTAAATAAAATACCAGCGTCTAACTGAGTGCTACTAAGATCAGACACATCCACAGGTTGAAGCTGAGGGACTGATTTCACAGAGGTCAGAGTAACATCTGGATGGGATCTAGAAGGGCTGATCACAAGAGGAACCTTGGTTGCAGGTGGTAACACTTTTGGAACTATTGTGTTCACTCCAAGATTCTTCAAATCCTTATTACTTCATGAAAACAATCAGAATTTTAACATAATAAAAATTACAAAAGTAATAATTTTTATAGATGACAAATCAATAATTTGGTTAAAAGGGTACTGCAGAACTTTTCCTCACAACTTCGAACTCAAGATGGCTGCTAAAGCACCATGAAATTAAAAGATCTGTTTGTCATCAATATAGGTATATAAATAGTGTCAAATTTCAACAGCGTTTGTCAAATTTTTAACAAATTATTCACCTTTGTAAAAAGCCTAAAAGAACAGATTATTCTAGTAATATATTAGTCCTGGATTTTTAGGGGAACATTTTTTTTTCCTACGGTAGTAGGGGAGGAAAAGTAAAAACAAATATTTATGCTAAGCTGAAATAAGTATAACACTAAAGTTAACAGAACAATAGGTTAAACCCCAAAAGTGATGTCCTGAAAACGGTCATAGATACCTGAACACCCCTAAGAAGAGAAACAGAAACTTAAGTTGGGAAGAGTCTCTTTGTTGTTAATGTACGTTACTATGTACAAGTTATAATCATACAAGGGTCGTTTAATAAATTTTCAGAATGTTATAAAAAGGTTCAAACTATACAGTATGACTATTTAGAAGAAGCCTTCAAACCATCAAACATGGCAAAATAATCTCTGTGGTTTCACCACTCTAACCATAATATAAATTTATAAATTTATCATTTCAACAGTTTACAATCTTTCAATTTTTCTAAAAATGGAGAATAATGAAAATTTAAGCTTTAAAATAAATTCCATCAGTGATGGAGTGTTAGGTTGAGAATGTATTAAAGTTATCTGCAGTTGTTTGAAATTCTTGGTTATTGTATGGTACTTAATGGCACTTTTTAAGTCATGTGTAAAAATAAATTTTAGACAAGATAACAGCCACTATTATTGGGCATACTGAGTGCCTGTAAGTTCAGAGCATGAACTACTCAGAGGACCAACAGGACCAATAATGTTTTTAAACCTATTCATAGCTACAGATGTTAAATGCATAAAATAAATATTTTAGAATAAATGCATATTTATTCTAAAATATTTAGAATAAATATTTCATACTTACATGTTAGAATTGTGAATAAGGAAGCTCCTCCTGGGCAGATTAGAGGATGATAATATTATCTGACCAGTAGATTGCACTGCATTAGCTACACCAACAACCTTCGGTACTTGTGCTCTAGGAGGCACAGAGGAATTACCCTTTGGAACTATAAACCTAGCGCCATCCTTAATAACAGGTGTTAAGAGAACTTTTTGACCTTCTGTTGAACCTTCCTATAAATTAAACAGATTGACTTTTAAAAAGAACCTCTTACTAAAAACTTAATAGAAGTTTAAATTACATAATGGAAATATAGGTTGAATTTTCTATTTATATATAAATTTCCATCAGATCTATAATTCCCATCAATTGAAGCAAATATTGTATAACAACAACTAAGAACTTATGTTAACATTTGTAATAAAAATAACATATAAGTCCATATCTAAAACACTTTTCTAATAACACTAAAGATGCCTAGCTTCACCAGGTCAAACATTTGTCAATGTAATTTAAACAGAATTTATCAAGGACAGAAGTTTTGATTATATTTTCTAAAAGTAAACATGTAAATTTTCATACAATATGACAGTGAAGCTTCATATGACACCCTCCTTCCTTTCTGAGTCCCTAAAGATTTCACATATCTTTAGGAGTTCTGAGAACAGGTATTTTTGGTCATTTGGAAAAGTTTGGCAAGTTAGTGAGAAGTGCTTTTTCATAGTACACGACTTTTTCTGTCATGTCATCTGACCACTCAATGAACCTAATATTGTTTTTCCTTGCATCTTTCATCACTTCAGACACTTATTACTTCAGCCTATCCAAAAATACATTTCAATAGGGTTCATGTTTTATTAGGAAATCGAACATTATCTAGAGAAGTTTAATGGGCTCAACTTCATCCTCGGAGGCAACTAAAACATCATCTAAGTACTGGAATGCAAAATCTAACCCCTTTAGCATTTCATTAAAGAACAATTGAAAAGTACTGGGAGCATTTTTTAGTCCAAAAAACATTCTAATAAACTCATATGGCCCAAATAGTGTAATAAAAGCAGTTTTTGGAATATTTTTGGTTTAACAGGGATCTAAAGCTTAAGTTACATTTATTGTACTAAATATTTTATACCGATTTCTAGACTGAGATTGACTGCCAACAAAATCATAATAACCACATTAAGGTCATGCTGCTACGCAGAGAATCATCAGTTACATTAGTCCCAACTAGTCTTTCCATTTCCCATGAGAAGTGACTAATTAGCGGAGTAACCATCTAGTTTTTATAAAAAAAATAAATAGGTTTACATTACCTTTGCAGATTTAATGATGGTGCCAAAATAAGTGATGCCACCAGGTCCACTAGCAGTATTTGGCAGGTGTACCATCTTAGTGCCAATTCCATTAGATAAAGGCTACAAAATATAAATAACATTGAATATATATTAATATAATAGTATGGATGGATAAAAGTATTTCCATACTTTTAAAGAAAAAATTAGCTACAAAGTGCAATTAGGTCAAATCTAATGAGGCACTTCTGGCCAAGATGTGCCTTGTTTTTACAAAAACTATTTTGCCAAAAAGTTAAAGAAAACAATATTCCTTTGGAACTAAATTGTCTTTAACTCCTTAAACCAAATATAGAAAAAATAGATTAATTAAATCTTGTTGGAATCATAACAGCTAAAAAATCATTTAAAAGATTGATTGTTATAAGTAATTTAATAACTCGCATGAATAAAAAAAAATCCATTTGGCTATCACAATGCTTCCTCCCCTAGAGATATGAATGCTATAAATTCTAAAGTTGAAATTGAAACTTACAATAGGCATAGAAGTTTTACTTTCTCCGTCAGATGATTTATTAACATAAATAACTTTTAAATCAGAGGGAACTTTAGTCACAGAAGGTTGGCCACAGGTGTTAGTTGTATCTGTCACGGATGATCCCGTTGTCACAGTGGTTGCAGGAACAACAGAGACAGGTGTGACTGGAGTCACAGAGACAGGTGCTGAGATTGGTGAGACTGAGGGTGTAGACACAGGAAGACTGGCAGAAGTTGTAGATGGTGAAAAAGGCACGGAGATAACAGATGTAACAGAGGTAGTAATAGATTCTACATTAGCTGGATCAAATACAATAGTATTTGAATCATTCGGACCTGAGATTGGTACCGTTGGAGTAACATCATCTGTTGGTAGCTTATCAGTTGATACCTGAGATTGTGCTGGAGGTACTGAGTAGTTGCTTTCAGTAACAATATCACTTGATGTTTCCGAATTCATTTTTCCATTCTACAAAACAATCAGACACATGTAAATAAAAATAAAAATAACACACAGAAATAATTATTTACACAAAGGAAAAGGACAAAAAAATATTTTCAACTTGTGGTAAAGTTTTCTTTGTAACAGAAGACTGTAATACATCCCACGGCCATATAGCCAAGGAATTTTAATTTGTTAGCTCCTGGGGCAAACAAATTATGGACTATTCATTTGAGAAAAAAATAATATACAAATTATAATCAATAGAATTTTAAAATACAAATGAATACATTGTTTATAAGTATAAACAAGCCTTCAGAGCAGGCAAATATGGCAAAATGATGAGAATTTGCTACATATATAGAAAAATGCCGAGTAACAACTAATAATTTTGAAACAACTACAATATTTAAGGAAGCGGCCATAGGGAGTATTGGTATGGTACCTGCTAACTTTTACAACTTGCTAAGTAAAAAATGACAAGATTTAAATAAAATATAGCAGAACAATTTGGCTTTTAACTTCTAAAATAAAAATATATACCCAGATTAAAATAATATTATACATGTTTTATGTACAATATGGTCAATTTTATAAGTAACAATGAATAATAAATTTCAGGGTTATTGCAAGTAAAAATTATATAATTTTTATAGTCATAACTACAAAATGGCTACCAACAAAAAACATAAAAATGTCCAATTCTTTTTGTCAACTTTTCAAATTTAAACAATTTTTTATTTGCTTAAAATAAAGTTGTATTGTGGCCAACACAACTTACATAAAAGCGAAAAACAATAAAAATATTGACTAAGTACTAGGACAACTTTTGTGAGACAAAATTTATCGGCAGTAAAAACAGAAAATTCAAAATGATGACAGTAAGAAATAGTGACTGAAGCCAGACTAGGAGCTTTAAGTTTAATCTTAGGTAAGAAATTATAAAAATCATGAAGTGGCCGCTGAGATATTTCTACAAAATCAATTAAAATATTAAACGTATGTGAGGTGACACAATCTTTTTAAAGGATAATACATTTTTATCTTTCTGTTGTACTTTTCAATCCTTATTGAGTTACCTGGAATTGTAATAGACCTAAAGATTTTTTCTTCATAAAATTTGTCTTTCAGTAACTTTGTAATTCCTGAATTTGAATTTCTACATCACTTTAGTTGCTAGGCATCCTGGTAAAAAATCTCAAATCCAGGCGTCCAGAAAAAACTCTTAATGCTTGGTTGCCCCAGTTATTTATAAACAGCACAACGTTGTTGTTAAATGTCTTTAAAATAATTAAACTACATTTACAAATTATGGAGAGCTAATATATGAGCTCTTCATAATTTGTTTTTTTTTTTTTTTATTTTATTTGTTGAATAATACAACAACAATTGTGATTGTTATAAGTATTAGAGTTAGCCCAGTTTTAATGGCTTTGGTGCGCTTGATTGAGAAACAATCCAGTGATTGCACTCAGGCGGGAGTTGTTGATAATTTGTAAATGTAGTTTAATTATTTTAAACACGTAGTGATGTAGAAATTCATACAGTAGAGGTGAGGGCGCAGGACACAGTGGTCCAACTCCCTAATTTGAGGTGGTCCTAAAAAAACTACCACATCGAGCACAAGTTTTCACCTTGTACAACTGTTATCAATATTGTTATCAGTCTTAAATCAAGACGTCTATAGACTAGAATGTAAACAAGACAAATTTTCTCAACATTTTTAGTTGTTTATAAGATTATTTGTTTAGAAAGTAAGATAAATTTAGAATTTTTTCCATTAAAAAAAAAAGCAATACGGAAATTAATTTCCCATTTTTTCACGTCATGGTTATCATGATATCAGGTCTAGTTAAAAATGACACAGCGTTTATATTTTTATGACATTTTATGAAAATTATACATTTAAAATAATTAATAAGATTTTTAACATTGCTAAAGATCCCTTTAAACAATTTAAATCCTGAAAATAAAGAACTAATTATTTTATATATGCTGTACAAGGTGAACCGAACTGCCTCTACAGTGTATCGACAACTTTAAAAATCTTGACAGCTCAGTTTAGGCACCACCGATTCTAAAAAAAAAAAATCCCTACAAAAAGGCAGCGGGGAAAAAACTTTGTAAACAAATCAGGTTATGTTACCCGTGTTTTCTTGGCGATGTTTCTACATTTCTTTTGTGTAGTTTTATTATTTAGGAAGTATGCAAATGTGGAAAAAAATGAATTGTGAAGGGAAATAATAAACACAAGAAGAACCACAAACGAAGTGAACGAATGCCGGGAAGGAGGTTATTTCCCTACAGGGGTTATGGGAGTAGGGAATTTTTTTTTCTCTTTCAAGAGAGGGGTTGGCAGCGGCTTCTCTGATTGGTCGATCCCCAAAATGCTTATCCTTGGGGATTTTTAAACTTAACGATACACTGTAGTGGAGAAACGGTAAACTTAAAGCAGGACCATCTAAAACAGCTTATTCTAGGAGAGTTAGACCACTGTGTCCCGTGCCCCCTCCCCTACTGTATGAATTTCTAAATCACTTTACTGGCAACCCTAGATAGCCAGGCGACCCTGGATTGACTTAGTGTATTCCATTCAGGAATATTAATACTTCATAAACTATTATGATAAAAGGCTTTATATAATTTTGCAAAGGCACTCTAAGCAATCTTACGATAACGTTGAACTATACGACCCATTTAACTTATCATAATATCGATAACAAGCAAAATTTATAAAGAAGTTAAAATTTAAAATAAATAACCTATTTCAATAAAGGAAGTATCATATATTTACAAATAAAACATTAAACAACTTAATAAATATTTGAGCAGCAGTTTGTATTGTAATTTTAATTAAAATTACAATTACCAAAGTAAACATAGAACATTTGTATGTTAAGCATGTTGGAGCATAAATTTTAAACTTTTGGGGCTACTGGGGGGCGCCTTCAAGACAATGTGTGAAAATTTAAAATTAACAAATAAAAGTACCTCGTATTTACTCCGGCTGAGTTAATCTTTCATTTAAGCATTAACAAAGTAAAAATATTACAACGAGTCAAACGATTTTATGAAATGATACGATAAAATGTGTTATTAGTTACCAAATGTATAAGGATATGCTGATAAGAAAAACTAAAAAACAACAATAACACACAATTGAAAGTAATTAAATTAAAAACATAACTGAACAAAGATGTCTAAAAACTGATTAGGATCAAAAAGCAAGTTAATCCAAAAAATCATAATATTTGGCAAATAAAACTTAAGATACAAGTCTTGGTTGACCCCCACCTTAATAACTTGAAAATACGAAAGGTGGGGGGAAAACAGTGACTCGATTATACGGGAAATTCGAACTGTATAAATAAAAATATAATTATATGATAGAAATATTAATCAAAAAGTATTAATGCAATATTACCTGTGATTTTCAAGGCGTAAAATAAATTATTTCACGTAGAAATAAATTAAAAATTGCAGACGTTTAATACGAAAGCCGAAGATCTGGAGTTGCGGTCCGAAACAAGTCCGAGCCCCTGGGTACACATGCACAAAATTTCCCTCACATAAATGACGTCATAATATGTTACCGCCAATATTGCACTAAACTTTAGCGTTTGGGTTACAAATTTTGTCAATCTTGTATGAAAATATTAATAAATATTAGTTTTAAAAGGAATGTTAATCAAAAGTATTATATTTACATACCATAAATATAACAAAAATCAGAGTCAAAATTTAAAAGTTTACAGATCTTTAAAACTTATCAGGTTGGCTAACAAAACAAAGTTAAAATTACCTCTCGAATATTTCAGCTTTACTATACTAGTGTATAATAAGATCAAAATAAATGTCTTAAATTATAAGTATTTTTTATAAATTAGTTTGTATTCATTATTCTGGAATAACAGATGCAACCGTTTCTTGACATTCGCAAAAGTAAACCTCATTCTTAAACCTGTTTTTGGCAAAGTTATTACATGCAGTCAATACATCTTATCAGACGATAACCCCTATTCGTAGCAACTAAATAAATTAATTAACTGAAATTTAATTTACAATATAATGTCTTATGTTTATCTAATTTAACTGAAAAGCAAGATATAAAAATATTATAAGATTTAAAAGGCGGAAATTATGAATTATAAACTTTAAGGTTTCATTGAAAATTATTATTTTTAAATTAAAATTAATTAATAGGAAATATTAAACAATTGTTCCTTAATATAAAAAGCATAACAATGTGGTAAATAAAGAAAGAATATAGGCATTTAATGGGGAAACAATCTTCTTTTTAAGTAGTCGCAAGGTTGAATCGCATAATGTAGATAGCATAAAAGCGGGTTGGTCCTTGTAGGGAATTTTTTTAATATTTTTATAACCTATTTTCTTACATCACTGGTTCTTAGCTAAAAATTTCGAATGTTATTTGTATATTTGGCTTGGAGATTTTTATAATAATTCGTTCTGAATTACGTTCAAAATTATTTTTTAATTAATTGTTACTTATATATAGATCTTTTCCAATAAATTTGAGAGAAGAAGACAACTTGGAAAAATGCTATATTGATCTGTTTAAGTAACTTGTAGCTTCTTTATTTCCCTTGACCCACAAGGTTTGCTTTACAATCCACTATACACAGTACATCATTCATAGAAATTAAACGCTGCATGGCTTTTCTTACTGAGCCATATTAATACTGCTAGAAGGAAATCTTCGTTATAATATTTAACTGCGAAGCGTTTTGAATTAGGGAGACTCAAAAAAACGCTTTAAGACTATTTAATTTAAATTATGTACAAAAAAGCAAAATATAAGTAACATATCTTTTAAAATAGGTGAAATGTTACTTTTCAAATGAGTTCTAAAAATACTTAACTGTCCTTTTATGAACAAATATGGGCGTATCCGCTTGCTGAATGTTATCTTTCATTCTTATAATTGTAGAGGATGATTTTATCCGCTGATTATGTTATTAATTGGTCGAAAATAGCTTTGTCCTAGACATGTTAGGGTCAAAAAAGGGACTAAATGTATCTGGTGGTGTAGATTAAATTTAATTTACTGGCTGCATTAAAATAATAAATAAATAAAAATAAAAGTAACCTATTATACTATATATAAGTGTAGTGATAGACTGAAGATGCGTGATAGATGATGATAAAGATAGATAATAGACAATATTCTAAAGCAGTCTATTTTTATAATAATAAAACCCTGGACCACTTTTTTAAAGTAGAAGAGCCTACATTATTTAAATAAAGTTTTATTTAAATCAATTGATTGGAGAGAGACTATCTTTCTTTTAAGGAGTAGGTTTTTAAGAATGCATTTATTTAGCGAAATGGTGCATTTTTAAGTCGTGAGTTTCCAAAAGAAACAATTTTTGTGCATTGAAGGAATGATTGTACTTTACGCTCATCAATTTTATTCTGAGGAAACAGAAGATTCATTGCACATTATTTTAAATGGAAACTAAAAAATAATTTGTGCATCAAAAAACTAAGATATTAAAGTGCCTGTGATAAGCACTATAATATTAATTGATCATTTATAGTTTTCACCAAAACTCGTTTCACAAAAATCCTTGAAAAATCTAACCTCATCAAACTTTCGAAAATTAACTTAAAATTATAAAAATATAATCTAAACGAAGATTCACAAATCTATACATCTCAGTCACATGACATGTCAAATCAGCTGATATAAATATTTTGACCTCTAATAGTAGACCAATCAAATCAAAGAATTAATTAAATTTATTTGTTTGTGTTTTTGTGATCTGTATATTATTTTCGTCGTATGTAATATCTGTGTCGGTGTTTGCGAAGTAACTGGCAGAAGTTAAAATTTAATTTATCTGTATTTATTTTTACTAAATGTGAAAATTCCAGTTAAATTTTAACTTAAATGTATTGTTTAGTTCCAATTTATCAAGCAATTTCATTTTGAAGTTATCAAACTTGATTATTATTTTTGTCGATAGTGTATAATAAGGTAATATGTTGTCTTTGCTTTGCTTGTTCACTATGACAAAACAAACAGTTTATTTTTATATTTCGGTGCAGTTATTTTCTTATTGCTAATAGCTATATAATTGCAATTTTGAACTTTTAAAATAAATTTTATCTTTAAGTCCCTACCAATACAGATCCTAGTTGGTATTTGATCCATCTTTTTTTACTTCTTCCACATGACATTTTATCGTTCATATGTTATTCTTTGTTTGAACTCTTCTTAATTTTAAATAGGATATAGCGATTATAAATTGATTAATATATCAATGGGGTATCGAAATGGAAATTCACTATCTTTATATTTGTCACTCCTGAATTCTATAATATTTATGTGACATTTGGTATCAGATATTTGAGTACAATATTTGGGATTATAATGTTATTTTTCTTTATATTTTTTGACAAATTATTTATTTTATATCTAATATGTAAACATTTTATAGTTAGTATATGGGGGAATCATTTTAGAAATTACATTGTATTAAGTACTAGGACTTAATAAATAGTTGTGATATTCCTGTAAGGGAGACCTCGCTGTTGATCTGAGGACCTATAAATTCTTATAGTAAAAGAGGACTAACTGTAATTCCTATAGTTATCACATTCAGGGGTTTAGAGGGGCATTTGGTCAAAAGTACTTAAGGAAGGTTATGACCTAGAGCCCTTAAATTAATAAATAGAATGTTTATTTGTAGTTAGATTTACATTGAAAAATTACACAAAAAGGATGCATTCTATGCTAAAAGCATAGTTCTTTTGTGCATCCTTGCTTGTGAAAACAAAACAATAAAGAATCATTATTAACTTAAAATTATATTAAGTTTACCCTTAGATGGTATGGACCCTTAATACCGTGTTAATTTGATTAAATGTTGGCCCCCCTAGACCTCTGCACCCAGGATGTAATATGCATTAATAAATTATACATAAAAAAATAAATGTTGCCCCTTTCTTTTTGTATTGCCTTTTTTTAAGATAACTCTTCATATGGCCTTTTTAATTTTATAACTCTATCAATACTATTATCTAGATCTAGTTTATAGAATAATCTAGTAATTAAGTTAGCCAAGAGCTAACTTACCATCTGAACATGGATCAAAATCATAATACTGTGATTAGCATCATATTTCAACATTTAAACATCATATTTCAGTTGTATTATTAAACGGATATGTACCCAGTGTTATTGTTTCGTATATTTTTGTTTAATTTACATCTTATGACACAGCCTTACATGATATATATATATATATATATATAATATATAATATATATATATATATATATATATATATATATATATATATATATATATATATATATATATATATATATATATATATATATATATATATATATATATATATATATATATATATATATATATATATGTGTGTGTTGTGTGTTGTTGTGTTGTGTGTGTGTGTGTATGCATTTATAAATAATATATAAAGCTTTTGAAATGCATTCTCCTTCTTAAGAATATGGGAAAGCAAAACAAGAAACTCTATTTCCTCTTGTACCAGTAAAAAGTAAATTATAATAAAATTGATTGCAGCCTTGAAAGGATTTTAGTGACTACCTCAATAATATTTATAGTAATGACAAAATGACCTGTTAATATCTGTCCTTAATTATCATAACAATACATGATTCACTCTGGCACACTTACATATAATTAATCTATATCTTCCTTTTCTGGTATCATATATGCAATTAATTAATTAAAATATTTATAAAACTCATTTGTTTATTTATGAGTGAAAATTATAATTATTGTTAAAAATATGATAAACTTGCTTTCATTGATGATATTGTGAGAATATTATTATTGAATATCATGTTCTTCTCTCAGATTTATCATCACCAATTAAATTTAATTAAATATGTATGAATGTGTGTGGATATATTATATTCATATTTTAAGCTTTGTTAAAATGTATACTTTTGGAATCAGGAGGCCAAACGGAATCGATCCCCTCTCTCCCTCCTTCCATAGCATTTATTAGGTGGTTTTAATTAGCCAATATAATTTTGTTGATATTATTCTGCATACCCTTAATTTTTACAAAAAATAAAAGCAATGAACTTGGATATCTTGCCATTATAGTACTATATTCTATGAGAGATACTATAAGATATGAGAAATAAACATCAAGTTTTAGTTTGTTGTTTACGTAATAAAGCAGCTGTAATAGTCTGTTGTAGCTTATAAAAAAACAAACAAATGAAGAAATCTTTAAGTTAAATTTGTTTGTTGTGTAGGCAATATTGTGAGGTAATATTTATAATGTGAGTTCAGATTAACATAGGGTTGCCATATTTTCTAAAACCAAATCTGGGTCATCCACATTTACTCCCCCCTCCTATGGTTCTTTATGTTTCATCTGAAAAATGACGTGAATGAGGCTAAAAATATTTGCCCAAAACAATATTATATATATATATATGTGTGTGTGTGTGTGTGTGTGTGTGTGTGTGTGTGTTCCCTATCTTTATTCAATTTTTTTAAATCCCCACAAAGAGACCAGCGAAGTATAGTTCACTATACCAAACAGAATAACTATAAATTAGTTACTTCTTAAATATTTTTTGTTGTCACATTTTTGTATTCTGCTTAATTTATTAATGCAACATTTTTTAGGAATCTGTATCCTAAATTTTAATGTGAATCAATTACCAAGGATCCATTGTTTATAGTGTAAGGACAAAATTAAATCACTTTTGATACTGGATAAATTAAAACCAGTTTTTGAATTAATCTGTATGCCAACAATGCATATATATGTCATCTGTCTTTGACATAGATCAGTAACATAGGTACAAGGTTGATATTATTTCTTGGTACTGTTATTCTTACCAGTTGTTCTTAGTTTCCTTCAAGAGTTCACTCTGTGATCTTTTTTTAAATTAGTATTTTATGTTTAAAAAATAAAAAAATGTGTTGTTTTAAGACTGGTTTTTTGTCTATTAAAACCTTTTAATTATTGGAAAATGCGTAGGTTGGTTTTGTTTAATCAATATATCGATAGTTATAAAGTTATTTGTTTTTAAATTATTACCGGAGTAATGCTCTTTTCTTTCTTCTTCATTTGCATTATTCTTAAAATGGTAATTTTTGCTACCAATAGATACTTAAACTTATTATTCATATTTTATTTTAACATTTATGTAAATATTGCATAGCTTTTAAATTTTAATTGACTTTTTTTTTTTTAAAAAAAAGTGTTGATAAATAATTTTTTTCAGTGAAAAAATATAGTGAAATATAGTGTCAGTCATTTAGTGAAACTGAAGACTATGATGAGTATACAATTATATGTATCTGTTGGTCATATTTTAAATCATATAATTAAAAAATTATTGGATACAGGGTACCTTAGAACAACTTTGGTGGTTAAATCTTGTGGTAGTTTTGAACAAAAATCTATGGCATATATCATACAATATGATTGGAATATAGTGAGATATATGATATGAATAGTGAGATATTTATTAGTATTAATTTTTTTAAGATTTAAAGCGGTTTCCAAAATAAGCTATACTATGGTATCCTATAACTTTAGTATAAAAATTCCCATATTTGGGTAATAGTTACAAAAATAATAGTGGTAAATTTGAATTTGCAGAAGTCATTTTACTGGGTGGAGAGAATTCCAAAAGTCTAGGACTATGTTTTCCCCTTATTTTTTGAGAATTTAATATTGGGACATCTAAATGGTTTCATGCTGTATATAGCCATGAATGATACCCCTTTTATTATCGGATGTTATTATTGTGTTACTCCTGTGCAATTTTAAATATTCTTAAAAAATGCTTTGTATTTTCTAAATTTAATATTTCTTTTATTTAAATTTATTCCTTGGACAAAGTTTTATTTGAGATATAATTTTGAGATACCCCGTGGGAAAAAACCTCTTAAAAATGCGTTATGCTGGTCTTCAGATTGTCATAATTATCCAAATACTAACAAGGTTTACTTCAATCTTGCTGTGTTAATCCTCAGAATGTCACGTTTACCTTAAGCTTAAGGTGGTATTACTTTGGTCTTGCTATGCTTGACCTCAGAATAATTAGGTATATGGGTGTTATTGCATAAGGTGAATTAAAGCTTAAAAAATGGGTATGGGGTATCTCAGATCTCATCAGTTTGAATTCGCTATGCTCATTCTCCCTGATTCGAAATCGCTTCGCCCTCAGGATAAAATTTGCCAAATTTATACTGCACCATGTTATTGAACTCTCTTCGCAATGTTTCAATCTCAGCGTTCTCCCATACAGCACTGACCACACTCAATGATGCTTAACTTTTATGATCCAACAAAAATCATGGACTTACTTGTCTTATTGAAATTAAATTTAGTGTGCTTATTTATTAGTATTAAATATTTATTTATTATGTACTAAATTTCAACTCAATTAGATTGTTTTCCGATTTTTTACAATTTTTTTTAAAAAATGTACACAAGTCATATGATAAAAATTGAACTAATGCTGATAATGAGATAAAACTTATCACATATGTTATTCTTATGCATGGCTACATGCGTCCAAAATCTCAGTTGGATCGCATTTTTTTACAGCGTTTTATGATTTTTTGAAATTTTCACTGAGTCCTTATTTAGCAAATACGAGCAGTGCTCGCTTACCGCCATCATGCATGGCGAGCAAAACATATATCATTTGATACTACCAAGTTTTGCAAAACATGAATAGTTCACACAATATAACTGTGCGAGAGACACCTTGGAAATGTAAGCAAAATGCAATGCTACATCTACAATGGCGCTGACAGAGCCTTAACGCACTATGATCTTCAATTAATTCCAAAGAATATATTGTGAAATATTTACATTGTCGGCGCCCTGATGAGTTAGACGTAACGAAACAGAGTGGGACATGACATTATGTCGAGCCATCAATGATGATAAATGTCGAATGATGGAACAGTTCCCAGATGTAGCATTGGATTTTGCTTGTTACATTTTCTAGGTGTCTCTCACACAATTATATTGAGTCAAAAGTATTGTTTGCAAAAAATCTGAAACCGGGATGTCACCGGAATCATCCATTTCAGGCGTTTTTAAGACCTCCTGAGTGGTTTTCACAAAAGTTGTGTGTGTGTCTGTTATCATTGTAGCTCCTAGTGTATTTATGCTAGTGAGTTGAAACTTTGTAGAAAAATCAATCTACCGAAAATAATTTTTTATGAAGTCATTAACGAAGTAGTCAATAAATGAACGAAGTTAATGAAGTCATAAATGAAGTAATTAAGAAAAAATGATGTGAACGAATTGAGATTTGGCACACATGTGGCAATGTATATGAATAACATATGTGCTAAGTTTTATCTTATTATCAGCATTAGTTCAATTCTTATCGAATGACTTGTGTACGTTTCTTAAAAAATCGGAAAATAATTAAATTGAGTTTAAATTTGGTTCAAGTGTATACCTTGACTTAATACGAAAAAAATGTTTCAATACGACAAGTGTATCTATGATTTTTGTTGGATCATGAAAAATAAGCAACGTTAAGAGTGTACAGTGCTGTAAGGGTGACCGCTGAGAATAAAACAGATCCTTTTACTATCTGTTGATGATTGAAGGGAGTCCGAAAACATGCTACAGTATAAATTTGGCAAATTGAATATTCTGAGGGCGAACAAAGCGAGTCCAAAGCAGGGAGGATGATCGTAGTAAATCTGATGTGATAAGGAAAAGTCGTGAGGTACCCGATTTATTTTATTTATGAGGTTGAGTATGTCTCCTCAAGTTCTTAAGTATTTTAAAACTACAAAGATTTTTTTAAAATCTCTATTAAAGGGGCATATGGTTATATTTACTATGAGAAAAAAAATTGTCATGCTGTGTGTGTCTAGAATTAACTTTAGTTCTAAGCACTAAATTATGATGCAGAATACTAATATAGTGACACTTTAAATAACTTAACTCATATTATATACTTTTACTATCTGCTTTTAACTTTTAGAATTCAACCTAAATTTTGACATTTGTAGCTAATAATTATATCTTATAACAAATGGAGTTAATGTTTAAATCTGTAAAACAGTGAATTAATGTTTCTTGGTGTTATTTGTTACAGTATGGGAGGAGCAGTGAGTACTGGGGTCGACCATGATGATCTCATTGATAAACTTATGGGAGCTGATTATGTCAGGTAATATTGACCTTATTAGTGAGTCACACCTCCCATTCTGAGTTAAGTTGCTAATGTTGATTCCTGAGTAGCGTTTTATTAATATAGAAGTGGGTTGTGATCGAGGATAGACATTGGCAGTTTTAAAAGGTCTTTTGGCCACATGGTTGTTGTAATTTATCAGTTCATGATATTACTGGTTTAATAAGTGGCAAACTGCCACAATATAAGTGAATTTTCAAATGTATTTGAAATACAAATTCTGATAATACAAGAAATTCCGTATGTTTGTGTACATTGTGTAGTGTAGTGTACATAGTGTACAAAATTTCAACCCAATAAAAACACAATATGGAGATTTATGATTTTTTAAATGTTTGTGGGGTCATTTTTGTGGGTTAATGACGTCACACATTTTTCACAAACAATAGGGTTCGAGACATTAGTAAGGTTGATTTTTGTACCAAGTTTGATTTCGATCTGATAAAGTGTTCGAAAGTTATTGTTTCCCATAGAAATGTCTAGGACACAAAAATCTCGTACATACATACTATATATATATATATTCTTGATTTGTAGGTCCCCCCTTTCCAAAAAATCCTCCTCCCCCCTCCATGACTCCAACCTCATAAGCTCATTTTTTTTGAAAATTTGCTAAAAGAGCCGTTTAAATGGGCTTTATCGTGTTCCCTTAGTAGTTTAATTTTGCATTGGAAGTCAAAGAGACTTACTACTAGATGGAGAATACAAGGGCTTTTATCATTGCCTGGGTTGCTTGGTACCATAACAGTACATTGATGACATTATTTTATGATTTTTCATAATAATTATAATTTTGTGTAAGTATTACATTATTTTTTTAACTATTTTGTCTTAAATTTAATAAAATAAATTTAAAATAAGTTGTAATTATTATCTATCACATAGATTCTTTAATTATCTGTGTTGCATAAAGTGATTTAATGTCACATCACTGAAATGCATTATAAATTTGTGTGCCAATAGGAGTTGTAGACAGGTGGGGAGTCTCTAGTCTCCCTAGAGTAGGAGTAAGTACATTTATACCTTAAGTCCTCCCTCTACAAGTATAAGTCTCTTTGTTGGGTGCAGACCTTCAGGTTTTCATATTTTTTATAATTTTCACATTAAAAAAATTTAATAGGGAGAGAATGACAGTTATTAATAATGACTTTTGTCATACAACTTTTAATATGTTTGGTTGAATTTTGGGTGTTAGAGTAGATCCAAATTTAATTTTTTTTTGTATTCCTGTGGATAATAAAATAAGTTTGTTTTGTTTAGGAGTCCTATGGTAGAGTTAGTATTTCGTTCTGTAGACAGAGCTTTCTATTTCCTACCAGACTGTGTCGAGGCAGCATATAGAGATTTAGCTTGGAAAAATGGAAATCTACATCTATCTGCACCTTGTATATATGGAGAGGTTTGTACTTACATACATTTACTAGTTGCCAATTTAAACTTTATAAGTACCCTAGTAAGTTGTTTGTACAATAAAATTGTTCTGAATGTTTATCTTTCAGAGTTAATTAGAACTTTTAACTAATTTTTTTTATATTTCTAGATTGCTGCGTTGTGAATTTATATAGTAATAAACAAATAACCTGTCTCTTCATAATTAAAATTTTTATTTGAGAGTTGACTTTCAACCACTTCTGGCCATCATCAATCGTGTTTGGAGTGCAAAGAAGCTATATGTAGTCTTTTAAAGGTTTATAATGCACTCTAAAGCTATTAGTGCAGCTCTATTATAGCATATTAGCACTCCCAGCATGGCTGATGATGCCCAGAAGCAATTGAAAGTCGGCTCTCAAATAAACATTTCAATTGTGAAGAAACTGATTATTTGTTCATTAAATGTTTTTAGATGTTTAATAATGAATTCAAACCCTTTTTCCGTTTGCCTATTCTCTATCTTTTTCATTGCTCAGAATAGATTCCCTTTTTACTAAGTATACAGCCCACTGATATAGTATATATTCCTATAGTATATAATATATAGTATATATTCCTCTATGATACAGCCAATAAATATCAAACTAAATTTCCTCTATTCAAAATTAATTTTAGCAATTAATTTTAAGGTATCTTATAATTCAATATAATTTGTGTTTAAGACTGCTGGTAAAATACTTAATCCGGTATCCAGTGGATTCCATTTACTAGATTACTAAAGTTTTCTTGCTTACTTTAACAATTTTTAGAGAAACAACTTCACTTATAACTCACTAAAAATTATATAAAAGTTACAACATTTGTCCATCGTATATCGCCAAAGTACAAAGTATTCCGTATGTTTCCCCGTATGAAATAACATATTTGACAAAGGAATTAATATATGTCCATGTATCCCTTATGATATACATAGGCATAAAAAATGTGTCCCATTTTGTACTACTTCAAACCAAATTTTTCTGAAAATATACCTTAAATTATGATGCAAAACCATAGTCTTCCTATCCAGAGCAGAGCCCTTCATATAAATGTGCTCACTTAAAATATTAGAAAATTGCACAAATTCCAGTTTTATTGCATAAAAACTAGTGTAGCATAAAAATAAGTGGTTCCCTGTAGGTCATGTGCAAAACATGAAGATAACATTTTTTTAAAGCTGATAAAATTTTCTATATCAGGAGTGTTTTTTTGTCAAAATCATATAACTACAACTTAAGTTAAGACATTTGTTAAGTGGCCAAAAAAAAATCACAAAAGCCAATATTATTTCAAAGAAATTTGCTGACTATATAAATTAACAATTTTTTTGGTGTTTTTCAAAGAGGTAAACTTTTGAGGTGAACGGTTTTGATGATTAAACACTCGTTTTATAGAAAATTTGATCACCTTTAAAAAATGTACTTTTCATGTTTTGCTCAGGACTCACAGGGAACCACTTATTTAAGGAAAAATGAAATTTGTGCGATTTTTATAAAATTTTGAGCATGCACAGTCATATGAAGGGCTCTCTGGGGGACTCAGTAGAACAAAATGAGTCACATTTTTTCAGGTCCGGCTCTTGGACTATATGTGATTTATAATTTTTGTTCCTTTTATATAATTTCTTGTGAATTTTGGGTTAAATTGTTGTGCTTTTAAAAACTGGTAAAGGAAGCAAGACAAAGTTTATCTAAAAGGTTTAATCAAAGGGATCAACTGAAAACTATATTAAGTATTTCACTAAACCATTTTTGTTTCAATGATTCGTTTATAGGTAATGGAGAGTTTAGATTTAAAAGCAGGACAAAGTTTTCTTAACCTTGGCTCTGGGACTGGTTACCTCAGCACTATGGCTGGACTTATTCTTGGTAAATATTATTACTGCTTACTTGATTCACTTATTAATGCCTTTGATCTAACCAAAGCCAGTCCGGAGCCGATATCACCGCCTAAAGTAAACAAAAAGTTGAAAAAATGCGTTCAATGACTGGAATTCATTAAATACCACCGATGAACAACAAATTTTGAATTGGGAGTTGTTTTCAATTATGTTATGGCTGTGAATTGAATGAAAATAGTCTGGAGTCAATATGCACTCTCAAAGTACTCACAGCTAGGGCCGCTGGGTTTGAATCCTGGTGAAGATGCTATTTTTTTATTGTTTTATTTACTTAATATGAGTTTATAACTTCAAAATAGTTCTAGCAAGGTGGTCAGCATGGCCGGCAAGTTTCCTTTGGAATCCATTTATTGCTTAAGGTTCCGGTTTATACTTTGTAACGTGAGCAGTTACTCAATTATCAAGCACTACTCGTAATTCATTTTTACTGTTTTTTTCAAAGGAAATGTGTTAAAACCTTTAAAGATAAACACTAACTGAGCTTTAAACCACTGCAAATAAAGGTGTGCACTGCCAATTTTAGAGGAATAATTTTGTATCCCTAAGATCATAACTATGCAGTGCTTGATAATTGACTTACTGCTCACGTTATAAAGCATAAATCAGAACCTTAAGCTATAAATGGATTGTTACATATGGCTGACATGCGAACCATAGCGCCAGAATTTAACTAATAATTTCCTGATTTATTAGGAATCATAATTTAAAATTATGACTTTTTCATAATTAAAAATTTAACTCCACAATTTTTTTTGTCTTATGCTTTTCATTATATGAGACAGGGAAGATTAGTTCCATATTATATTAATTGAATGTACATTAAGTTTTTTTTATATTTAATTATAAAAATTATTTGTCAGGTCCATATGGAATAAACCACGGGGTAGAGCTCCACCAAGATGTTATAGACTACGCAAACACTAAACTGACTGAGTTTAAAAAAACATCACCTGCTCTAGACTGCTTTGAGTTTTGTGAACCTGTCTTTGTTAGAGGTAACCTCTCATTTCTTAATCCAGTTCTATTGTACTTAGATTTTTATAATATCTATAGTAAAATTAAAAAAATTGAGTACGGGGTACCTTGGAACTTCTCCTCATCACATTGGAATCGCAACTCTCATTCTCCCTGCTTTGACCTCGCCCTCAGAACATACAATTTGCCAAATTTTTGCAAATTAAAATTTGGACGTCATAAAAAAATTTTTCGAATAGCGCAACTACATTGAAAGGTTGATTTTTCTGCAAATTTTCTAGCATACTCTCTAGCATAAATACACTAAGAGCTACAATGATAACAGACACTCATACAGACAAATTTGTGAAAACCACCCAGGAGGTCATAAAAACACTTGAAATGGATGGGTTTTTTTTGCTAACACAATACTTTTCCTGTATACCTATGGTATAAATGAGGAAAAGTAAAAAGAAGGAAAACATATTTTATGAGAGAAGGTCAAGTAATATTACTCATTTAGAGCCTTGTGGATAGTTATATTAACCTCTGCCTTTGTGATGCCAGGTGGTGGAAGCAATCATTACAATTAAAACCGAGTTACAGATAATGTATTTGTTTTATAATAATCCTGATAAACTGAGAAAGTAATGTGTAACGGTCATTATGTAACGACTTATCCTATAAGACTTAGACCACAGAAGCGGTGGGCAAGTATTTAAAATCGTTTATTTAAAGTTTCATTTCCTCTTTTATTCTGTGAGAGTAATTGTGGTTAATTAATATTCTACATTTTTAGAAATATCAATTGACAAGTTTACATTATAATTATAGTTTAGGTATACATCATTGCAATCTAGCAAGTATGGCACACACTTACAAAATTGTTAAAATATGTTAGTCCTTTATCTTAAACTTTACTTCTGAAAATAATAGTGAGTTTAGGTTGCCTGCACTTAGCCTTGTATTATTGGAAACTTGAGGTCCAGTATGAATTTTACATAAACAATGTATTGGAAGTACTACTTTTGTATTTAAAGTTATTATATCTAGTGACACATAATTTATTTATCAACAGTTTTGACTGATACGTCAATTTAATTTATATTCAAACATTTTACTGAATACACAGACTTCCTTTTAATTAAAAACTTACCCATCGAAGTGACACCAATCCTCGTAACTATTCATTTCTTAGCCAGCCTCTAGTTGTATGTCTAATTTGTGTTATAGGAAATAGTTTATGTCTAAGTAGTGATAGTAGGCAGTATGATAGAATTTACTGTGGAGCAGCCTGCCCCGAGAACCATGAAGTATATATGAAAAATTTACTCAAGGTAAATATTTTTTCACTTGTTTGAATTTTTACTAAATATTGTCAATATTCTTTTTATTTGTAAATCCAATTTGTTTCTGTCCTAATGATCTTTATTTGTCCCTAGGTTGGCGGTATATTAGTGATGCCTCTGAACGATCATTTAATGCAAATAAAGAGAAAATCAGAATCATCCTGGGAGTCTAAGAATGTCCTGTCTGTGTCTTTCTCTACTCTCCAGTCTCCTACTCAGAATGACAATAAAATCATTACTCTTCGTAAGTTGAAATATAAATAAGTGCTTGTCTACTTTGTCTTTGTCAAAATTTAAAAATTCTAATCTGACTGTATCTGAATTCTAAAATCTAAAGTGATGGTAAAATATCTTTGGTGGTATATTTCAATCAATGAAAAAACATTTTTCAAGAATAAAATGTATGCTTCATAGATCCCACTTTTTTGTTACTAAATGCTTCTTTAGTCAAGTATCAAGACAGTTAATATTTCTTTTAATTTGGACCCCAGTGCTTCTATTTAAATTTTTTAGTAGGTTGTGTAAGATTAAGTATATATGGATATTTTCGGGACAGGAGGCAGTTAACATGAAGAAAAATTTTGATAATGAATTGTAAATTTTGTTTGTCTTCCAGCCGAGCTAAGTGTTGTTAGGCTCGATGAAGCTTGTCGGGCAGTAATAAGAAGTGAACTGCGTAAACGTGCTTTAGAAGAAGAACCAAACCTGGTAGTGAGACCTCGAGTTCAATACACCCCACGCCCGTCCCAGCCTAGAGTGAGACTGTTTCCAAACCTCATCATACCTCTTACCGAGTCATCCGATGATGACTATGGTCCTCCTGCTAGAATTATGTTACAGAGAGGCTTCTCCAACTCTATCACCTTTTCAAGTAATTATATATATTTATATCTTAATTAGAAAGTTGAATCAGTTTTGGACTTGTATTATTTTTCCTTTTTTAGTGACAGTGACCTTGGTGATCCAAGTCTATATAGCATTTTTATTTATACTAACCTTTGGCATTACTCTGGAGGTCTAAGGTTCACATCACAACACAATACTTATCCTATATACCTACGGTATAAATGAGGAAAAGTAATAAATAAATTGTAACATATTAATAAAAGTACATTATATAAAACACAAACAAATCTATAAAAGGTACTAGGTGTACTAAAACTATTTATTTATCTAATCATAGGTATTTTTATTTTTGTCTGATAGGAAGAAGGATGCGTAGAGAGAGGCGGTTAAGTGAGAGTAGTGTTGGTGTTGGGCGTACAAAGCGAGAGAAGTTTGACTCTGGTGTTGTAATGGGTGAATCTGATTCTAATGCAACTGATTCACCTCAGACCACATCTGATTCCTCAACTGATTCCTCCACTGATACCTCAATGGATGTGGACCATAGAGACCCGAGAACCCCTACTAAGAGTAAGTTCCTTTGTAATTCATGCAATCTTTCAATTATTAATTATACAGGGGGTTACATAAGTGTCCTCCCTCTTAACTTTTGAACCATAAGAGATAAATGAACCCACTTTCCCACCAAAGTAGTAGTCTTAAACAAACAAAATGCATGGGGCAAAATGCCTTGTATTTATCCTTAGAACCCAAAAAGCCCAATATCATACTTCCAATTTAATTTTTTCTCCTTTTTTTTGCAAAACACAGTGTTGCATGTTAACTACACCCAAAGTTAACTATACCACCAAGAAGAAGTCTCCTTTACACAAAAAAAGTACCCCAGGTTACATTAATTTAAGTCTAACAGTTAACAATTTAAGAGGGTGGGGGATTTTGTTTACATAGGGAAAGTAGGTTTCAACGGTCCAAGTATGATGTAATCTACTTGAAGTTCATGTAGGGGTGTCCTGTCTGGTTGATGAGCTGTCTAATTGGGGATTTCCCTTGGAGGTAATCAGTGGCTGGGTGCTACGTGACATAGTTAAAATTGGCTAAGGGAATATCTGAAACACGTAGTGAAGAGATAAGCAGTGTCCAGGTGTTGGAAATCTTCATCCCCATGTGCCTGTTGATGTTATTCCTGTGCTTAGCAATCTCTATAGCTTCCCTGATGAGCCTATCAAGAAACATTCGCTAGTACCTCAAAATTAATAAGATGACCAGTATCTCGTGAATACTGTGGACCGACAATCGTCGTCAATTGTGTGTTTGATGTGCTCAGCTAAACGCATAGATATGACACCGGGTCCTGTCTCTTCAATATAGACTTTCGCACAGCTACAAGGGATCTTATAGACACCAATAGTTTTGCTTGGAAGGGAATCCTTAACACTTCCAAGGAAATTTATGGTAGTGGAACAGGTATTGAAGATCGTCCCAAAATCGTTGCGTGCCAGAACCTTGCTGATCCTATCCATATTTTCTTTGACATATGGTAGATAGTCTTTCCTCTTGTATTCTTGTCTTTTTTTCTTGCTGGTTGATGACTGTTTGTAACAACGGATGGTCCTGTTGATTTCTTCTCTCTTGTAGCCGTTGTTACAAAGTGCCGCCTGGAGGTGTAGTCTCCTGATCACAGGATTCTTTGTCACTAATTTTAAAGCCTCTTGAGACCAAGGAGTTTACTACAGCCATCCTATGTCTGGGTGATGATGGGAGTTTGCGTAAAGATATCTGTCCATATGCATAAGTTTGTAATAGACCTGGTGTCCTAGTGTACATTTTCTTTCTTAATCACAAGCACATCTAGAAAAGCCAGCGATGTATTATTCTTTATTTCGATGGTAAACTTTATGTTGGGGTGGATGGAGTTCATATGTTGTAAGAATTCATCCAGGGTGTACCTGCCATGTGGCCAGACAAAGAAGATATCATCCACATATCTTTTCTATGACTTGGGCCGGAGACGAGCCGACGATTTTCTTTTGGATTCAAAATATTCCGTGAAATATTTGCAACCAAAGGTGACAAGGGACCCTGGGTGGACAGCCTGGACACTAAAACTGTAAAATAACTTAAAAATGAATAAAAACACAGTCTAATACCACATCAATCTTCTGGTAATGACTCAGCATGTTTAATCTATTGATTAGCTCAGATGCACCCCTAAAACTTAGTCATAGTCATTTCAAATATTCCAAATAGTGTTAATATCTTCTTAAAACTTGATTTTTTGAGGTTGCTCATATCTCCTGGTGGATTTTATTTATTAAATTGTTTCCTTATTTTCAGTAGAAATATTAAAATGTCGTATGAAGAAAGTTAGGAACATACTGTGTAACAGTAAGAAATCAGATGATAAGAAATCAACTGAAGCAGGTGCTAGTTCTGACTGTGCTAATACAAGTGCTAGTACCAGTGAATCAGATGCCAAAAGTGCTGAAACAGAGTCCTCTCAAACAGTGGAAACACCTAAATCTGAAGCACCGACTAAACCTAATGAAAAAAGTGGTGAAACAGCATCAACACCAGTTACAAAACCAGCCGTACTTTATAGCACTGTAATGAGAGAAAAAATACAAAGCTTACCTCTTCCTCCTACATTGAAATCATTTCTCAACTATTTTTTATAAAGATTTATATTTTTAAACTCGATATAGAATAATAATAATAATAGGTATAGAATGTCGGAAGGTGTACGAGAGCATCAGACAGAAGGTAGGGGTTAACTAGGTGCTGGTCTCTAGTGGGAGATCTGGAACTAACTCACTTTAAAATTCTTCCCTCTTTTCGAAGTAATTATTATGAAATGATCTCGTTCTTTATTAGCATTATGATGGCATGAGTATCTACTTGAAATTGGCCATTATTATATCAGAAACATGTTTGGATAAATCAGTAAAGTGCCTGGAATAATTTGCTGAAAACATGACAGGAGCCCATTCTTGTAGTTTAGTGAAACTACCAAATTACATACTAGCGCTCCTTTTAACTGTCTATGGAACTAACCTTTTCTTAGCTGTGATTTCTTATTATACATTTCCTTCTTATCTTATCCTATCTAACCTTTAAGACTATCTTTCTTTATCTACATATTCTTTGGGCTTTTCTTTTGATAATTGAATCTTTATTGTAGCCAAAAATAAGTTGATATGAGAAAAGAAGGAAGATTTTGCCAAACGGGTAGTTCCAGGATTTTCCATTGAATACAAACTAACCCTTTTAAAACTTTATTACAAAAATCTACTTATTTATTATGCTATTTTTTAAATTTTGATTTATATGTTTCTAATGGTTATTGCACTTCTCATTAAAAATTTAAAAAAGTATCATGACATTGACTAATATCTTAAGAGTTGTCAATGAAAATATATATAATTGCATTTAAATAAAATGTTATAACCCTATTACAATAAACTGTGTTAATTCAGTAAACAAAGTTTTGTTTTTTTGTATAAATACTCGCTTTGTGGTTTATACTTTTGTTTTAACTAATTTTATTTTTTTTTTTATTATTTTTAATCATATAGAATTTAGTTATTTTGTTTTGTCTCCAAGATTTTATTAAAAATAAAATAAAAATTAAGTGGGTTTATTTTAATTTTTTTAACTTACTGTGTATTCTATATTTTTTGTAATATTATTATTAATTTAACATATTCAATGAGTTGATAATTTTGTGAAACATGTTAAATTAAAATAAAAGATTTGACTGCCTTGATCTTCTACGGCAGCCAAAACCGTTTTGTCACTTCTTTTGCGGAGATTAATTACTATTAAAATACTAAATCCCAAATAAGCTACATATTATGTATTTATAGAAGCTTACAATATCAAAATACTTCGAATCTCTAATTATTATTACTATTAGAATCTCGTAAAAGGTTTTAAATGACACTAATTTACACAATATAATTGTGCGAGAGACACCAAGGAAATGTAACAAGCAAAATGCAATGCTACATCTGGGAACCGTTCCATCATTCGACATTCGTCATCATTGATGGCTCAACACAATGTCATGTCCCACTCTGTTTCGTTACGTCTAACTCATCAGGGCGCCGACAGAGCCTGAACGAGAGTGTAACGAAACAGAGTGGGACATGACATTGTGTCGAGCCATCAATGATGACGAATGTCGAATGATGGAACGGTTCCCAGATGTAGCATTGCATTTTGCTTGTTACATTTCCTTGGTGTCTCTCGCACAATTATATTGTGTCAACTATTCATGTTTTGCAAAACTCGGTAGTATCAAATGATAGACACTAATTTAATTTATTGTCATTCAAAACTATAGAAAATAAATACAAGTCAAAATAAACTTGCTAAATAATACATAAATACAAATAGATAAATACATAAAATAGGAAGATATGAAAAATAGAATATATACAAAATAAATCTAGAAGGCTCATATCTTCACAAAAGAGGTTATATTTACTTCAAGTTAAAGAATCAGATACTGACAATACTAGGATACTTGCTGTTGGATATCCCTGAACCGGTTGTGGCTTACGTCATCATGAGCAGATGGGGCAACATGTGAGCTCTCAACTAATGAAGTTATATCGGTGAATTAGAATCAGAGGATAGTTCTAATCTCACCTAGCACCTGCAGATGTCCGTCTTTAGAAGACGGATATCAGACTGCAGATGCCCATCAGACTTATTGAAACTAGAAGTTATTCACTGATATAACTTTATTTGTTGAGAGCTCTAGTTTTGCCCTACTTGCTGATAATGGTGTTATGCCAAAACTGATTCAGCAAACTACAAGTATTGATAATAAGCTAATTCTTCAATTACATTATATTATTTATTTTTTAAAGATTTTTTTCTTTGTCTTAATTTTATTTGATGATTTCTAGTTTATTTGAATTTATCTTGCCTTACTTAAATATTTGTTGCCAATTTAACTATTTTTTATCTGGAAACATTTTAAATTAGAATCTATAGAACCACTAGATTAGTTTATATCAATAGTCAATACGTGAAATAATTTTAATTTATCTATTAAGTATCATTATTAGAATTAAGTTGGTCAATATCAGCTTACTGTTATTATTAGACAAAATAAATGCAGAGACTGTGTCTAATTGTGTCATAAAGAATAGACTTAATATCTAAAGTATTAGATTACAATCAGTAGAAGGGTCAGTTGGTATAATTTGGTTTAGTTTCTCTCTTAGAATAATACTCTCGGTGTTTAACTTTATTCAGCAGGTAGTCATCTAATGTTTTACATGATATTTTACCTGATGAGTGGTTGGGGAAAAAATTAGGTAAAATATCAGATTAATAAAGATACACTTTTTAAGTCACTGTAACGAGCTATCACTTATCACTTGAGAAAACAACTTTATGAACTGAGCAGTATTCAGAATTAATACATTGAACTTTTTTTTTTAAAATTAAAAAAAATATAAAAGATACTGTATTTTTACAAAAAATCACGACTCCCAACTTAAAGAAAGCCAAACAAATAGTGTTTAAATGAGTGAGTATGTGATAAAACTGAGTATATAAACACAAAAGTGTATATTTATTAAGTATTATGTTGTAATCTAGATTACTGATAAAAAAATTTTGGCAAAAGAAAGGCAAAGTTTAATCATTAAATAGAATAACTCTTTGCTATTGATGAAAAATATAAATGAATCATCACTTTTCTATCCTCTAAATAAATATGCTTTCTTCACTAAACATTTAAACCATTGAGTTTTTTTTATTAGGGGCATTACTGACAACAGAGGCTACTGATACTAGAGGCTACTTGACCTGAGTTTCTAAAATTTTCTTCTCCGGTTATTACGCCATATAACCTATTTTTGCTCAAAGTTTTGCACAAATTGTTGTTTGCAAGTTGTTTCAAACATATAAGTGTATTAAATTTAATTTAACATGATTAAAGTTACATGACTATTAATACTAATAATTTTACTTTGACTTAAGATTATAATGAAAATATGACTTAAGATTTATTATTCCTATTTATTTATTTATTTCCATATTTTTATTTGATTTTTTTTTGCTATCTTTGGTTGAACACAATATTTACTCATAATAAAGCAAATTTTATCAATTGTTGATCGAAAATTGTCATATTTTGATTTGCGAATAATATTTTATTGTATGAACTCCAATCCATTATCTCTAATATTAGTGAAATACCCAGGAAATGCTCCTTCTATACTAGTTTCTAAGAGATTTACTAAACCTTTAGGGATTTAAAAGAATGATTGAAGATGGTGTAAATCAATTACTCTTTAAAAATATCAAACTAAACTAAACCGCAGTTTAGTTAAACTGTGGTTTAACTAAACTGCGGTTTAGGTAAACTCCGCATAAAAGGTGGAGTTTTTTCTTGGTATAATCAAACACTTACCAGTCTTAGCTAAAGCTAGACTCAATTTTACTTTTGTTCTGATGATAACAACCATTAAATCATGGTTAAATTATGATTTATGAATTTAGTAGAGATGATATTTTGATTGACTATTGTGTTTATGTTCAATGAGACATGTCAAAAACATGTTTAAGACAGTATTTTGAATAAACGTTCTACATCTTAATGTCTTGATGTTAGGAATACATGGTTGTATAAAATATGGCATATCCTAAAGCTTATTTAGTTTCTTTGTTTTGTAAAAATTACTATTTAATCTAAAAATTTATTATATATTTGAGTGGCTTTCATTTGATGTAAATTGATGTTAGTTTATAAGATTGTAAATAGGTTGTAAGAAACAAATATTTCATCATAATCATCATTGTTTGAGTAATCGGAATGCTTTATAATCAACTATAGCTTTTTATTGCCAAATAAAAACAAATAGTTTGAATTTATGTAAAAAAATAATGATAAAGGTTATTATCATGGAATATGAGAGTTAAAATAATGATAAACCAGTGGTCACCCATGCAGGCACTAACCTTGCTTAATGCTCCTCAACTTTTATGGTCCAACAAAACCTGTTGATTAACTTGCCGTAGTGAAACAAAACTTAGAATACTTATTTGTTTCGTAAAGCAATTAACTTAATTAGATTATTTTCCATTTCTTTACAATTTTTTAAAAAGACAAATTTGTAAAAACCGTTCAGGAAGTCTTAAAAACACCTGAAACGGATAATTCATGTGTAATCTCTGTTTCTTTTTTTTTGCAAACAATATTTTCCTATTTACCTATAGTATAAATGAGGACAAGTAAAAAGGTAGAATTTGGTCTTATGAAAACCTAATTCAAATATAAAACCCAGCAAGATTGTCTATTTGGCTGCCTCCTTACATTACGTATACACCTAATTAACCAGATAGGCCAAATCTTGAACAGATTCAAAACTCACAAGAGGATGAAAAATATATTTTTTCATGGGTTTCTCACATCAATTGCAATTATCACCAATCAGTAAATATTCCTATACAAATAATGTGTTACAAAATAATCTTAGGTTATAACTAACCTTGAAAATAATCTAATAACATTAGGTATAATAATTTATTAGGATAAATTATTTTTTATCTCTTTGGGGATTAAAAATTAACTGTTTGACTATATTTAGAAGACTAAAATTACCCATTAAAATACCATTTTTATCCCTTTTCACAAAATGCAGGATTAAAGTAAATACAAGCTAATTGTAGCTCCAGTGCTAGAGGACTTGATCGCTGGATCAACACTGATCACAGGAACATACAATTAAAGGTTGTATGTACCAGTCTCATTGGGGAAGGTTTACCTTTGATCCCCAAAATTGTCTTTTTTCATGAAATGGCGAATAAATAGTCATTTTGGTGTCACCCCAAAGAAATTATTTCCAAAACAAATTATTTTGATCCTAAACTTATTCCTATCAGTTTCTTTTGGATATAGAATTTTATATGCTCCACAAAAGTAACTTGATCTTTTATGAAATGTAAGCCAGAGGATGAATAATTCCTAATTCTTCCGGCAACTTAGGAACAAAATTAATCTTTCTGGAAACATATCTTCTTTTCCTCCTCAGATGCATAAAAAACCATAATTTGAGCCCATGGTGGGTAAAAGGAGAACTATTTGACTCAAGATTACGTCCAAAAAGCCAGTTGTGGATTCATTATTTCACTCTTATACATTAATATTGAAGCAATAACATCACATTACACTCTTTAATTACAATGATGATTATAAATTGTATACTTTTATTGTAAATCAAGTGATATTTTATAATTATTTTATTAATTCTTTAATGGAAAGTTTTTTAGGTTTATTTTAATAATGAACTTCTCTAAAGACTGACCAAGAAGTGCATAAGTGAAGTAATGTTGGATAAAGAATAGCCCTCCGTTATAATTTAACTATACAAAGTATTCTCAGATATGTCCATTACATAACCTTACTATCAATTTTCAAATGAGCATTTTGCTACTTAAGTGATAGTAATTAGGGAGAGGTGATAGACCCCCTATCAAGTAGGACTCGTTGCGGGACACTTTTTTGCTGACTCCTGTTAAATAATTTTGCAAACCAACTTCACAGATTTCTATTGGCTCCGCAAAAGCAATTCCAGCGAGCTCTCCTTACATTTAATTCCTTCATAGTCAGTCTACCTGAAGGTAAAGTGAACGTTCTGTAAATAAAATTTTAGTGATTTATAAAAAGTGGGAAGTCTTTAGAGTGGAAATTTTTTAGACTTGGAATTTTAAATATTTTGATATATGATAACATGTATTGTTTTTTTTTCATCCTTCCATCTGGTAAGAAGTTAATATGTTGAAACTAAAGATGTATTGACACGTTTCAAGGATGTATTGGGGACTATAATTATATTTTGATGTTTAAAATAAGGTTTGATCCAATAGATTAATCATTTAAACAATTTTTTTAACTAAAAGTAAATTAGAATAAATATTGGATTTGATAATTGTTTCAATGAATTTAATAATTTAATTAAAATTAAATTGTTATTATGCTTTATAATTTATTACAAAGTAATCCTAGATTGTTTTGAGTCCTTAATTCCCTTTTTTTAAAGAAAGAAATACATGAAAAATTATATTTTTGTAGAATGTAACTGGTCCCTTTTAAAATTCTGCTGTTTTATATTGTCCCCCCCAAATTTATTTAATGGCAAATTAATGTTGTAAATAGTTATAAAAATAATAATTATGTTAAGAATGAAAGCTGTGATGTTATTTTCTTAGTAAAGTTTTATTTGGGGTTTAATTATTTAATTAGCTATATCATTTTACTAATTTCTTAAGACTAAGTACTATAAGTGAAAAATATTTGTTGTTAAGTATATTACTAGAGGGGACATAGCCTCTCTTTATACATTAAGAGGCTTTAAACATCTTTTGGGGGCTCATTGTAATCTCATTGAAACCTCTAAGAGTGAGATAAGGTTATAATACATCAATTGTCAGATTTTCACACATTGTTTGTGTTTTATTTGTATTATAAACATTATACTATGTAATTTACTGTAACTTAGTACTGTTTATTTGATTATATTAATAGTAGAAGGTGTTCAGGTTACTTTTTTATTGTTTCATAATTTAACCAATAGGACCCCTCTAGTAATATATTTCTATGTTTGTTGCCAAGTATCAAATCTCTCTAAATAGAAAGAAAAAACTTTTCTGAGAGACTCAGACTTAAAAAGAAGCAATTTTATTTCTGGAAATTACTAAAAGAGACAGAATTATTTAAATGTGTTACATTGGCAATATGATATAAATTTACTATATTCTGTGATGTGTTACATGTAGTAGTTATCAAATATTACTTATAATTTGGGACTTATAATGTTGCATCATTTATCGGAATGGCAAAAATAAAAAGAAGATAATGTTTTTCACACATGACTGGGTATTTGTATATTTATGATATTTTCTTTAAATTAGAGATATTTAAATGTTCGTATCATTGCCTCACCCCTTTACTTAGTGGACTTGCAAGACTTAAGTAAGCCTAAAGAGTCCACAGTACAGGTAACTTAAAGAAATTGAATGTAAACCATTGTTTTCAATAAATAATAGAAAAAAAGAATGGCCAAAGGCCCAAATAAAATAAACCAAGTTAGTAAAATGAGTCTATAGCTAATTTAATGTTAGGCGTAAATTAATAAGAGTCTTAAAATTGAAATTATAAGTAAAATATTAATATATTAAAACTAAAAATATGTTTAAAGCCTTGTGAATATTCTGTTAAAATCCAGGTTTAGTAAATAAATACATTTTTCAACCAATGTCTTATTTATTTCCTTAAATAAAATGTATAGATTTTTTAAGCAGTTATGAGCTGATTTGATAATAAAGTGAACCAAATATTAATTTGATGGATTTTTTCATGGTGAACATCTTTCTATTAGAATTGAATGACTTTGATAACAGTGACCATTACAGGGTAGTCTGAAACTTACCTCATCATCAATTCAATGATTAACACACCAGATCTATAAGTGGAAGCACTCATTTACTTTAGTGGCGGAAGTGTAGACTTCAGTAGTGTAGAGGTGGAATCATGAAGAACTTTATGTTTAAAGTAAAGTTTAATAAGTACTAAAGTAAGGCACAGTTTTCATGGATTGAAAACAAGAGTATTAAAGATAGGTACAATCTGGATATCCTGGTATCAAGACTTATCCTAGTTGGTTGTGTTCTTCGTCAATATGTTTATTTGACAAAGATATCCTTTTTCTAGGATCTATACCTCAATAATTTATCAAATAATCCACATTAAATTTTGGTATATTAAAAAATGTTAAAAACAACTTTTTACTAAAAATAACTTATTCTTTATTTAAACTCTTAAAATATATAGGAACCTTATTTTAAAAAATACATACATTTCATTCTTAAAAAGAAGCAGCTAAAATACATTCTTTAATACAGCTTTACAGATTGGGGTACAGCCACATAAAGAACCAACAAGCAAATAATTAAAATAACACAATAAATTTCCTTACACCTATGGTAGTAGGAGAGGAAAAATGAAAAGAGGTTTTCTTTAATATTGTTAATTCTCTTATTTGTCGACTCAAAAAATTTTAAACAACTTCAGTAAAAAATCTATTGGGTTAATTAAAATAAATTTATTAATTTCACTCATATTTTACGATTTGATAGGTTGGTACCTAATATTAGTTTTCAATTATTTGAATTACATATTTTTAATTGACTGACAAACGAATATTTTTTAATTAGTAAAATTAAAATCCTGATACTTCTTTTCATCTTTGTGGATTAGCTTTTATTAATTATCTGTCCCACAAGCTGTAAATTATTACAATTTTAACAAATTTCTTTAATTGTCAAACCCTCATTTCTATAAAATCACCTACAATTAAAAATAATTTAATTGTTAAAAGAAAAACCATTGTTTTATCCTGCTAAGAAATGACTTGGTTAGCCAATTGGTTATATATCTGTTCTTAAGACCAATAAACTTGCTGGTAAAGTAAAAAAAAATTTAAGCAGTTAATTGTTATCTTTCAACAAAACAATAAAAACACTACCACAAGGAATGTACTTTCCAATCTTAAAAAACTTAAAAACTAACAGTACATAAGTTAAACTTAAATATAAAAATAAAATGAGAATTAAGTTAACATATTTTAGTATATCATTGTTTAGAATACTAATATCGATGCTGTAATTGTCACAATTGTAAGGCACAGTGTGAAATTCAATATCCTATTATTTTTAGCTCCATTATTGACCACTATTAATTAAAGAATAAACTTTCTATCGACATTTTGACTAATACTTCACCATCAACTTAATAGACAACAAATAAATTTATCATCAGGAAAACATTGTTAGCAAAACATAATGTAGTTCAATTTACAACAATTAGCTTGAACCAGCGACGGATGGGAAGGTTCAAAACAGCGCGGGAAATGTTTACCACCGGCGCCACCCCCCCATTTCCTCCTATTCTTGGTGAGGAGCGAGGCGTATAAACACTCTTTTGTCTTGAAAGCAAAAAATACTCCTTAAACATTATATAGCAGCAATTTGCTGCATAATATAAATAAAAATATTCTTAATGATATGACTAGGTAGTGACTTTAGTTCTATAAAAAGTATTGAAAGAATTTATTCATTTTTAAACGACAATTTTCATTTTTTATCCTGTGATACCTGTTGATTTTTTTAAAAAAATTTCTAGTCCTTTTTGTTAATGTTTTTATTGTTGTTCCTTTTAAATTTTAATAATTAAATTCATGTAGATCTTGATAAACAGATTTCTGAAGATGCCTACAAGGATAGGTGAAATATATATTAATAATTAAATAAATCGTTCAATACTTTTTATAGAACTAAAGTCACTACCTAATCATATCATTGAGATGGAAAACTTTCCACTGCTACAAAGAAGAATTATTAGAATAAAAATATTATTTTTAAAAAACTTTAAATAATAGTATAAAAATAAATCGCACAAACTACTATTTTATTTACAATTTATTTTTCACTTAACATAGTTTACTGTTTCTTCTCATACAGTATTGTTGTGCAATTATTCCAATAGTTTTTTATCTAAAATTTTCAGTTAAAATGTGTAGCAAAAGTTAAGACTTATTTAAAAGTCCACAACGACTGCACCACTTGATTCTATCTATCAAACATAGTACAATTTGACTAGTCTGCATTTCAGTTTAGGGCCGTTTCAAAATGGCGCACGTTCAAAAAACTGAAAAATCAAACTTTTTTCAGTTTTCTTAAAACTATGTACTGTGTGTTGATTTTACGACTAACAGACACAGGAACTCATTTAAAGCTTATTAAATTTGTAAGAAAAATGTTTTTTAAACATCAAAATCGGATAACTGGATTCGGAGTTATGAGGTTTACAAAAACATTAAACTTTGACCTAAAATTTTATAATTTTTATAAAATTACCTACTGTACTTTGCAACGTAGCTAATTTTTTTTGTTGAATTTTAGAAACTTTTTTAACGTCTAAACTGAATTTTTATACTAGTACATGCGAAAAAAAATATGAAGACATAAAATCAGTTCCTATGTTTTTATGTGTTATTATGCGCAGTAATAATAATAAATTATACTTTATTAAAATTAATTAAATTTAATTTTACATTTTTATTTTTCCTCGCCATCTACGAAGGTATATAGAAAAAGTATTGATTTCGTTTTTATCTATTAGACAGTATTAAAGAGGTAAAAAAGGCATAATTTACACAAAATTTTACGATACTTTCTTTAATTGACTTTTTACAATCGATTACTTTTAGCGAATTTAGCGACTAATAACATTGACTACTTAAAAACTAAGAAAATCTATTTTTAAAAAGTAGTTGATTTTTCCCGTCGCTGATTTATTTCTGTAATTTTTGTATTTTTTTGCAAAGTCAACCAACCGGCGACTGGCGCCGGTTGGTCGCTGTTTGGTCGACCGGTTTGTCGCCAGTGATCTACCGGCGCCGGACGCCAAATTTTTTTTTCTTTGCAAAGTCGACCAACCGGCGCCTCCAGCGCCAGAACACACTGGCGCCTCGGGAAATTTCCCGAACGCTCTTATGGCCCATCCGTCGCTGGCTTGAACACAATATATTTGAAAAAGTTTTTGTTATTATAAAAATCAGAAAATAACATTACTAAATCACATACTAAATCTAAAATCAGTCTAAGAAGTTTGAGTAAAAAAGTTAATAGAACAAATTGTGCAGTACTACTGATGCGTGTTAAACAAAGCAAATATTAATTAAACAGAGATTTAGGATCGGTTTATGGCATACTTTGATGTTCAAAATATCAAATATTAAACAGGAATGCTTATGTAAGTACATTGTTGAGATTGTCAGCTATTTTCATGAAGATACAGTCCATAAAGATAAGGTACAGTATAAGGTACAGTTAATACAGATAAGGTAATACAGATAATACAGATAAGGTACAGTCCATAAAGATAAGATACAGTAAATGAGGTTGTCAGCATGAAAGTGGCTGACGATTTCATTAGCATGATTTTCTTAGCAAATCAAATTAAGAAAAGAGCAATTCGTTAAATACTGAGATGTGGAATAAGCTTATATATAAACAACATTTGTCTTTCCAGAGATGATTTATTATTAAAAAACAAAGCCAGATATCAACCTGAACGGTCATCATCTGTGCCAGTGAGATGAGTCTAAATTACTTTTTAGCCGGTTTCTGATGCCAAGGCATGTAGAGACATACATATTATAATCTTGGCCTCAGAAACTGGCTAAAATGTAATTTAGACTCATCTCACCGGCACTGATGATGACCGTTCAGGTTGAAAGCTGGCTTTGTTCTATAATAATAAATCATCTGTGGAAAAACAAATTTTATTTATTATTAGTTAGTTTATCATCCTCATGAAATTTCAAAAAAATATTCAAATGAGACTCAAACAGACTTAAAATTACATTGTATAGTTGGAGTTTATCAGCCAATTTTCACTATAAAGTCCTTAACATTAAAAATCTATTGAGAAGACGTAAAAAATTCAATCATAGTTAAAAAGTCAACTAAAATCTAAAAGAAGTCAAATTTCTCCAAATCAATAGCTTTTGAGTCTGCTGGAGTTTGGTGTTGATTCAACCAGTCTTCTATAGCTGAGCTGCTGAACTTATCTATTAGTTTCTTAATATTAATCTAAAACAGTTCATGAACAATATTAAATAACAAAATATCAAAAAGTAACTAATTTCATTTGGGAAAAGAAGAAGATGGTGGAAAAAGAGATATATTTTGTATTTTTCATTAAGACTTCTCTCTTTTTCCTCTTATTTTCCTCTCTTCAAATACTTTAAATAAAAATCACCACAAAAGAATAGAGAGAATTTAAAGATTTCTGGAAAATTAAAGTGAGGTAGCTATGTTAACAAATCTAGTGAGGGGTTAATAATAGTTATTTACAAGTTTTCATAATTGAGGTAAAGTTTTCTCTGTGAGAGATATTTTTATTTGATCTTGAGGCCCCCAGGCAGAGATAAAAACTAGTTAGTTCCTACGGCTTGCCGAGGAAGTTAACAACAGTTTTGGCAACCAAGGCAAAGCTGAAATAAACCAAGAGTTGAAATCTTCCCTCCGTGTCACATAATAATTTTTACCTACAACTTAGATTTAAATTGTATAAAAAACAAAAAATAATGTAAATAAATAAATAAAAGCTTTATTGTTTAAGATTTGCAATGGCAAACATACAAACGTCAATCGATATTATTTCAAAACAAAGAAAAAAATTCTTCAATGTATAACTCATAATGGATGGAAGGTTTTATTGAAATAGAGATTAAAAGATTAAATATTGGTATTTTATTAAAAAAAATATTAACTAGTAGTTTAGACAAGGACGACTTTCAGTTTTCACATAGAAATAGAATCAGGATAGTAGAAGAGTAGGGTAGAGTGAAGGAATCAGCAAGTTGGTAAAAGTATTGCACGATCCCCGCTTTGTTTTCCTATCTAACCAATGTAAATAACTATCTCAATTTTTACACATATTTCTAGTGTGGCTTGATAACCATAACTACTATACTATTAGGTAAAATAAAAATATATAGTTACAGGGTAAACATAATCAAGTAAGATACCATAACTAAGCTGAATGATTTAAGAATTCAAAAATAAAACAAAATACATTTATAAATCAATTTTGTTTTTGTATTTACGGACAGTCATTAAAATTATCTTAGATGGTTTTACCACCACCAACTGTTAAACAAATAAAAATTTGCTAAAACTGATAATAAATTTTAATAAATCAAGTATAGGGGGGGGGGGGGTGCCACACAACTTACCCTCACCAGGATATACTATGCTTAGAGATTACGTAGTATACCACATATATACTACATTATCTTTGGCTATGCTGATCGTCACTATTTAAGACTTGCATCACTTATCCTCAAAATATAAAAATCAACAAATTTATACCGCAACACATCTTTGGACTCGCTTCGCTTGTCCTCAGACAGTAAATACATTCATTTTATTCCCAGTAAGCGCCTCACTCGGTGCTGCTTATTTTTTAACCGTAATAACCAACAAAAATGGTAGATATACTTGCCACATTGAAATGAAACTTAGTATATTGTTTGTATACTAAGTTTGAGTGTGCCAAATCTCAAATCGATTGAAAAGTTTTTCCCTTTATTATGAATTTTCACAATTTTTGCTGAGTTGTTATAGTCGGTTAATGATTCCATAAAAAATATTTTCCTTATTGCACAACTAGACCTTAATTTCCGTACCATATTTCAACTCAATTTTAAAATATACAGCATTCAAATTTAATGCTGTATATTTTTCAGCAGAGTAAACTTAATTTTACTAAATTAAGAGACAAGAGTATACTTTTAAAAATCTCTAAAATATAACTATAATAATTACCTCTTTATTACTGAGCTGTTGAAAATTAAAATGATGATAGTAGGGTATGGTAGTTAATTGTCTATGAGAATGAAGTCTGGTAGCAGGATCAGGGTTGAGTAGTCTTGCAAGTAAATCCCTAGCTCCCACACTAAGATCCTTAGCTGTTGACTCTAAATCTAATTGAATATTAGTATAGTCTACAACCTAAAAAAATTTGAAAGAAAGGCTTATACAAAGAATAATACATAATGCCAATTAATTTTAGGAATGGAAAATTTTAAAGTTATTAAAAACACTTATCAAACAAATATTTTCCGTATTGTTTTTATAATTTTTGTAAAAGTTTAAAGATTAAAGAAGACGCTATTTTGATACGCCGTGTTGGATAACTCTAATAAAATCTAATCAGTTTTTTCTCTCATAGGACTTAATTTTAAGCTAAGTTTAATTGAAATTGGAATTCCCCCTTTGAGCTGAGGAATGTATACAAAAAATATAAACACCCACTACACACACACAAATATATATATTTGTGTGTGTGGTACGTACTCAGATCTATTTGTTTTCAAACGAATATTGTTTCATCATTTTTTAAACAAAAATCTTATTTTCGTGCCAAGTTTCATTAAAAGTAGATCATCCGTGCATCATTAGCTGCAGTGTGTGCAAGAAATGTGCAAGTCCATGCAAATATAAATACTGATCGATTTTTGGGATTCGAAGGTGCGAAAAGCGGCATTTGACATTTCATCGACATTTGATGAAAAAAAGCGGATTTACGTTTTTGTCAATGCAATATTTTGCTCTTCTTTTAGGAGGTAAGGAAATAAAATGTGCGATATCGTTCTTAAATTAAAGCAAACTGTAACTATGGCCGATCAAACAAGACTCAAATATGTCTAAAAATGACATACAAATTTCTTTAACTATTTTTTCCTCTTCCTAATTTATACCATACGTATATAAGTGAAGTATTATGTTTGCAATAAAAATTTAAAACCCATAATTAACCATCCAGTTCAGGTGCTTTTGACACCCTGAGGAGTTTTTATCATGTTGTCTGAGTGAAGTTATTTCTAAGCAAATGTTAACAATTTATGATCAGAGCTCCCAATGAGTTTATGCAAGAGAGTTAGAACATAAAACAAAAATCCTTTTTAACTTAGAATTAAAGATAAATAGAGATTAAAAAGCAAATTTCATATATATATATATATATATATATATATATATATATATATATATATATATATATATATATATATATATATATATATATATATACCATGTGGTAAATTGCAGATGCACTATGATTAATTCATTAAATAAAGGAGGAAACATCATTTTCCTAGATTTTCTAAAATGGTCTCTTCCCCAATAAATCAAATGGTATAATACTATTGCTATATGGTATTATGGTTAGTGGCATATTAGCAATAGCAATATGTCACTTACAAAGACTCGTAATATGGTTAACTAATACAAGACAGCAAGCGTAGTCTCCTAGTGGCCACGAAATCGGCCATAAGGAAGGTAGGGACCACATTCCTGCCAAGAGGTTTGAAAGCGTCTTGTATTGAAATAAAAAACAAGATATCGAAAATATCTATTTCAAAAAAGTTAGTGCTACACTGGAGTATTGGAAAATCCTGTGCTGTGTGGCACTTACTTATAACTAATAAAAATAATGCAAAATAACAGATTATATTGTAACATCATATAATAATACAATAGCATCATATAAATACTACAGGATCATATAAATACAATAACATCATATAAATATACAACATCATATAAATACTACAACATCATATAAATACAATGACATCATATAATACAATACATCATATAATACTATAACATCATAAATAATAACATTATAAATACTATAAATCATATAAATACAATAACATTATATCAATACTATAACATCATATAAATACAATAACATCATATAAATACAATAACATCATATCAATACTATAACATCATATAAATACTTCCGAACAACATACTAGCGTCATTTTATTATGGGAATTCGTTACGATCTGTACATTAGATATTGCTGTATTCCAAGATTTGACTTGGAGAAACAAATTTGTAATTTTCTTATACTTATATTTTGTATACTCCATGAATAAATAAATAAAGAGTATAAACATAATTAGCGATATATGATTCATAATATGAAGGCCCAAGTTGTATATAATCGCATGCTGGTTGGTGTCTGCCTGTGCCAGGTCAGGTGTAATCATGACTAATAGAACTTTATTTTTAGTTATTACAGTTGGTAAACATGCTTCTTTTGTTTTTACATAATTCTTTGTATTCATCATTCTACTTATTCGTAATTATTGTTATAACCAGTTAATGATGAGTTTTTTAATAAATATTAACATGAAAAATTAAAGTAATCAAAGAGTTTTATTTTGAAGTTTCTAGGAAAAAGAAGTTAAAACACAGCTGGTTTAATTGATTTCAGGGAAATCGTTGGAAAAACGATTCAATTAGTAAAAAATCTGGCGTGGGACTCCGCAAGCCGGGCGAACTTCCTCTGGAATGCTTAATTTCTCGCGTTACAGTCTATTTTTAGATAATGTTTTGAGTTTATAGGCAATAAAACCAAAGTCAAGTTTATAGGGATGACTTGCAAGTATTTATTTTAGATTTTTAAAAGGAAACACGCTAATAAATTTTAAATTAAAATTAGCTCATTTTTATTGGAAATTCGCTAAAAAGTAAATGATTTTTTTAAAGTTAAAAAACAAATTTCGTAGCCTTAATCAGCAGAACCTCATTTGAACAACTCTTTCATCATCATAGCACTGGTGGTACTAGAGAAATGAGAAGTGTATAAAAAACGCACAAGCCTCTTACGCTTACGTATTTTAAAAGAGCCCATTAATATGTCAGGATTCCAAACGAAAAAGGTCAAACATACTTGAAATAAAAGCAATAAGTGAGAATCTTGCGGAGAAACCAGTAGAGAGGTAAGTTTAGCCATTAATTAAATACGTTTATATTAAAGATAGTATGCATGCATATTTATTACAAAACTCAGGCAGTGCGCTTTTCGTTAAAATTATAGATAAGATTCTTCTCCACATTTGTAACATCATGAGGAACACTTAGAAACTTGAAAAATCGACTTGATGCATCATTCTTTTTTAAGCGGGTTGTAACGATAAAGAGAGAGTTAAACACTTTAATTCCCTTTAATTAGAGAGCCTGTATAATTGTTAGAAATATAGGAACTCATTATACAGGTACTAGAATGAGAATCGATGGTTAGAGATGGAAAACCACTGCAGAGAAAAAACACAAAAGGAACAAATATGGTGAGCGATGCCTTAAGGCAATAGGTTAGGATTTGATAAGGAATTCTCTTTAAATACGGGCCTTGGATTAAAGGGGCCAGTCCCCCAGAAATTATTTCTCCCTCACTGACGAAGTTGTTTTCAGCGGAAGCCCCCTTCTATACTCAGGTGTGCGAAACATACCTCTGGAATTAGTTTCACCCCTCCTACAAGTTCTCCTGGCTGCGGGTCTGGATTAAAGCTAAAGAGCAAAATACGTTAAAACGTTTATAACTATAAAAGGATAGTCTTGGATAAAAAAAGTTCCAATGAGACTCACGAAGTCCACAACGTACGATGACCCACAACATGTGTTGCTCGTCATCCTCACCGTGACCAACTTTAGCAAAACTCAAAACTTCAAAGGAAAAAATTCAATTTAGGAAGGTTCTACAATATAAAGAAAGACTTAATGTTTATTTCATTCAGTTCTTTAGAAGAACGTGTCCTGGAGAGATTGGGGTTGTTCTTGATCGCGTCGGTCACAATTGAAGAACCGACAAACAAGGACATAACGCGACGAGTTGATTGATTACGTCTAGCGAATCTAATTTGTCTTTCCTCTGGTTTGAACAGTTTTTATGTTCAAAACAGTTAGCTTTTTAAAATACGGAAATTAATTAGCGAATTCAACTATGTACAATGACGCTTATGTTAAATTACAACTGGCAACACTGTGAAATAAAGAAACGATGAGAGATTTCATTAAGATTTAAATTTTCAGGATCAAGGACAATTCGCAAAGCAAAATTTGAAACGAACTCTTTCGTACAATTCAATTCTATGATTCCTAATATTTTTGATGCCAAAAAGGAAAGTATCGAAGAAAGTTTAATTCTTATGAAATCATTCACAAAGAAAGTTTATTTCTATATCTCCTTATAGGCAAATTCTAATGGGAAGTATTGTTATAAGAAAAAATAAGACGCTCTGTTCTGTTTATTTATTAAATTTCTGGGTTGCAGACATTAGATCGAAATGGAAAAAATGGTGTCTGTATGCAAGACTGACTGTACGTTATGCCGACGTGAGCGATCTTCTCTTGTAAACACAGTGCGGGATAAAAGGCTCAACCAAATTAGACATAACTTTGCAAAAATCTATGAGAAAAATCATGATTAGAATTTAGGTAAAATCCAATATGGTGTGTCAAAATGGCGACAATTTAATTTTTTTTAAATTACATAGCTTTTGTAGAAAAATATTTTCTGCTAAAAACGATTTCTAGTGCTTGTTTTTATAGGGGTTTGAATCCAACAAGACCTCAACCACGTCTGGTAAGAACTGTTCCCGAGATTTTGAAGTTTTATAACAGAGCTATAAACAGAGAGTTTTCATTGTAGTTAAAAATGTTAGATAGAAAGAGTAGCTCTATATTGGTCAGTATGCTTTAAAAATGGTAATTGAACCTAAAAGTTTGTTGTCTAATAACAAAACAATGTAATTCTATAATAGCTACTAGTGGTATGTGCCACGATAGATAACTATGCCAAACACGTTTAAAACTTTAAGCTTAAAACAAACAAGTTTGTTCAAAACAAGCTTTGGACAAGAGTCGATAGCATCGTGGCTACATCGCACCCTTGGCAGCTATGAGCTCGCTTCAGTCATAACTTCAAATAGCTTACTTCAGATCAAGATAGACGGGGGTACTAGTGATATCTACTACAGGCTTTTAACCTAGCCAGCAGCCAGTTCATTAGGAGGAGCCCTAAAGAAGGTGAAATATAAAAAATACACCAAAAAGAGAAAGAAATGAATTTACGCACAAAGACAGCAGTCTGTCAGCAGTGAGGGTCTGCTGCCGAATCTGATATTAGGCAGCTGGGTCAGCCTAATAACATTAAAAATTCGAGGCAGACCCAGCTGCCTAATTCAAGTAAGTAAAGAAGTACCTGGTTCAAGAAGTACTTTTTCCCCTGTGTTTCTTCTCTCTACTTTTAGGGCTTTTTTTCGTATACCATAAAAAACAGTATTTTACCATCCTGAACACTTTCCTCAATGATTCATAACTTAAAATCATTGAACAATGAGCCTTCAACAAAATGTCTATGTTAAAAGGACTTGCTTCAAACCGTTACCAGCAAAGTTAATAGTAATTCCTTTAAAACATAATATGCGAAGCAGGAATCCTTACAAAATTTTATAATCAAGAAAGTACCTCTAATAGATCTTATATTAATTATAAAAAACACGTTTTCAACAAATAAAGAATGAAGGAAGAAAAAGAAGATGAAGGAAGAAGGAAAAGAAATATAAGAGTTCAGTGAACTTGATGCGAATGCAGGTAGCTATAGGATCACCATTAATCTTGCAGCTGCATACCTCTCAGCAAGACAACCTAAATATAAAAACAGTCTTGCGTGCAAACGCAAGAAATTGTTCGTCACTTCTTCTTTTTCCTTTTTTAAGTTGATTATTAAACTTCTTCCTAATAAGAGTATTTATAACTGGTTTCCTTCTTTCGTTATTTTCTGAAACGTGTAAAAGGAAAGAAAGAAAAGAGATTCTAAAAATATCAGAACTGGATTAAGGACGGACGTGGAGAGGATTGTTATTTCAAACACTCCTATTGCCTTTTATAGTTTTAAAAAAGTGCAAAGAAATTGTTGTTCAGTCCATGTGCAGGAAGTAAGGGAATTTAAAGTGGTTTCTTGATGATGAAAATAGATACGAAAGACGAATAAGCAAACATCTTTAAACATTGATTAAATATGTATAAGTTTGTTTAAGCTATATAAAACAAAATTTAATAAGACATAATAGTGCTGTGCTGTTCTGTTTTCGCTAAGAATTCAGATTTTACAATTACCAGTATAATCATTTTATTTTAATTGACACTTGATTTATACTAATTTAAAGCTTGTCTAGTAGGATTTTTCGATTTAACAACTAAAGTCGTCTTTTAATATTGGCTTAAAAACAGAGCGAAACCTACTGGTAAAGAGGAAAGTTGAAGTTTCCTGAAACTTAGTTAAAGCTTCCCCTAGGTTTAAGAAGCCCTTAAACCTTCGGCCCTGTTGTTATGTCTTAGTCCTGGGATAAGACTCAGACCTTTCCACTGTTTACTGTTCAGTTTGGTTAAGACTTCGCAATCACCTGTATAATTTGATTTATGCTTAGTGGAGTGACGTTTACATTTACAGTTGCTAAAGTTGACTTTCTAGCTACTAAAGCTTGTTGATATTCCACCTCATATCGTCCTATATATCCTCATTTAATTTTACACCGGAGCACAATAAAATGGTATCCTAGCAATCTGACACTTCGTAAGTGTTCAAATCTCAGCTAAAGCTTTTTTTAAGTTTACCCAGATATTTAACTCCATTATATTAGTACCTCGTAATAAAATATTTTGTGGACAAGCATTAAAACAACGACGTGCTAATAAAACATTTTAATTTGTTTATATCAAACCATAACAAATGGATACAACAAGCCCGTTTAACTGCCTTGCAGTACACCGTAATTATACAGGAACAAAGAAACAAAATATTACTTTTATTTAATATGGCATCATTCACAATTAGATATTTTTAAAAATTATGAATTTTTCTAGGAAGAATGTTTTCAAATATTTTTTTAATATTTATTATTATGAAGTATAAGAAGGCAATCTGGACTTAGCTGGTGCGGTTGATTGTTTCTCTAAATCGTGATTCGGAATGACTCAGTGTTTGACCTCTTCCTTTAATTATCAATTAGAGGCAACAACTATTTTTTGTATATTTTATGTACGTGATGTTAATGGCGCCGATGAAGATATAAAAGAAGTTTTTGTGCAGTCACGATTTATTAATCTTGCAATTCTTTCCTGAAATGTGTTAAAAAATATTCATGTAGTCTAGAAGCTAGAATTCTTCGAGCAAATATGTAAATAGTGTATGTTTTGCAGACTTCAGGTAGAACAAAAATAAAATAAAAGAGTGAGGTAAAAATCCTAAGGAATATTACACTAACTACTGTCTGTTTCTGGTCTGTCAGCATGTTTTGAAATGGTCATTCGAGGGAAAATTAAAAAAAAAAACGATTTACTTAAAACTGGCAAAGCAAACATACTGGCACAAACTGACACAACATACTTTTACACAATTTAGTAAAAGTATAGTTACTAAAAAGGTAAAATTCAATGAGCAAATGGAAATATGCATTAAGAAGATATTGCATTCAGGCAAGATAATTTATTTAAAAGAATGCAAGATAAAAGAGTGAAGGAAAGAAGACACACTTATCAAAAATATCATGCTTGCTTTAAAATAACATGTTTTAATATCACATGTGCGCCAAATCACGGGTACTTGTACAAAGTCTATTACATGTACAACGATGAAAAAACCATGTACCTCACTGATGTACACCTTTGTTGTCAATGACATTTTGGGAAGAAAGGGCGTTTTGAACGTAAACCTATTCATATAAAGGCATGACTCGCTTCTGCTCAGAATATAGGTTTCTTTTTGAAAAATGAGATACAACTTCGAGCTTGATAGGTAAAGTTGTTTCCCTAGACGGACCGAAATGTAGTCAATGCAAGTTTTCTAATAATAGACAGCTGGACTTCAGCTTCATAGTTGGCAATTCTATCTAAGAAGATCATAAAAAACACGAAGAAACCTAAAGAAGAACGAGAAGAACAGTTGTGATAAGAACCATTTTCTAAACAAAAGATTTTCCCCATGTATTAGCATAGGACAAAATTTTTAGGAGGTGTTTTTTCATATAATTTATTGTATTTAACTCTTGAAATGTTATGAAATCGAAAGTTGGACATCTATATTTACGTTAGGAAAGAAAACAAGTGTGGTTTGTTCGATTTTTCCTAATAAAATACGGTAGTGAAATGTGACCTTTTTTTGTGCATTTTGGACTCTCCGTTTTTTGACTTTTTTAATATAATTCATATTATTTAACTCTTGGAATGTTATGAAATCGAAAGTTAGACATCTATATTATCGAAAAGAAACAAAATGAGTGAGGTTTAGTAGATTTTTCTGAAATAAATACGGTAGTAAAATCTAATGTTTTTGTTTACATTTTGCACTCGTTTGTTTCTGGTGTTTTTGTACTATTTTTGACTTCTTATTAAGATAATATCGTATATTATTGGTTTCAACGACAAAGGTAATTCGTTTATACTGAAAGAAGTATGTATATCAGCATTTGTGGTATGGAATATTAGTAACTTTGTTGATAAGTTGCTCAAGTCACTTCTGTGCATTGATGCCGTGCATAATTTAAGTGAAATGTCAACATCTTCTATTCATTTGTATAATCTAGAAGACGTGCATGCTAGATTTTTGTTAATTAATAAAGGATGCATGGAGACATTGGCACAAGTTGAATCAACTTCATGCATAAATAATTACTGTTGTAAGATGTCAATGTCATTTACTCAATTTATGTTAAAAACCAAATAATCTGTCATATATAACTGTGCAAGAGACACCTAGGAAATATAACAAGCAAATGCAATACTACACCTGGGATTGTTCCATCATTCGACATTTGTCTTCATTTGGCTCTACATAACGTCATGCCTCAAGTTTCGTCACGTTTAACTTATCAGGGTGCCGACGGAGCCTGAACTCACTGTAACCTTTGATTAAAATTCCAAAGAATATAATGTGAAGTATTTACTAGAGATGAGCGGTGCTCTCTTACCACCATCATGCTTGGTAAGCAAAACATGTATCATTTGATACTACCGAGTTTTGAAAAACATGAATACTCCCACAATATAAGTGATCAAGAGACACCTAGGAAATTTAACTTGCAAAATGCAATGCTACAAATTATCTATGTTCATAAAATGATATTGTAATGTCAAACTTTATGACTCATAACAACTGCGAAGCTATGCCCACCTCAAGAAAGTCAAGTTTCATCACGGTGAAGCCTTCACGAGCATCTGTTGCAACCTTCGTGCGACTGTAGTCAAACTATTTTATTCTTAATTAGGATTTAAACTTGTATTAAACCTTTCTTTCATTGTTAAAATTTTATATTATAATAAAATTTAGTGAAATTGATTCTTTTATTTTATTCTAATTTCTCTACAACCTACACCAATTTGGGAGGTTTGTCATATAGGAGCCAGGGTGACCCTATCGACTCGATTGAATTAGATATTAGTTGATTCATATGGGCTTAAGTCTGATTTAAATAAACTCAAGTATGCTTTGTTTTTATTTTTACATTTATAGAATGTATATTCCTTATATTCAGCTTTTATATATTTGAGTTGAATCAAGTTGAATTGAACCGAATCGACTTCAATTAGATCAAGCGATTTGAATCAACTATCGACTTAAGTCGATTATCTGTTGAGTCGACTCATATAAAATCGATTTAAAAGTCAATTTGGCACATCACTATTTTATTTCTCATTGAAAGATCTGTTTATCTACAATTTCTACCCCCCCCCCTCTCAGGCTTTGCCTTGTGGGTTACTTGTATACTTTTGTGTTAACTTTTTTGTATTCCTTTTTCTTTTTGTATGTATACTTGTAAATAAAGGAATTGTTCAAAAACACAGACTCATGACTACTCAATTTTTTTCTACAATTTAAACAGACTCATGATTGATATCTGCCCTATTTTTCGCTTATCATGTATACATAAAAATTGGAGGAATCGTCTCAATTTTCTTCTGAGACTTTTTTTATGTTCAGGTAAGTATTATTAGTACAGTATTGCACATTTCTAACAATATAAAATTATCAAATGCAATTTTAGATGCTACTAGAATTCATAATGTTCTACCACAAAAAGATTTAGACTGAAAAAAGGATCAGTCATACCTACTGTAATCAAATGCAGATGACTTCTGTGGATACAGTAATTGTCATTTTGTAGTTTGTGATATTATAACCCTCTCAATAATTGAAGTCTTTATAAATAAAACCTGGCGAAGAGGAAGCTGCCATGAACTATAAATGTGAATTACATTAGAAGTCATATCTCAAGTTTCATTAAATTTGCTATACCCGCAAATAGAAACACGGTATTCTATTACCCTAAAATAATAATAATAATGCCCGTTTAGAGCCTTGTAGCTCATCAATGATAACCCCTGCGGGAACCACTACGGGTGGTAGTAGCAACCGTTACGCTCAAATTGTATTCAAAAATTGGCGATAATATATTAAACAATAATCTTCTATCAACTGAGAGCATAACCTGGGATGGTGTCAAAGGTCAGTGTAAAGACTAACGACCTCGGCCACGGAGGCAGTATTCTATTACACTATTTACACAATATTCAAATGCTGTTGTCTTTTTGCTGGTTAAGTTTAAAATTCCATCAGCTATTTGAGGTAATAAGGTTTACAAGAAAATTCATTCATATATCCTGAGAAGTCTGGGAACCACACATGTGATGCCTCTCTCGATTAAAAAAACAAGAAAACTATTTTTAACAACAAATAATTATCACAAATTTGTATGCTGTCTGCCTTGACACTGATGGACACCTCAGTCAGGTATGTGTTTGACTGAACAAAGCTCAAGCTAAGGTATATCAGATCTTATAGATTTAGGGTGGCCCAGGCACCTATATGACAAACCTCCTAAATTGGTGTAGGTCGTAGAGAAATTAGAATAAAATAAAAGAATCAATTTCACTAAATTTTATTATAATATAAAATTTTAACAATGAAAGAAAGGTTTAAATCCTAATTAAGAATAAAATAGTTTGACTACAGTCGCACGAAGGTTGCAACAGATGCTCGTGAAGGCTTCACCGTGATGAAACTTGACTTTCTTGAGGTGGGCATAGCTTCGCAGTTGTTATGAGTCATAAAGTTTGACATTACAATATCATTTTATGAACATAGATAATTTGTAGCATTGCATTTTGCAAGTTAAATTTCCTAGGTGTCTCTCGATCAGTTATATTGTGGGAGTATTCATGTTTTTCAAAACTCGGTAGTATCAAATGATACATGTTTTGCTTACCAAGCATGATGGTGGTAAGAGAGCACCGCTCATCTCTAGTAAATACTTCACATTATATTCTTTGGAATTTTAATCAAAGGTTACAGTGAGTTCAGGCTCCGTCGGCACCCTGATAAGTTACACGTGACGAAACTTGAGGCATGACATTATGTAGAGCCATCAATGAAGACAAATGTCGAATGATGGAACAAATCCCAGGTGTAGTATTGCATTTTGCTTGTTATACTTTCTAGGTGTCTCTCGCACAGTTATATATTGACAGATTATTTGGTTTTTAACATAAATTGAGTAAATGACATTGACATCTTACAACAGTAATTATTTATGCATGAAGTTGATTCAACTTGTGCCAATGTCTCCATGCATCCTTTATTAATTAACAAAAATCTAGCATGCACGTCTTCTAGATTATACAAATGAATAGAAGATGTTGACATTTCACTTAAATTATGCACGGCATCAATGCACAGAAGTGACTTGAGCAACTTATCAACAAAGTTACTAATATTCCATACCACAAATGCTGACATACATACTTCTTTCAGTACAAACGAATTACCTTTGTCGTTGAAACCAATAATATACGATATTATCTTAATAAGAAGTCAAAAATAGTACAAAAACACCAGAAACAAACGAGTGCAAAATGTAAACAAAAACATTAGATTTTACTACCGTATTTATTTCAGAAAAATCTACTAAACCTCACTCATTTTGTTTCTTTTCGATAATATAGATGTCTAACTTTCGATTTCATAACATTCCAAGAGTTAAATAATATGAATTATATTAAAAAAAGTCAAAAAACGGAGAGTCCAAAATGCACAAAAAAAGGTCACATTTCACTACCGTATTTTATTCGGAAAAATCGAACAAACCACACTTGTTTTCTTTCCTAACGTAAATATAGATGTCCAACTTTCGATTTCATAACATTTCAAGAGTTAAATACAATAAATTATATGAAAAAACACCTCCTAAAAATTTTGTCCTATGCTAATACATGGGGAAAATCTTTTGTTTAGAAAATGGTTCTTATCAGTAGGTTACACCAAACCGTACTGTGGTTATCTCTAGGTTACCCTTGTCCAGCTGTGGATTTGCTAGCTAAAGATCTTTCCGCTTTGTTAGTTCTCGGGACATATAACTTACCCTGTTCCTTACTTTACGTTATTTAGGCCTTGGACGAATGATCTAGAAACAGTTTCCAGATGTAGCATTGCACTTTGCTTCTTATATTTCCTAGGTGTCTCTCGTGCAATTATATTGTGTCAACTATTCGTTTTTTACAAAACTCAGTAGTATCATATGGTACATGTTTTGCTTGCCAAGAATGATACCGGTAACAGAGCACCGCTCATCTCTAGTAAATGCTTCACATTGAATTATTCGGAATTTTAATTGAAGGTCAGAGTGAGTTCAGGCTCTGTCGGCGCCCTGATGAGTTACACGTAACGAACCAGAGACATGACATTATGTGGAACTATCAATAATGACGAATGATGTTTCCAGATGTAACATTACATTTTGCTTTTTATATATCCTAGGTGTCTCTCGCAAAATTGTATTGTATACATAACTTACTTAAGTTAGGTATACAACTTACTTAAGTTATGTATATGTTATACTTTTTAAAATCATTCTCATAGTTATAACATCTTAAAACTACGCACAAACAACTTGTCCAGGTAAAAATAGACTACCACTCAATTTTCTATAAATCTTGCATTTACAGTTAAAATTTTAATATAAAAAACTCTATTACATCATAGCATTTATTTGTTTTAGTAATTATGCAAATTAGCAGGCTATATTTTACAACTAAATTAAAATAAGTATAGTGCCAAGTTTCATACTATTTTAGTTGCTCAAGGTTTTCTATGCTATTGTCTATCTTTCATATTCCTTTACAATTGCTTTCATTTTAAAAACAATTGACTGTAAACAAAAATGTGTAAAGTAAGTTGTAGTTTGTTAACAAATTAACCAATTCAATAGGCCTATCTAGGCTTCTAGAAAAAAAGCTTACAATTATTTTTTTCAGGAGCACCTTACTGTAAAGAAAGTTCCTGAAAAAAATAATTGGTTGGAGTTATCTCCTAACAAAATTTCTATGACAAGATTTAATTAATAGAATTATTACAGCGTTGAAGCTAATTCTTGAATGCAAATAAAGGAGAACAGGCAGTCGTGGTAAATATAAAAGGTAAAATATGATGTAGCGTTAATTGCTCGGTAATTATAACCGTATCACAAAGCTGAAGTTTTTACACGCTTCTGAATTAGGTGCTAGATGTCTTTTATTTATCCTTTCTATTTATTCCTTTCTACACAGCTTTCTATTTCGCTTAACGTAAAAAAGCTTCAATAGTTTATACTACAAAATAGATATCCAGTGCACTTCTCATCTTTATAGATTTAATCTGTACAACTTAGATTAGGAAAGAATAAACATCTGAAAGAGCTATAATGCAATATGTTTTTATAAAAATAGCACTATTTTTTGCCATGCCAAAGCTTTCAATAAATAAGAAGCAAGAGAAGAAAGATTTCCACGCTAAGTAGCTCTATAGTTATTCATTTCATTATACATGTTACTCCCTTTATTTCGTTCAAACCTAGTAGTTTATCCTCATCATCCTAAAACCATTATACGCCATTATGACGGTTAATTATTTCTTATATTTTCGAGGTCGAGGAACCTTAGGAGAGTTATTAGAAGTCCTAGACATTCACCTTCGGCAGAAAGATGAGTTGCGCAACCAAAGTCTTCTAATAGATTGTATGCTAATCTTTTTTAAACCCCCAAATAGGCCAAAAAGAAGGAGAACCTCACGTAGAAGCCTTTTTTTAACCAATTTCTTTTAATAGTTAGTTATTTTCAGAACTGTTTCCAATTTTAAATATAGGCTTCTATTAAGTTTTATTTTCTTCCCAATTCTTTTCCAAAGTTATAATGAAAAAGCAATTTGAAGATGCACTATAAATAGCCAAGAAGATTTTGTTAGAATCTATAAAAAGGTATTTATTATAATATTTTGAACTACTATTATTTAGTGATGGGATATTTTTCGCTTGACCATCTTGTTTGGTTCGGCACACTAAACGTCTAACGGTATCTTAACTTCAGACTCTTTAAGAACTTAAACGGTTTCTTCTCATTTCATGCTTCTTACCATTCATTTAACAGCAGTGGATAATTATTTGCTAGGCGATAAACGTTTTATCTATTGCTGGAACCAACTCACTCTTTAGCAAGCATGATGAGGGTACCATACAATACTGGATCCTTAAATCCATAGCATTAATCCATAAATTAATGCTACACAAAAATAACAATAAAATATTTACAAATAGCTCTGGCGTCGTGAGAGGCTAGTAGGACTACTTTATATATCCTTCAAGTATAAAGGATATATACAGGAGTATAAAAAATACCAAAATATAAAGCAATATATAAAAATACCAATATAGGAGTTAAAAAAAAGTCGCAAAAAATTGCAAAGACGTTAAAATAACAGAAAAACAAATAAAATGTTTAAGAATTCTATTAGATACACTTCAGCAAAAATCTTGTCCAGATAATCTTAAGTTGTTCATATATAGTCTTTTTCTCATCGACTTTAATTAATTCATGTTTTATTTCATTCTTTGCTAAATTTAATTAATTAGATCTCTATTAGCGAAGAGACCAATAGGCATATAATATTCATAGGTAAACCATAATATAGCTATGTCGACCATAGAAATAAAGACAATGTGGATAACTAAGTAAAAACCATGTTTATAAGCAGAAGCCCTGCAGCAGTTAATCGAACAAATTTTCGTGTTTCGTCTTTTTATGAATCCTTTCAATGATAATGAAGAAGGGAGACATAGATGAAAAAACTATTAATATTTAGTAGAGGTGTTTCCTAAATATTAAAAATTATTAATAATAAATAATAATAAAATGTTTTGGAAGCGGCTAGAGATGGGTGTGTTCCAGCGAGAAATTCTGCATTCTTTCACTAAACTAGAACTAGACTTTTAGTTAAAAAAGTTGAGTTTAAAAATAAAATAGTTAATTTTAAGTAAAAAAGAAGCAAAGTAGAATTTTAAAGATGAGTGACGAAAAAAATCATTGCAGACTAATAAAGAATCCTGGCGCTAACGTCACTCATATTGCAGACTAATTTAAATAACATAACAATTAAATTCTTCAGTATTGTCTCAAAAGCCACGTCCTGTAATAAACCTTACTCTAAATTAGCCAGAACATCAAATCAAAAGTAAAAACATTAAGAGATGGAACTGAAGGTCTAATAGCAATATTATCAACTGGAAATTTGCTAAATACGACAATGTCTATGCCAGTCTTATGAAATTGTTTAAGTCTTGGTACCATCAAGGTTATGGCAAAGATTAAGCTAGATCGTCATATTTATGCGTTTGCCAAGGGGACTTAAATAAATGAGAAGCTTATCTTATTTACGTAAAAGCACCATCGCCAGACCCCATCCTATTTACTCGGACAACTCATAACACCACAGTATTCTTTTCATTGTCAAAAACACATTTTAGTTCATTATTAATGTGCAGTGGTTAATTCAACATGTTTAATGTTAGAGTGCAGTTATGAACTTTTATGATGTTTGTTTATTTTTTATGGTTTTTTATCGTTGACGAACTAATAAAATAAAATAAAACAAAATTGCTCTCTCGTTCTCCTAAGCTTGCGTACGTTACTTAATAGTATAAGAGAATTAGTCTAAGGAAGAGTAAATTATTAAAATACTATTAAAAGATTATTTAAAATATTTAGGTAATAAATCCCACACAAAATTATACCAAACTTAATGTACGTTGAAATAAAGCATGTTGGTCATTAAAAATAAAAAACACAAATTTATGGGCTGCTCTTTAAATTACGGTGTTGACACAATTTTAGCTTCATGCTAAAATTGAAAACATCCCCTTGTTGTCCAAATAATGCAGGATATTAATGGTTGGATAAAAGTAAACTTCTTACAGCAAAAAATATTTATTCTGTCAATTGACATTCACACCTTTAGTAAGCATTAAAGATACTTGCTAAAGCGCTTGCATTCCTACCAGATAAAGCTATTGAATTAATATTCTGTCATTGACCTTCGTTTAAAAAACAATAAATGAAGGGGTCATCGATACAGCCCTAACAAGTTCTTCAAAAAAACTACAAGGAATTCACCGTTGGGAAAAAATTGCATCGCAAAAAAAGAATCAAGTTTTATTTTAAAAAAAGTTGAAGTTGATTGAAACTAGACGGGGCTGCAAGTCCCTCCTAGGCCTTGGCGCCATGCTTCAGATATGCACTTCCTCTCTACTACTTGATTTTCATTATCTTTACCTTGTAATCTTAAGTTAAATGTAGCTCGGTAGTTAATTGGTCAAGAGAAAAAAAAGTGTTACAGCAAGATAACAACTTTTAAGAATTTAAATATACCACAGTAAATTGACAGGCTTCGAATAAAGAATGTAGTTTAGAGCTTTTACTGGACAGATTTTAGGACGAACGGATAAACAAACCAATTAGAGACGTTAAAATTTAATTTAGGTTCAATAAAATTAACATTAAAGTTACGGGTAGTAAAGGTTATAAAAAATGACTGACTGAAGTGTAATGCCACACAATGTCAAGATCAATAATAAAAGTTGTTAAAGGAGTTAATGTAAAATTTAATATCAAGTTCAGTGATCTTACTATTAAAATTACAGGAAGTAACTTAGGTTAAATTAATTAAAATTATAATGAATAGGAGGCTTCGCCACTGTTTCGAGTCACTCTTAGGTCGCTTCGCGGGCCTAATACACAAGAAGTCCTTTATGCATTAGTTGTTGTTTTGTATTATTTCATGATTTATCATTATTTTACATTGGATTTCGCCATATATTTAGCGAATTTTAATGAGTCACATTAGTTGTATGCATTTTTGATAGTTCTTTAACACTTATATCTTTAATTCGTGAAGCAATTTGTATGGTTTTAATAAAACCAATAAGAACGCCGCTATAGGACGAAAACTGATTAGGCTGGGAGCATAATCCCGATCTGAAATAGTAGACAACATGATTTCTTTTCTGAGCCGTAATAAGTCAATCTAGTGGGTTAAACCTCGACGTCCACGTTTTTGGAGTCTGGATCTTGGTACCAGAAACTCTAGTTTACTTTCAGTAGTACTTTACGTAGAAACTTTATGTATTGAGAAAGCCATCTCTTTCATGAATATAACTGCCGAAATTTGCGCTGATTAATTGAAAATAGGTATACTGGTCATTCACAACAAAACAGTCTGTTTTAGGAACCGCATTAAGAGTTGAGAATTTTGTTACCAATATCATCATGCCTTATAATTTGTTCATGAAACCATTTTAAGACAGACATCACAATAATTTAAACAAACCCTTAGAAACAATTTTTAATTTTCCTCATTCATACCGTACGTATACAGGAAAAGTATTGTATTTGCAATAAAAATCTGAAACCAAGATTAAGACCTCATCAGTGGTTTTAACAAACTTTTATGTTAGTTCTAGTTTCGCGATCCGGAAAATACTTTCCTATGACGTCATTACCCGCAATAATGACTCAGCTAAATTTCGAAAAATCATAAAAAAGTTTAGATCGATTTGAGATTTAGTACGCATGCAGCCATGTTTAAGACTATAAGTGCCAAGTTTCATGTCAAAAGCAGCATTAGATTAATTTTTATCGAATGTCTTGAATACATTCTTCAAAAAATGTTATAATAATTGTAATAAATCTGCAGAATACACATAGTAAATAATTGTTCTGAATCTAGAGAATACATATAATAAATAATTGTACTAAATCTGCAAAATACATGTAATAAATAATTGTCATACATGGGATTTTTAATATTCCTTGAATTGAATTCGCATAAAAACATATTAAATATATATAATATATATATATATATATATATATATATATATATATATTATATATATATATATATATATATATATATTGTATATTTATATATATATATATATATATATATATATAATATATATATATATATATATATATATATTATATATATATATATAATATATGCGTGTGTGTGTGTGTGTGTGTGTGTGTATGTGTGTGTGTGTGTGGTGTGTGGTATGTGTGTGTGTGTATATATATAATTATATATATATATATATATATATATATATTATATATATATATATATATATAGAGAGAGAGAGAGAGAGAGAGAGAGAGAGAGTAAACTATGGGATCTTCACATAACCCTAAAATTATTAAAATTGTTGTACCTGATATGACTAAATTTTAAATTTAAATGGACCAATTAGGTGTATATTGAAGGAATTAATTTTAATTCTCTTCGGTCTACTGATTCTAAGAACAAAACTATGAACAAGACGAAACAAGGATATCGATACACTGCGCTGGCATTTTTCAAGGAAGAAATTAAAGAAGGAGATAAAAGAAATATTTGTCCATTACACTGCACGCATATGATATAGTTATTATGACAGGATGTCCTATATCAGATAATTCTTGTTTAAGTCCATATTAACATCCACATTTAAACGAATTGTTATAAACAAAGATTAAAATCAAGATCATCTTTGTCACGTTAACGTAAACCTTGTTAAATGTTAACTAATAGAACAATATTATGGATTAACAGATATTAAACAAGTGAAGTTTGAAGGTGCATAATGCTGTAAACAATGTAAGCATGTAAAACGATTAAACATTTTCGAGACATATTAATATAATTAATAAGAGGTATGTCATCTTTTCTTTTACGAATTTTTGCAGTTAGTATAATGATGTAAATAAGAAAAGATTATGGTCAACCTTTTCACGAGACATTTATGGTTATATCAGACGGAGAAAATGTTTCGGGTCAAGAGATAAAATATGACAAACTAAAGAAAAACTAAACTAACAGTTCCTCAAGAATTAGAGTTAGGCTTACCAATTTCCGATTGAGAGATATTTAGTAGAAATAACCCATTATAATAGATAATAATATAAGTACGTTTACAATCATATTACAGACAACCGAATACTCAAAATTGGAATGTTTTTAATTTGTGGCGGGAACTCGAAAACCTATGGTAGCCTACAGGTTACCTTTGTTCAGCTGTCTATAACATAGATTGATTAAATGGAATATAAGTAGCAAAACAACCTTAGAACAGGCAACACAGAATCCGGAAAAATAAATTGCATTAATTTATTACAATCAACAAACACTTAACTAATTCTATACTAGAATTGTTGACACGCTGCTAAAACATTTTAGACGATCTTGAAGACTGACAGGGACAATCTTACAATCAATCATTGAATCACGCAGCCTTAACTTGAGAGTAACTATCATTCATTAGCTAGTCATTACAATAACATGCAATGTTGGTCAAACAAATTGAGAAGACAGACGTATAAAGTCATTAGATGGACCTTTAAAGTGAAATAAACAATAAAAGTGGAAATAGAGGTCTATAAGGATTGGAGCGGATCTATAAGGATTGAATTGGATTTTAGCGTTTGCCAGTTACCAATTGCATTTTAAATTATTCCTGCGATATTATAAATTTGCCGATAAATTGCTCAAATTATAAAACTTACTATGAGTTACAGAAATAACAGAATATGGTTACATAACAGATATTGGTAACATAGATTAGTCAGATAATGAAGGATAATTTAATAGAAGTATAAAGCATCAGCCCGTAGCCGCTTCGCGTCCTCGGCGAATAATACATCGGTTATGATTATACACCCTTGCCAAATGGTACTGGATGTACGCAAGCAATTAACAAGTAGACAGAAAAATGTTAGCCATAATTTAAAAACTAAGTCATGACACAGCACAAGCACTGACAACATGATAAAAACCACTTAAATCGTCATAAAAATGCCTGAAACGGATAATTATGATGACACCTAGGTTTCGGATTTTTAAAGTAAACACAATACTTTTCCCGAGGAAAAGTAAAACACAGGGCTTATTCCGTTGCCAACAGCTATAAATGGGGAAAGGAATAAAGGAAAAGGCCTTAAGGGAAAAATTGGATTTGAATCCATCTTTAAATTTATATCTGTGTATTTTATTATGAAATTAAAACTGAATATTAGATATGATTTATAGGTTCAACGAAACAACAAAAAACTATATAGCTGCTCTTCAGCAAGAAATCATCAAAATAAACTTCAAAGAAGCTATTTTGAATTCTAAAGTCACCACTAGCAAAGAGTGCATTATTCTAACGATCTCAAGGTATTCAAAGGATTTATCAACAGATATTTAAGTAACCAACGATGTAAAAGAAGATGTTAAAGTCAATTTTACTTCAGAGGTCGAACTTGAATCAGGACAGTTTTCAACCTGGTGATCCTAATAGCAGACAATAAGACAATCTCTTTGTCCAGCAAAAAGAAAAGAAAGAAAAAGTAGTCTCGCATCCAACAGACAATGGCGATAAAAAGAAGATGGCTTCCAACACTTGACCAGTAACTAGCCGCTAGATAAAGATGCAGTTGGCTGAGGTCTTTAACCTTGATATAACATCCACCCAGTTTAGTTTCCTTATAGTTTGCTTCGACAATGTGTTAATCTATTAATCAATAGGTAGATTTAAAAAACTTGCCTTAATCTATAAAAATGTGATAACAATTTATCATAAGAAGTTAGAGGCTAAACAGAATTGTGGGCTATACATAAGCTTGGAGTTAAAGGTTCACTTGCTAAAGAAAATAACCACTCAATTTGAAGGTAAATCATCAGAAATAAGAAAAAATAAGAAACCCCTGTACAATTTATAACCTTTATCACTCTCTTGTTATCAATTACTTATCAGCGATGATGGCACTGCCAGTACTAGAGGTAGGATACAAGAGCCCTTATCATGGCCTGAGTGTCTTGGTACCATATCACTAAATTGGTGAAGTTAACTTTACATTTTCTCACCTACTACAAGAGGTATATGAAAAAGTATTGTGTTCACCTAAAAAATTCCGAAACAGGTTTTTTATCAAAATTATCTGTTTCAGGCATTCTGTTTCATGACCTTCTGAATGGTTACCATCATGCTATGTGTGTGTGTGTGTCTGTCGGTCTGTGTTCATGCCAGAGACTTAAAACATGTCACAAAAATCAGACTTTAGGTCTAGTTGTGCTGCCCAGAAGATGAAAATTATTAGAGTACAATTCTCATCAAAAATTTGTTAAAAATCGAAAATTAGACTGTTCGAATTTGACATAAATGTACATCTATAGAAAGTAATGTATGGTTTGACGGATACATCTCCATCGAACCAAACCAATGGAGTTTATAAGTTGATTCAATATGAGAGTTTTAATGAATGATTTTTTTTTACATTTTAGGTTATAGCCCAGAATTGACGATATTGAAGGAAATAAAAAGTAAATTTTCAAAGTGTACTATCTGCAGAGATTCCTGCAATGACGTCACACGCCATTCATAAAAAAAGTCAGGTTATAACCACCGAATGCGTTTGGTTTGTTTACATCGAATCACCTTATACATTTTTAACATCTTGAAATCGAACCACAAAATTTTATTTTGAAATGGGTAAATTCGATAAGCATTTCTTAATGCTTATCGACGCTCATATTGTCAGATAGCAAAACACACACAATAAATTAGCACTAAAATTCCCATAGCTATTCAACTTTCAGTTTTTTTGGTTTGTTTCATAAAATATATAAAAAGTATGTTTACATCTGTCAAAATCATGATGTTATACCGCATAAAAATATAAATGATCAGATAATTTGCTATATTGATAAAATACGGAGCTTATATTCTCATAAAGAACTATAATAGTTAACAATTAGGCTCAAGAGTAATCGCAGGTCTTCAATGCATTTGTGAACATGATTATTACCAGTATTATTTGATTCAATTCCTATCTTATGTATTATTTTTCTAATTTTTAACTAAGCTATGACTATAACACCCTAGGTATTTACCTCATCTGAGGTTTTAGGTGCGCTGAATCGAATGAATCTAGTCCGAAGATGACACAAACTACTCTTAAGTGACCAAAACGTCGAAAAAAACTATGGTAAATAACCGGAAACCAAAATAACGGTCGAGAACCAAAAAATAAATTTCGAGTTGGATGTCGTTTTCAATGTTTTTTAATACGCTGAGTCAAACAAAACCGGTCCAAAGTCGATACGACCACTCTAATTGACTAAAAAGTCGAAAAAACGGTAATCAATCAGCGGAAACCCAAAAATACGACCGATAAACAACTTATTTCAAGTGGGGAGTCGTTTCCTATGTTTTTGGGGCTTTTGAGATTCTTGGGGGGAATGCAGGCTTTTGTGCTTCTATAGTTCTAGTGCGGTGATCTGCATGGCTGGAAAATTTCCTTTGGAATCCATTTCTTGCTTGAGGTTTCAGTTTATGCTTCATAACTTGAGCAGCTAATTATCAAGCACTAATCATAACTCCAACCGAGCATTAAACCAGTGCAAATAATGGTGTGCACTGCCAATTTTAGAGGCATTGTTTCGTATAACTATCAGGATAATTGTGCGCATTTCCTTTGAAAAATACAGAAAAAATTAGTTACTAGTAGTGCTCAATACTTGAGTAACTGCTCAAGTTATAAAACATAAATCGAAACCTTAAGCAAGAAATGGAATGTTAGGCACGGAAACACGCATTCCAATGGAAATTCGCCCGTCATGCAGACCATCGCACCAGAAAGGTTTTATCATCAGGACGGGTTTAAGAAATAAAGTAACATTATAGATCAACCAAGGACCTCCTAACTGCCAACAAATAAACTTGCAAATTACAATTTTAGACTATCTAGGATAATACATTACTTAGTTTTAATGGATCAGGTGGTAATTCATATGACCGGCATTCAAAAGATCCCGAATTCAAACTACATCCAATTTTATATCAACATTTTTAGCGAATTTTCTTTGAAAAAAAAAATCGTTAATGAGATGGCTCGTGTGGTGGTGGGGGGAGGGGACCGGAAGTGAGTCTAAAATCCATTTTAGAGGTCCCTATTAACAAAAAATAAAATGCTCTAAAACTTAACTAAAAAGCATAAACTAAGCTTCAAATAAGTGCAAATAATGCTGTGACTAATAAAGTATTATCTATAGGATAAACATGCAAATTTTTTTGGAAAATTAGAAAAAATTAAAAATTAAGTTGTAACGCTACTTATTTCGTTATAAAAAAAGTACTAAAAACTTTTTAAAAAATTATTAATAAGTAAGAAAACATCCAGAGAAAATTCGCCCAGCTTGAGGACCTCCTCGCCACAATTTTTGCTTTGAAGTTATTTGTCTTACTAAAAATGCAGAGTATACTTTATACAGTCATTACCAACAAATATAGAGAAAAGTTAAGAGCTAAATTTAACTGTAAATTTTATTACAGTTGAAAAAAATTGGAAACATAAAATTTAATCATACGTGTAAAAAGCGATAGTTTAACTGCTTTGCCAATTATAGTGAAAACTAAGTTCTTTACATATTTAATATTAATTCATAAAAATTCTAAAAATAAAGAAGCATAAAAATTATGACCTACTTGTTTCTTTATATAAATTCATCTGATTAAGCCAAAGTAACCGGACACCGAACATCAAAATCCGTTCATCAATAAAATTTTTTTTTCATTTTAAAAATAAACAAGTTATTTGGTGCGGAATAAATACTAAAATGGAGTGTTTTTAAAAATAACATTAGCATAAAAAGCCGACCTACAAAACTCTAGTGGTTGTCTGAACCGGTCTGTATATCTGCGAATTTGAAGAAAAGAAATGAAAAATAGATGATTTTTTCTTGTTAAATAATATTTTCTTTTTGGGTTTAAAAATAGAATTTGGATGCGTGAAAGTGATTTTTAAGGATCCAGAGAAAAGAACCTTGACTTTGATTATCTGGTTAATAAATTTTTTTGTTTAATTTATTCAAACTTTTAGTCTGGTTTTGGATACGTAGTTAGTTTTTACAAAAACTCATCCTGGATTGTGGTACTTAAAATTTATTTGCGGAGAGGAATACACTGTATTTTTTTCGAAGTAATAACCTAGTAGCTTAAGCAATCTTTTTTTCAATAAATCTTTTTTTTCAATAAATTTTTCAATACAATTTTAAGATTTTAATGTCAAAAATGACATTAAAATCTTTACTATAGTAAAACGTTTTAAAAAAAATACAAAAAAAAGAAAAATCAACAAAAAGGATTGATTGAGTGTGGGGGAAACAATAATAATAACAATTTGGACAATTAAAGACAGAATTATATAAATTAATTATTTAAATTCTGAATTAAGTTTATTATTTTGTTTATATTATTAATAGCTATAGTTATGATTATATTTATATAACTGATTTTAAAATTATTTAATTATTATTAGTGTAATTATTATAATTATTTAAAGTTATTTATTGTTATTTTGTTTAATTATTAAAATAATTTAACAATAGAAGTAGTATGAGCAGAAGCAATGGCTTTATGCTTAAAACGAGTCTGTAAATTTTTAAGAAACGCAAAGCCGCAGAGTCTATAAGGATGAGCGACGCAAAGCCGCAGAGTCTATAAGGATGAGCGACGCAAAGCCGCAGAGTCTATAAGGATGAGCGACGCAAAGCCGAAGTAGGTCAAAAGTTTTCTTGACCGATTTTTACTTTTTCTCATTTTAAAACTTCAAAAACGAAAATTCAATATTTTTATACTTTTTATTGACCTTTATTTACCCTTATTGATTTTATTTTTTATTTACCTTTTATGACATACTTTTTACTTTGGCCACAATTGAATAAAAAACTTCAGATTGTACTAAGCATGAAAAAAATATAAGTATCAAATTCTTATGATCGCGACGTGATTGTAATAAAATTTTTAAGATCGCAGATCAAAAAGGTTAAGAAGTACTATATTAGGGACCAAATAAAGTAAAGTATTAGAAAATTCTTTACTACCTGACAAGTAAATTTTTCATTTTAGAGGATGGTTCATTCCACTGAAGCTCTCGATTCAAATTAAGAGCGAACTTGTGGGAGAAAGTCGCAGTGAACATCTGTTAATCCTAGAAGAGGAATAAATCGCTTCTACATTGTATAATTTAGTGAGAGACGGTAATACAATATTTGAGACTTAGTCCGCCAAAAAACTTAATCAATTTAAGTTTCAGCACTTGCATTTACCGCTTCAATTTTGGATACTTGCATGCTTCTTCGTCAATAGAAAAGCTACATTTCAATTTTATACAATGGTGTAATCGTTACTTATTAATTCCTACAAATTAAAATGAAAAATTCAGCGTATATTAAATAGGTTTGCATAGAGGCGTTAAGTTTTTCCAAATTTTAGGAAGAATGGCTGAAAATTTTGACCATTGAATGTATGATGAAGTTTGGGTTTTCTTAAAGGGCAATCATAAGAGAAGTTTTTTCCGTTCTTGGCTAAACTTTTGCTCATCTCTTACTTCCTTTAATACCCTACCATAAAAATTCCATAAAATTCAATTTTAAAAAAAAATTTCATGCAAATTTTTGGGCAGTAGTTCCAAAATATTTGAGATAGTTAGTAGTTTGTCCTTTATAAAATTTACTCAGCTTTCTAACGATACCAATTTCACCTTTCTACTTTGAACAGTTTAAACGCTATTAACAATTTTATGATGTGAGGTCAAATATTTTTGTAAAATAATAAATTTGACCTTGTGGGAAAACAGTTGGAGATCGGGGTTTATATTATAGAACATTTTTTGTTCCCTATGAGGAGTAATATTACCTCCTTCTTTGGTGGACACTTTATATGAAACACCCTGTATATGTCACACATATAAGTTTATATATTTCACAAAAATATAACATTGAAAAATTCTTAAATATTTGTGCTCCCTCTGGGTATTTTCCATTCATTAAAATAAGATGATTTTTACAACTTTCATTTGACCTAGGCCCTTTGTTAGGCTTTGTTACTAGGCCCTAGTAAAGGTTAAACAAGATAAGATTTCCTGATAATTATTTTAAGAAAACAACTTATAAAGCTTTTTAACAAAGTACATAAATAAGTTTACATAAACTTTTTAGGTATAGGGAACGAACTCAATGCTCTTAAAATATTTGAACATGTAACAAAAATAAATAATACCGAAAAACAGTATTGCAACGCCGTTAAAGAAAATATTTATTTTTATTGGTCTTTCCCTTTTTGTCAATTTAATATGGAATGTTAATATCAGAGTTTATAGATAATGTAGCAGTTTTACACATTTACACTTATATAAAATGAATAAATTAAAATCTTTTTATAATGCGTTGTTAAATTCTAAGTACGCTAAATACATCGGCATTAAAATTCCGGTTACAGACGTATATAATAATTCCTGGATAACTGGTCTGCGTTGCTTATATACTTTTATTCGGGGTCAACTTCCAGCGTCTTTATTTTTACTTTTCCACATTTTTTCTGCACATAGGAATAGTATTAAAGGTGTGAAGCGTCGATAAAGAGCGTATAAGAAGGCCAAGGGTTCTTTTTAGCAAATTTCTTAAGGAAAAATGTTTTTATTAATATTCTAATTTTGACTAAACAGAATTCCTCAAAATGCAGGGATTCCCACCTTCTGTACCTTGAGGGCCAATAGCCCCCTCCTCCTACTCTACGGGAAATTATGATACCAAAAGGGGGCTTGAGCAGCGTAAAGCTAATGTTTATATAATAATTCTGGCGCGGTGGTCCGCTTGTCGGGAGAATTTCCTTTGGATGCGTGTTTCCGTGCTTAACAAGAATCCTGGTTGGAATGATAATTTTTATAGTTTTTACATTATATAAGTTTAAAACTACTAAATAAATAATTCCGTCGCGGTAGTCCGCTGTCGGGCGAATTTAATTTAGAATGCGTGTTTCGTGCTTAACAACCCATTTCTTGCTTATGCAAGAACCATGCCCATTGCGTGGTTCCGGTTCATGCTTTAGAACCTAAGCAGTTACTCAATTGTCAAGCACTGCTCGTAACTCATTTTGTCTGTATTTTCCAAAGGAAATAAGCATAATCATCCAGTTGTTATACAAAACTATGCCTCTAAAATTAGAAGTACGCACTATTATTTGCACTAGTTTAAAGCTTAGTTACATATCTTTAAGCTTAGTCAGTTATCTTTAAAGGTTTTAGCGCATTAGGTTAATTAGTGGTTGTAAACAAATCTTTATATTAATTACAGATAGCTGTTACGCACATTATATTTAATGTGTTTATTTCCTAATTGCACTTGTAACCTCAAAAATTACCAAGGGTCATTTAAATGAATTTAATGATTTTGTTAATTCACTAGAGAATTAGGTACTATTCCAATAATAGAAAGACTAACTAGTTCATTCTTTGATTTTAAGGATGATTTACATCTAAAGACGAACGAAGCAAGTATATTAAAATCTGTGACACCAAGTCCAAAAACGTTCTTTTTTTGTGTTGATTTGACATGGAATGACCCAGGTCCAAAGACGTGTTGTAGTATAAATTTAACGACTTGTATATCCTGAGGACAAGCGAAGCGAGTCCGAACCATGGAGAATGAGCGTAGCGAATCCGATGTAAAGAGGAAAAGTTCCAAAGTACCCAATATTTTATGTTTCAAATTGTAACTTATAAGGCCTGTCCGGACAAGTTACTTAGGCGGAGAAAATTATTAATTTTTAGCGATTAAGGAAATATTATAACAGGATAAACATTTCTTGACAAGTCAAGTTTTTCAGTCAAGTTTGTACCATTAGACTCACTAGTAGAATACTGATATACTTTTTTAATAATCACCGGCACTGATGATGACCGTTAACGATTGAAAATCGGCTTTGTTATTACTAATTATAATGAGTGAAGAGATGAAAACTTTAGTTTAGTTTTATTTTTTCTAATTTCTTGACAATTTATAATAAACATATTATTTGATACTACCGAGGTTTGCAAAACATGAATAGTTGACTCAATAATATTGCCTGTTGTTTGACATATATCTTAGATTTTTGATAAAAATATTTATTTCTTGTAGTTTTAAGAAAAATCTATGATATATGTCAAGCAATAGCATAATGAAACATTTCCGTAATATAGTGATTAGTATCAACTTTCTTAGATTTTAATGCAATTTATAAAATAGGCTATATTACGGTATCCAATAACTTTACTTTTCAAAGTTACCAGAAGTAGTAATAAAATTACCATATTTGGTTAATAGTTAGCAAAATAATAATGGCAAATTTGAACTCTCAAGAGTCAAATTTCTTGGACCATGTTTTCCCTTTATTTTATCTGAAATATTTCACCCTGAACACGCATAAATGTTACACCTCCATTTTGTAACTAGGTATCATTATAGTGTTATTAGAAATTATTATTGACCTCCTTATGTTTTGAAATTTTTAAAAGGAGAAATTTTCAAAATTTCAGAAAATTTCAAAATTTCGGCAATGATGAAACTCTTTCTGTCATTGTTAACCCCCCACCCGATTACAAATTTTACAGCTGTGTATACCCCATAATTTTGTTTATACCCCCCCCCCTGGGAGAAAACCCTCTGAAATAAACCCTGGAGACTCAGTTCAGTTAGCTAGAATATCCCGAATCTATAATTTCAATATTTATAAATAGAAAGATTTCTGTTATCAAGAGGGATTGTGAATGTTAAGAAATAATTATAACAGTTGTATAAACTCAACTGATCGTCTTTGTGATTCATTTCATTGTTACCAATGACAAATATAATAATGAAACCTATCAACAAGGCGAAATCATCTAGTTTTGATTCCCAAATGACTTCATGCACTTATCCTTATCTATTCAAAGTGAATAATTAAATACTCATATATCTCTAATTTTAAGCCTAATTAAAATCTCCCAAAACGCACAAAAAATTTAAAATTGCATGTTTTCAACGTTATCATGTTTGAGGTATAGGCAGGCTTACAAATCAGACATGTTCTATCAAACCATACGTATTAAGAAGTTGTTCTAGAAAAAGAGTAGCTTTTATGTATGCTGTTTTATTGTTTAACATATAATGCTGAAAAATGGGTAATAACTTTATTACATAAAAATATGTGTTTTTTTCGATGAGAATTGTAATAAACAATTCTCTAGAAGTGATAATCTTAAGTAACATCTATTATAAATTAAGAAATAATAATGAAAAAAACATAAAAGAAAAAAACATAATTTAATTATAAAAATTGTAATTTTAATAACTAATAAATACTAACTAATAAAAGTGCATGAAATACTAAGTGCAACATGCACTTTGTCAATCATTCTTGTATAAAGGGATTTGGTTTATTATCATCCTTTGTGCAACAAGTTATAAAATTAATATTTACTAAATCACCGGCTTAAAATTAGTGATATATAAGTATTTAATTATTCATTTAAGTATTTATCAATTCAGTATATTTTAATGGTGCTTGCAAAACTAGAAACTTTTTAATTAGAAATTGATTAGTTTAATTTAGACCAGAGTACCAAAGTCAAACAATAACTTGTGATAGAATCTGCATACACTCATCCAGTTCTATTAGGTCTCCTAGTTCAAAAAAGCCCATAAGAGGCCGAAGACTTTTTTGTTTGTTTTTTTTTTTTTTCAATCAACTCAATAATGATTTCTACACAAAAGTATTCACTTTTTAACACCGATGAATTTCATAATTACTATTATTTTTATATCTACGCCAAAATGTCAGAAATAAAAGTTGAAACTTCTTACCTTTTAACAACCATTAAAAGGTGAAACATTCTTAACATATAACTTTTTGAAGTAAAATGCACACAAAACATACGGTTAAATATCAACTCAGTTAACTAAAATAATAATAAAAACATAACGCAATGAAATTAGCTAATGGGGTATAAAATGTTCTTGAACATTCCAACATCAATGTCCCTACGACAAAGTTTTAGTAGCGTTTACAATAAATTTTAATTTATCCTTATTGATAAAACTAAATTTTATTTAGTTTGATTTTTAAAATACTTGTCAATTTTTCTTTCATACATTTTCTTTAATTATGTATATGATTTTAAGTCACAGTAGCTTGAATTCAGGGTATGGTACCCTTTTCAAGTCAAGGAGCCAAATTCAATTATTTTTTTACGATTTAGAAGTACTTTGGCAGTACTTAATTTTAATTAGGTTTTAAAAGGGGACAGAAGGAGGGGATAAGGTTCTGATGAGGGGACTCCTATAACCCCCACCCTATCAGGTACCTAGCTATAGTTTGCTACACTAAATCTCGTCCAGTCTATACTATCTGAATCCAACCTGAGTTTATTTCATTGTACCTCAAGACAGGCTAACGATAACAACGATCTCCGTAAACAAATCGAATACAACGATAGACGTATCTAACTTGGAACTTCATTAATATAAAGGTACTTGAATAGTTTTATTAACTTATACTTCAAATATTTTTTCAAACTTATTTAATTTGCTTTTGAAATTTTAACTTCGAGTTTATCGATGAAATTTATTCCTATTCAGTTTTATTTAGTTATAAATTTTCTATTATTAATTTTTATCAAGTACGTAATATTTACCCAATATTTATGTATGATTCAACTTAAACAAACTTAAATTAAATAAAATATTAAAATGCTAGCTCAACAAAAATATTTAAATTAGGTATATCAAGCAAAATATAAAATGTACAGTAAATCAAATTAATAATCGAAAATATTATTGAACTTTTACAAAAATAATAATAATAATTACTCCGTCCTATTTATGTTGGTATTTAAAAGTATGAAGTTGTATATATCTTCCATTTAGGTTCCTCATATAAACAAGATCGCATGTCAGTAGAAGCATAACTTCGACTCATAAATATTATAAAACTTAATGCAAAATGTATTTTTGTCATACAGCTACCAAAATTATGGTCTTTGTGAAAATTGACTTTATATTTGATTCTATATCCAGGTATCGAACTTTTGATCGAAATATTGTGTGATGTTTATTTTTATTTCATTTGTGATCTCTATGTTATTATTATATTATTATATAATAGTTAGTATATAAATAAATTATATATATATACATATATATATATATATATATATATATATATTAATATATATATATATATATATATATATATATAATGTGTGTGTATTTTTGTTAGTTAGCGATAAGAATAAAGACATAGACATTTGTTCCTAATGACACATAGTTTTGTGGATTTTGTAACTAATAATCATAAAAATTTTCATTTAATAGTTAATATCAGTAATTATTATGCCCTAATGTTACACATATTAGATTCAAAGATAAGAATATAAGTAATATAAGTTTAGTAAGTAATATAATATTTATATTAATATTTTTTATATATATATATATATATATATATATATATATATAATATTATATATATATATATATATATTTATATATATATATATATATATATATATATATATATATATATATTATATATATTATATATATATATTATATATATATATATATATATATATATAGAGAAGAGAGAGAGAGACTATTATTTAATATATTTAATTCATGAAATAGTTAACCGATAATAGATTACTTTACTTCTTAATTGCATCTTTTGTACACAACCAGATATCTTGTATAAACAACCAGTGTTTCATTTACTTCTCTTTTAGCAGAAGATTATTTCAAATGGATCTACCCCAAACTTAGTATTCTCTTCATGTTTCCGTACGTAATAGTAAGTTTCGTAAATCACATAGTTTCCCGATGGTCGATAAGAAAGTTTTTTTGCTTTTATATCTTAAATTTCAAACCGAGTTTTTCATAGTTTTTTGATACAAGGATTTAAAAAATATTTTACACGATATAATTGTGCAAACAAAACAGAAGTACAACATGCAAGATATATACATGATACTGCATGAAACGTTACAGTACAGGGCGTATGTTAAAGCATCGAAAATGACGAATGATCAAATAAATTACAAATTATCAAAAATTATATTAATCATATTACATCGAGCAATCAAAACTGACGAATGATCGAACATTCCTTTGATGTAGCATCTTGTTTTCTACATTTGTGTCCCACGCACGGTTATAAGAATAAGAAATATTTATTTAAACTAAGAATGTTTCAGTACATTTTAATTAAAAAAAATCATAAGTAGTAATTAGTATGTAAAGCAAGTCCATAAATCACATTTGGTGAGATTCTACTAAGTATTGCGGTAAAAATCTTAAAAATTAGAAGAACAATACACTTTACGTGTGACGCCAACAAACTGACTGAACAAAAAATAATAATCAAAAATTAATAGCAACATAGGCCATTTTACTTTTCCTCATTTATACCGTAGAAAAAAAACTATGGTGATTGTACAATAAACTCGAAGCCAGGATTTCAACTAAAGTATCTAATTCAGGCGTTTTAAAACCTCTTGAGTGGTTTACACAAGGTTGCCTATCAATATATGTAAGTTATCATCTTAGTTGTCAGTGTGTCTATATGCTAGAGAATGTAAACTTAGTACCAATATTAATTTTTAGGTCCAGTTGTTTGTGGAAAATATTTTTTATGACTTCATTGACCGTCATTAATGACCCAGCTATACATTTAAATATTTATAAAACTCGAAAAATTATCAGATTGATTTGATATTTGTCACGCTTTTAGTTCTATGTAGTACCAGCAAAAGTTTAATTTTAATTTATGTATTCTGAACTGTGGAGGTAGTAATTAAATAAATAAGGCAACAGTCTCTCCACAAATGTAAAACTATATTTAAAAAACCGGCTTTTTACTGTTAACACCCATCAGTGCCGTAGAGGATCGAAAAAGGAAGAAAAATATAGACTATATCATTTGAGACAGAGGTAGAAATCTGACTCAAATGATGATGATGGTAAACAGTCGAAAGCCGGTTTTGTAATTATAGTTTTACATTTGTGGAGGGACTGTCGCCTTATTTATTTCATTTTAATATCAGTTTGATCCCTAAATTTTTATTAGTTCAATTTTATCAAATAGAAGTATACGTTTAAAAAACATTAATAATCAAAACATAATCACATTAGATTAAAAATTGGCGCGAGTGTATCCCTTCAAATAATAATATATATACAGTTACATTACAATACAACCAGTATTTACGGTTTTGTTTGATCATTAATGGTAAGCTGCAAGATCTGCACATAGATGGATGACCGGTGGAAATAAAAATGATGTTTCACTGTCTGAGGCCTAGCGAAGCAAACCAGAAGTAGTAAGGATGAGTGTGGCAAAGCCAATGAAGTGAGGAACATATTTTAGGTACTCCATACCTAAATCAAAAAATATCTTAAACTGTATTCAACTACTTGTACACGCGGTATCAAAACAGAGTTATTATACGTATGTTTTAACCTAATTGAAGTATATCAATGATTTTAATCTTCGTGATCATCAATAATACAATATAATTAAATAAATAAGGACAAAAAACTAAAACAAGAGTAACGTGAATGTCACACAACTACATATTGGATACGCGGTATGGAAAACCCCCCCACTCCAGATAACAATCTTGACTTAATTTTCCTAATTTCCGCCGGATGGTACACAACCTTAAGGCTGTCAGTAGGTTATACCAAGCAGGTTGTATCTATCATTAAAATTATATATCATATTAATTAAAATATTAGTATAATAATTAATTATGAATAATAATAATCAGAATTCCTAAGATAAACAAACATTTATAAATTAACATATTGTCACGTTCATTAGAATAATATTGTTCTTTCTCTTTACCTATATCCTTCCATCCGATAATTTTTTAATACAAATTAAAAAAATCTTAGACATAATAGTTTATTAGTTTTATAATTACGAATTCTTTGGAGGTTTTTTGGAAAACAATTTTTTCACTTGAATACACATTTTTATTTACGTTTTATTATTAGTTTAGAAGAAGTAACAAAGAAAAGAAAAATGAGTTTAGAAAAAAAGAAAACAACCAAACAACGAAAGAAATACAAAAGATCTTGACAATAAAATTGTTAATTAATAATGAATAACAATTTCTTTAAAACGCAATTAACAACCATTAATGACACAGCGATTTTTTTAAATAATAAAACTCCAATAAATCGGGTATTGGGTATTTCGGAACCATTCCTCACATCGGATTCGCTACGCTCATCCTCCCTACTTCGGTCGCCAACGTAGGGGTAGTGGGATTGAAAACATCCGTTTCTTTGCCAGCGGTTATCCATCCATGCACTGACTACGGACGATCTAACAAAAATCATAGATATACTTATCGTATTGAAAGATGAAAGAAAACTTGGTGTTCTTATTTATTACGCAACAGTATACACTTATACCAAAGTTCGACACAATTGGATTATTTCCCGACATTTTTCAATTTTTTAAAAATCGTACATATGACATGTGATAAAAATTGAACTAATGCTGACAATGAAACTTAGCACATATGTAATTTTTATACATGACTGTGTGTCAAATCTCAATCTGATCGCTACATTTGTCCGCGTTTGATTTTTCAAAATGCTGCTCAGTCATTATTCCAGGTTAATGTCGTCTTAAAAATTACTTCCGAATAGCACACAGACACCAATAGACTGATTCAAGGAGCTACGATGTTAACATTCACACACATACAGACAGACAACTTTGAGAAAACCACTCAAAAGGCCTTAAAACACCTAAAACGGATAATATCGGTGACATCCCAGTTTTAAAGAGTTGCCAATAGATCATTTCAAAAAAGCCTTGACAGAGCAGCCTTTTTATAGTATTAACGAGTACTTCTCTAATAAAATTATGTTTGAGTAATTTATGTTACTTCTAATTTTTGTACATTTGACGATTTGCCATTGTACTTGTATTAGTATTTATGCAAATAAAGATTTTATTTATTTATTTATTTAAATTTTTTGCAAAAACAATACTTTTCCTATATGCCTACGGTATAAATGAGGAAAAGTAAAAATGATCGTATCACTTTTTTCTTATTTAATTGCCAAATAAAGATAAATTTTAAATTTCACTTTGAGATCTCACAAATAAATTAGATATTCACTTATTTTTCGTTTGTTTTACTTTAGGCAAAGCCCTCGCGGTAATTATTCGAACAAACACAAATTTTCTTAAACAACATATTTTAATTTGTTTTCTGAATATTTTACTCAATAATAAGAATTCTTGTTTAGGATTCACTAGATTTATGTACTTATTTGTTTTATACCTGATACACATCCATGTTACATGATATTTTAAATTCATTACACAAACTTTGTTCAGAGATCATTGTTTTCATAATATGAATATGTCTGTGTTTTATTTGTTTAATTAGATAGTTTAATAACTAAAACAGACAAAAACCACCTGGTTATTAATTTCTGTAGTAACATATATTTAATACAAGACCATTTAATAAAGCAATTTAAAAATTACAGGAATAATTTTATTAATTTCTTTTTTTAAAAAATCTAAAAATTTAGTGATTATTATACTTAGGTATATTTTTAATCATTTTAGTTTAAAATTTTAAATCGCCTTTTAAACGTAAAATTAAAAAAATATACAAAGAAGATTAGATTTTTTCAGATTAATTAACAATCTGATAATAAAATACTTAAGCTAAATTAGTAAAGGAAATAATTAATAAAAAACATTGGTGTAAAAGTTACAATATAAATAATTAAGGTTTTACAAATAACATAAGGTATTTTATCTTAATTAGGCCCTTAATAAGTACTTTAATTTTTAAGTAACTGCCGTGTTATTAACAAAGACAAGTTATTTATGACTACCTGAAAATTATATTCCAATAAATTTATTTTTTATAAAAGAACTCAAGTTTCAAATTAGTTTTAAATATTGACTATCACGAGTAAGTTAAGTGAAAAACCAATTAAGTACTAAAGGAGGACCCGGGTGTTCTATTAAACTTCAACTGTCAACTTAGAGTAACAATCATTCAAATTCGGTTCTAACGCTCATGAAATAAATTTAAGCATGACACTGAACTAGAAACCTGCCAATGTCTCCACCAGCTTGTCATTAACGCGTATAATGAAGGAGGCCAAATAAGACTAATTAACACTAATTAAGTATAAAATGTTAGGAATACATTTTAGTTCCATAAACTAGAACTAATACATTATTCGTTTTAGTAATGTTTAGGAATGAAGATTAAGTAAATCTTAAAAAAATAGAACGACTAATTACTATCTTGATCACTATGACTTGGTTGACTTTATAATCGGATCATCATCATTATAGAACCGAAGGACAATAAAATTAAAACGAAGTTCGGAGGAATTAATTCACAGAAAATTCCTAACTGGTTTTATTAGGAAGGTCCCTCAAAAAATCACACTTCGTAAAAAAAACAGGGTCAGATATTATAGATAAAGGTCAAGTTCCAAATTTTAAGAACAATCAGTGTTGCCACGCGCGATACCTGCCCTACTTTTAATAAATTTAAAGAATGGGCTCTTAAAAAAAGAAGAATGGTGAAAGGAAAAGAAATTCTTCACAAGATGAATGATCCTTTCCTTTCTTATCTTCTCAAATCGAATGAGAAAATTGATGAATGAGAAAAAAAACAAAATATCGCATTATTAATCTGTTCCGGTTATCGATAAATAATTCATGTGCCGTTATTTGATATTTTATATTGTAAAAAAGATTAAGCTCCTAATGAAGACCTATTGTTTATATTTCAAAAGATCGTGAACTTAAAAAGATACACAATAGGTGTACAAAACAAGGGCAGTCTGGCAAACTTATTTATCAAAGGTAAAAATTTACAAATAAAGGAACAACTAGCAGTGAAAGAAAACAAGGATAAAACAAGTCGGAGGATTATAAAATCGTGGTTTTCTTCTAGAAACAATCAATAAGAAACAAGAAACTAGAAGTCAAAAGAAAATCTGCAAGGAAAAAAAGAAAAAAAAACTCAGTCCATGAAAAATATCACTTTCAAGCTACATTTTTCAAAAGGAGTGGTTAATGTTTATTTATGATACGAATCAAATTAAAGAAAATTAAAATTAGAATTAGATCGAATAGTATTACACGCTACTTTGCGATAATAAACCGGAAATTTGATAGATATCTCAAGAACTGATACAAAAAACTTCATACTTGCATTACTCTTAGGCATTAATAAAAGTACCATCAATTATTCTCTGTCAAACTTATGCGTCTAAACTTCTAATTTATAAATAATTCTTAATTTGGTTTTAATACAAAAAATATCATCTTCAAGCTTCTAAATTACTCTTAGTCAACATCGAAATAATTCTTGGTCAACTTTCAGCGTCTTCTTTAAACTTAGTCGACTGCAAGCATCCAAATAATTATTGGTCAACTTTCAGTGTCTTCTTTAAACTTAGTCGACTGCAAGCATCCAAATAATTCTTGGTCAACTTTCAGTGTCTTTATTACACTTAGTCGACTGCAGCATCCAAATATTCTTGTCAACTTTCAGGTCTTTATTACACTTAGTCGACTGCAAGCATCCAAATAATTCTTGGTCAACTTTCAGTGTCTTTATTACACTTAGTCGACTGCAAGCATCCAAATAATTCTTGGTCAACTTTCTTTATAACTTAGTCGACTGCAAGCATGGTCACTTTCAGTGTCTTCTTTAAACTTAGTCGACTCCAAGCATCTAAATAATTCCTGGTCAACTTTCATTGTTCATAGTATATTTTCAAAGTATCGAAGTTAATTCGCGTCTTCATTCTTGGCCGAATAAATTAATTAGACTAAGACGTAAGGACTATCTACAGTTAAATAGTTATTTTAGATCCTAAATTGGAGCATCAACGTCAATAAATAAACGATGCATGAATAATGATTTCTAGAAGGAGTAATTAACTATATGGTCTGATAATGTCTGCATGATGCAGCATTTTAAGCGTACCGTTCGTTTATCTTTCAATCTTCTTTGGTTATTATAAATCTTCAATATCAAACAAAGTCATTCCACTAATGCTTAACAACAATGTCTGTCGACAAATTATTAAAATTAGTGGAAAGACGTGTTGAGATAATTTTTTCTTTATTTATATTTTCGGTTAAAAGACAAAGATAAAATTCTTCGGTAAATTGACAGCAGAGTATATAGTAATGACACAGTTGGCAACTATAATATATTTTTTTAAAGGATCCAGACGAATCGTCTGAGAATTTGATTAGACACTTAATAAAAATTTAGTATCTATTATAGCATAATATTTTACAAAACGAGCATTTAACATTTTTAATCGTTGCAATATAAAAATTAACCCACACCGTTATTCGTTTAAAACGCAAAAATATTAATATTTCAACCTTAGACATATATATATTATATAAAAGCCAGAAACAAAACCAGTAATTTTAATTTCTGTCTGCGATGGGACCCATCCTTTTGGCGACCTTGAACCGGCACTATAAGGCAAATCCTACCTGATCTTCCATGATAAAGAATACATGTACCTGCTACTGACAGGAACTTGGCATCCGCATCCTTAATATCTGGTTAATACGCAGAAAGAAATAAAGGAGTTGGAATTTTCATTTCATTCATCAAACAAATATTCCCACGTTGATTCATTATAAGATACTTGACTAAATAAAATTAATTTAATAAAACATCGGAAAGAGGGCTGTTTCAACTGCTGTTCAAAACGTGAACAGATTGAATTATTAAGTGAGCGGTGGTATGCCTTTTCCTGAACCACTAATTAACTTTATGACTTTTGATTTATGAAATTTTGACTGGCAATGACTCTGCAATTTTTTACTAAGCATATTTTTCTGTTATAATTCTTTGTCTTTAAAAAAAAAAATTTAATTCTGATTTTCCAATTTTAATTGGCTGAGCTAAAAACGATAGCTCCTGTGTCCAAATAATTATAGGAAATAATGAACTTACTTGGCCAACGATTTAAAAAAAAAAAACTATTTAAATTGTTATTTCACTATGTAAATTCAATTGTTTTTTGTTGAATGGATTAGGGGCGACCTATTTACTACATCCCAGAAGTTGAAAAAATTCCGTTCCTTAGCTCTGAATTCCTGTTTATCTATACTAATTTTAATTATAATTAATTTATGTTAGAAAACTTTTAAATATTATTTTATACAATTTTCTTGGTTTACATGAAATATTAAATTACCGTCCCTTTCGACTTTTATGGCCAGCCTTTTATACTAGCTCAAATCACCGAACATGGTGAATTGAAAATGATCAGTTAAAGTTGGATCTACTTGAGTAAAATGTTTACGTAAAGTTAAATGATCACGTAACAACCATTTATTTTATTTTATTTTACGTAGATACAGCAGTCGGCTTCGCCGCTTCTGACACACCTTTCTGTTATAGTCCTAGAGCTAGGCCTAAAAAATGTGACTAAATTTGTACTACTTTAAACCATTTTTTCTGAAAATATACATTAAATTATGAAGAAAAAATATAGTCAGCTTGTCTAGAGTGGAGCCATTTATATGAATGCGCTCGCTCAAAATATTAGAAAATCGCTCAAATTCCGGTTTTCTTGTAATAAGTGGTTCCCTGTAGGTCGTGAGCGAAACATAATGAGAACATTTTTAAAGTTGATACAATTGTCTATAAAACGAAATTTTTTTTGTTGAAATCGGATAACAACAACTAAAGTTATGGCATTTGTTAAATGACCAAAATAGTGCACAAAAAGCCAATATATTATCAAAGAAATTTGCTGAATTTGCATATAAATTAACCATTTTTTAGGGTTTTGAAAGAGCCATAACTTTGGTTATTGTCATCCGATTTTGATGATTAAACACTCGTTTTATAGAACATTTTATCAGCTGATAAGATGATACATAAAATGAGTGTTTAATCATAAAAATCAATGTTCTCTTGCTGTTTGCACACGACCCACAGGTAACCACTTAATGCAAGAAAACTTTCCACTCTGGATAGGCAGACCATTTTTTTCTTCATTATTAAAGTTATATTTTTAGAAAAATTTGGTTTGATGTAGTACAAAATGAATCACATTTTTTCAAGTCCGGCTCTTGGATTATTAAGACTCAGCTTAGTTTTTAGTTCCCCGCGTTGGCGGACTGTTTTAATTCATATATTCTGTATTTAAGCTTATATACATAGTTTTTCTTATTAGTATTCTCGAAACCGTATGGTTTGTCGCATAAAAATAGTTTCAGTTAAATCTCCGTTAAGATAGACTCTTCTAAATGTTTCAATTACATGCCCTTCAGAAGACCCATATATAACAAGATATGTAAAATTGTTTGTTTTAACACCGGAGCAAATACTTCATAATAATCCTCTCAATATAATTGACTTAATCCTCTTATAACTTATCGCGGACGATATCATGTAGTATCGCTAACTGGATCATTATTTATTTTATTTTAAATACCCACTTGCAATCTTCAATTTTATGGTTTTTAGTGTTACCAACCAGGTCCCATACTTTAACATTTCCCTATTGACTCTATTTCTATCTCCATTGATTCCAGTAAACGTGCTGAGTCCAGTCTCTTTATGGCTTCGTAGTAAAAATTAGGTTCGCCACATCCAGTAAGATTACAATTTTCATAATCAAAATCGATGTCAATGTGATTTTCATTATTTTGTTAATTGTCAGTTTGCTCTTCATTATAATGTTCTTCTTTAGTTTTTTATCATTTTGTTTTTTATCTGTCCCTTTTTTATCATTTTGTTCCATGCCAGTTTGATCAGGAACAGTTATTATACACGATTTTCAAATCATCTATAATAAATTTTGGGAAGAATAATCACAAAACAAGGAAGATTATCATTTATCGAACAATAACTAATTATTTCATATACTTATTACTAAAAACAACAAAGATTTTTGTTACTGATGCATAATAATAAGATGATACTTCTTTTAAAAAATAAAAAATAGATAACTATTAAACACAAAATGAAGGTCAAACTAATAACAGAAGTATTTAGTCTTCCTTATTATTTTTAGAATTGAAATACCGTGGAAATGTTGGTGAGATCATCAAAATCATTGTAGTAATAGAACATCGCATTGTAAAACGTAGTAAAACATCATTAGCGAAAACCAATGCCATATTAAAGCCGCATCAACAGGGGGTTTAAAATGACTTAAAAACTCATAAAAGTCAAGTTTCCAATGGCTTTATTATTTAAGTTAAAAGAAAAATTATTTTGATTGCGATGATAATATAGCTTGAATGTTCAAGATGATTCCCATGACTTCATATCTGACTTATTAAAATACATTCAGGACCGAAAAAATAAAACTTCAGGCCATCCGTTCTTCGTTTATTAATGAACTTACCGCAAATCATATGACAACTTATTCATAAAATAACCATTATTCTGTGCAATAAGGAAGTTTTTCGAGTCTTTAATTTCACATTTTTGAGAGAAAACAATAATTCCAACGATACAGAAACACACGGACCTTCACAGATGATCTGATATACGTGACCTGATTCAAATTAAAGCACGCAATTCTTATGAGGAAAAAAATTAAGTTCTACAGTGGCTCTTGGATTAATAACTAAAAATAAAATTAGCAATGAGTGAAATATGTAAGGAAACAAATACGTTATAGCAAACAAATAAGGAAGACAGGATAAAACCAATTGAGCAGCAATTCTTGCTCTACTTTTGACTGTTTCAATTGATAAGGTGATTTCCGTGTGGCTCCCCTTTAGTTTTGTGAGGAACCATGCAGAAGATATATTGAATAAATGCAATGCATTATTTAGTAAATAAATCAGCTGATTTATAGAGATCAATGACCCCCAGATTCTTTATGGTACTTCCCTTCTATAGATGTCTTTTACGTATAACATTTTAAATTATAAAAGGATATACACGTCATAGTTTAAGCATTGAGATGAAAGTTTATTAAGCAACATTTAGACGACTTTTCGAAGTAACCTTTGTTCGCTACATTTTTCTTTTGGGAATTCGTTTCCAAAAGAAAAAATGGCCTTATGATTTTAGGGTGAGGTGTTAATGTACGAGATTTTGTTTCAAGACGTTTTTATGAAACAAATAATTTTCGAACGCTATTTTCTGATTTGGATAAAACTTGGTAAAAAACTCATAAATGTTTAAGAAAGTGTTTGACGTTATAACCCCATAATAATGACACATAAAAAAAAATCATAAATTCATAAAACATCTAAAAGTTAAGGATTCAAATAAAGGTCTATCCACAAATATAGTTGTAAGCATATAATGATAGTAAAACCGGCTTTCAGCCAAATAAAGGTCATCCTCAGTACCGGTGAGAAGAAATTATTTTTTCTTTTTGAGTCTAGTAGTTATTACATTAGTAGTATTTTTGTGTTTTTGTTATTTGTGTTTGGTATTAGTAGTTATTTAGACTGAATGGAGACTCAAATGTAGCATTCAAATGCAGACTGAATGCTAACATCACTCATATCTAAAAGTTGTCTAATTGGGCTAAACATTTTATGTAAGCTAAATACATAATGAAATGAAATTTTATAATCTGCAATAGTTTTAACTTTCAATATATTTAACTTCGTGTCATTAAATCACGTTTTTAATCTAATACATTGCGAAATTCTTTAATACTGAGGCAGTATGCCACTGACAACACTACTAATACCATAGAGATATATATAAGGACATAGCATATCTTAATAAAATAGACGTCTGAAACAATCTTTTCGGGGCTCTCAGGTGCTCTGTGTAATCTCATTGAAACCTTTTTTCAGAAATGGTTTAAGGTTATTATAAATCAATTGATTTTAGCTTCCCCAACTTTATTAAAATGATGTATTTTAGGATTTGAAATATCCAACAATGTAAAGAAAAATGTAAAAATTATTGAATTTATCATATTTCTTTTATATTCTGCGACAATTATAGACATACTTTTAGTTGGCGTGTTATTTAACAAGATTTTAAATATTTTTCACAAAACAGTAATATATAGATAAAGGCTTTAAAAAGTTTGAAAAAAAGAAAATGTTAAAAAGGAGTAAAATACAGAAAGGCAACAATAAAATTAGCAGTTTTGAAACAAAAACGAAGTTGTCCAAAAAATTATGTAATTAGCTCAAATTTATATTGTTTATCCCACTTTTGAGAGAACCAAATGATTAATCTAACATCAATATTATGATAATTAATGCTATAAATTCATGTCATATTCCTTCAATAATGTCAACATGATTTCATAACGAAAATTAGCAATATTTATTCATAAATTAAAATAATATACTCCTTAAATAATAGTGCATAAGATAGCGACACAGTAAATCACGGTATAGAAGGGCAAAACTAAAAAGTATGGCGTGGAGGTTCGCAAGCCTGGCGAATTTTCTAACTTTTTTTTTGAAATGCGTACTTTCTTGCTCATCAATCTATTTCTTGGATAAGTTTTCGATATGTGCCTTAAAACAGAGCAGTAGTGCCACAACTTGTTATTTAATTTTTTAGATTTTTTTATATACATAATACATATTTATGTCATAGATTATAAAATGTATTTGAAGCTCAGTTTATGCTAAATTTTATAATGCATTTTTTTGAAAAAATTAAATGACTATTTGTGACTTTACTTCCCTGTTTAAGAAGCATATACCGGAAACATTTGTTGCTTGCTGATTTGGTAAAATCGATAAAATATTAAAACTTGTCATAAAAGTAGAACAAGTAAACACCAACAGTTAGAATCAGAGTATAATATGTACTAGTAATAATATTTGTAAATTCAAAACTAATGCAAACATAAATTTCTAAAATAACGAATGACTCATAAATAACAGCAATGAACACAATAATTAACTATTAAACAAACTAATTAATTAAAGTGATACAGACAATGTTTTTTCTATATATGAGACGCAGTTGTTAATTAGTCTTTAAAATAGTTCATGATGAAAATTTACTGCGTTTAGAATGAAGTTGATTTTGCGCTGAAGTCACAAAAATGTTATATCCTTTAAAATCAAGTTTAATCCAAGTAGGGCATTCTTCAGCTAAAGAGGAACATATTATACAATGAAACGTTTATAAACAATAGCTGTTGTCTCCAAACTCTTTTTCTTCGCTACGAGTTAACTGATGATAATTTGTTTAGATTTAAAGCTGGCTAGCTCAAATATAAATCATTAGTAGAGACTTAATAGAAATGTATTTATATACTTAAAATGTTCAGATTAGTTTATTGACGACTCAATACCAATGATTAAAATTCTTGTTTTACAGATAAGATGAGGTATCTGCTGGTGTGGGCTTTGGTAGCAGTGGCTGTTAAAGCCATGCCTGTAGCTGAGGTCGCCACTCCAGTGAAGGAAGCTGAACCAGCTAAAGAAGTTATCAAAGAAGTCATCAAAGAAGAAGTCGTCGTAAAAGAAGATGTAGTCAAAGCCGAACCAGAGCCTGTTAAAGCTGAGGTAGTACAACCCGTCAAGGAGGAAGTCAAGCCTGTGGAAACTGAGGTCAAGGCAGAACCTGAAGTGGCTCCTGTTGTAAAAGACGAGGTTAAAGCTGATCAACCAGCTGAAAAACCAGTAGAGCAGCCTGTAGAAAGCCCTGTGGAGAAGCCAGTTGAGGCTGCTCCTGTACCAGAAAAGGTAGATGAAGTCAAATCTGAAGAACCTGTTAAAGTTGAGGAGCCAGTCAAAGTAGAAGAACCTGTCAAAGTTGAAGCTCCGGTCAAAGTAGAAGAACCAGTTAAAGCTGACGATCCCAAAGAATTAGTAGCTGTTGAAGCTAGCGAAGTGACAGAAACAAAAGCCGAACCTGAACCCGCTGTCGTTAAGCCAGTGGAAAAGAAAGATGAAGTCAAAGAAGAGCCACCAAAGGAAGAAATGAAACCTGAAGAACCACAGAAGGAAGAAGAAAAGGAAGAAAAACCAGCTGTGGAAGAAAAGAAAGAAGTTGTTGATGAGGTAAAACAAGAGGTCGCTGAAAATGTAGTGAGACAGGTAGCTGATGAACAGGTTGTTGTACAACAGGACAGCAAACCAGAACCAGAAGAAAAACCAGAGGAAAAACCCGTAGTAGTTGAAGAAAAGAAAAAAGAAACCGAAGTAATCAAAGAGCAACAAGCAGAAAAGAAAGAAGAAGAAAAATCAGAAGAAAAAAACGAAGTTAAACCAGAAGAACCATCAGTGCCAATCAAAGACGAACCTGCTAAAGAAGTTGTGCCCGTTGTTAAAGACGAGAAAAAAGATGAAGTCAAGAAAGAAGAAGTAAAAAAAGAAGAAGAAGAAAGGACGAGGCGGGAGACCATAAAAGAAAAAGACGAAAAGAAACCAACTGAAGTTGTGAAGAAAGACGAATATAAGAAGAAAGAAAAAGAAGACATCAAAAAGAAGGAATAAAGAAAAACAAGCATGTTGAAAATCTACCTATGTACATACTCTTAGTTCCTTCCTACCCTACTGTACCTTGAAGCAAGGAACACTAGTGAGGAAGGATGACTGATAACCTAAATATATTCACTTATATTTCGGTTATCAGGTTCGGTGTCCTTCATAACGGTCATCTCCTAAATGAAAAGGAGCTTTAAACCAATTTATTTTTATTTATCTTTTTTATTTTTTTTTAATGAAAAATGACTGATTCCTTTCCACTCTTTTTACCCCAGATTCCTATTATTATTTACCATAAAAAATCCTTTTTATACAAATTTTAAAAAATCGTATACTTCTAACAAGATCATTTAAAATACCAAAAATATAAAAGTAATTACCACGATCTCAAACTTCGTGTTTTTATTCCTTGATTGAAGTATATATTTAACTCTTTAATCCCCTCTCTCCTTTTTATTTTTTTTTACTTTTGATTTGTATTAATTAATGTAAAAATAAAAGAAGATAAATCAACTTAATTAGTCATGAGATAAGTGCCTTAAATTATAAGTTTCAAATTATTTAATTTTTTTTAAGTAATAAAAATATTTAAAAAATCAAAAGTTTTTTCTTTGAACCACATGAAGCTGTGGCAAGGCCTCCTATGTTTATTAAAAGTTAAGACATTAAACTATGTTCTACTATATATTCTAAATGTTAAACATATATTTAAACATTTAGAAACTAGCACACAACATAGCCACACAACAACATAGGTTTTAGGCATGTCTTCTTCCTACCTTGTATGTTCCACCAGCATGCCTTTCTCTTTTCTACCCTGTTTAAGGCATCTCTTAAGGTTTTTTTTTGAAAATTTGGTAAAATGGATTCATCTGTATCCATTTTTCGAATGTAAATCCAAAGAAAGGATTTAAGCAGAGGTTATACCTCACCCGTGAATAGGCTGTATTTAGTTTGGTGGATAAAATCTATACAAGTTAATAAAATGATAAGATTTTTTGAAAAATTCAAAACTAAGTCTCAAAATTTAGCCTTATTGTAAGTTTTAAAAATTATGATTGTAAAAACATATTTAATGTGACTTAAAAATTAAAACCACATAAGTTGCAAGTAAATATTGAGACCAGTTATTCATTGGTTTTTGAAATAGGAAGGAAGGTTTGTCCCAAATGTAACAACTTGCTTTCATATTATATCACTCTGTGTGTTAGGTAAGACACTCAAAGGGATAAAGAAAATTTTTTAACAAAAATTTAGCTTTAAGGAAATCAAAATATTTTCTTTCTGCTTATAATTCTTCTTACATAGTGGGTGAGTTGTAAGGACAAATACAACTTTAAATTTCCCTAGCATAAACTTTAAAGATCAAGATGGAGAAATTAATGTTTTATTAGGTTGTTAATTTGGTCTTGTCTTGATTGGTCAATTCAATATGTCACCAAGATGTTTACTAAAAAACACACTAAAATAAAACAATTAATAGTATAACAAAAGTAAATGTGTGTGTCAGTATTTTTTTAAGTAAATGAATTAAAAGTACTAAGTTGACATTGCACATTTAATAGTCAACCACAATAAAAAAAAATATAACCGACCGGTTTTGACTTCACGTCATCATCAGACCTGTTTACACGCTGACGTGAATAATTTTTTATACATTATTGTGGTTGACAATATATTAATTGTTTTAATTCTAGTGTGTTTTTTTATTAAACATCGTGGTGAGTTTATACCTCAAAATCTCCGTCAAAACAACAAATGATTTAATCAATATGTCACTATATAAAAAATCAAGTTGGATTTTACCTAAAAATCTAACTCTTTTATGACTTAAAATTGGAACAAAGTTTCATTCAATGCCTCAATAATCCAGATGTATAGAAATAATAAACATTATTTTTTTTAAATAATAGTTATAATTATATTCATAATTTATTTATTAGTAATAATAAAGATTCATAAGTAGTAACTACTAAATTACTAATAGTACTTACATATGAAAAGTATTTTTTTAAGTAAATGAATTAAAAGTACTAAGTTGACATTGCACATTTAATTAAAAGCACATTTAAGTCGAAAATTGGCCAGATAATCTTTTAAACAGACTTATAGATACCACATGATTAAAATCAGTTGACAGCGTGGGAAAATAGTGATGATAAACAAATGAGGTTGGCATGATATGACATTGTGGGAATGGATCAACATCCATAACTAACCTCATTGGCTCCCTCACATTATTTTCTTACGCTGTCAACTGATTTTAACCGTGTGTCATACTATAGATTAAGCATACCCTCCTAATCATGTTTAATAATGTGTAAAAAGAACTTCTTTTAACCAGATTTTTCCACGACAAATGACTTGCCACTTTCCTTGTTTATTAAACAGTATCAGTAGTCATAATCATTTAACAGCTTTTTAATCTTTAAATTATGTCACTTTAAGATTAGAAAGAGGTGATCACGGGTGACTTTGGAAAGTTGGTAGTTTAGCAATTATGATTTTTAACATTAAACTCAACATATTTATTTTTTGTACATTAAAAATTAATAAATATAAGCAGAATAAAAGCTTAATATTTTGTTGCTTATAAACAGATCCTTACAATGATCATCGTATTTAGAATTTGTAATAAGACAAATAGATTTTTTTGTAATAAAAAAATTGGTTAGCACTAGGGGAACCTCTCCATTCCCTGATACAATAATAATTGTATAATTCCCCCCCCCCCATATCTTCTCTTCTATATAATCTAATGTTTCCATGTTTTAAGCAAGATACACATAATTGGTTAAACAAAAGTGCAAGGTATATCAATACACACTACATTTGATTAGACAATTTTAAGGAAATAGTAAATGGATGCTACCTTGAGAGTGTGTAAGAAGCAAGATACTTGGCCCAGCGACCACCAGTCAGCAGGGTGACCATATCCTTCACCTTTCATTACTTCAGGAGCTAAAATTAACAGAATACAATGCTTGGTCAGAGAATATAGGAATAATACCCTAAATAGTTAATATCTAACATCACCATATGTTATGAAGCACTGCTGACACAATATTGTGTCATGTGGAAAATATTATAGCAAAAGTGAGTCACGTTTAACTGCAGCAGGCAGGTAAAGCTTGATATCAAAGTAAAATAATTAGAATTGTAACAATAGCTTGGTGTGTAATAGATATTTAAAATATTACAGAAGATATTATGATCTGTCATCATAACTTATTTTATAATTAACAAACAAGCCGATTTAATTAAAAAAACACATAATAAAGTAAATTCATCAGTTCAGTATTCAATAAAAAAAACTAGCTTCCATTATTGATCTATTATGCTTAATTTCAATAGATTCCACCATGAAATTCGCAAAATGGGGAAAAAATAAAGAGACAAATAAGGTATTTTACCAGCGTAATTATGAGATCCACATATAGTATAAGTCCTGTGCATAGGTCCCTGCTGTAGCCACTTAGCCAGACCAAAATCAGATAGCTTTATATTAAAATTGCTATCTAACAAAATATTCTCTGGTTTTATATCCCTATGTATCACTCCTGTGCCATGTAGGAACTCTAAAACAAGAATATAAAAAATGGATTATATTTCGAAAATTAAAGTGCTAAGTCCCTTGTGATACAATATATTCTGTGTTGTCAAACAAGTACTTAAAAGCTAAACTATTAGTTCTGTTTTTGTAATTTCTTTTATTTATTTGTTTGTTAGGCACTGATGATGACCTTTAGTTGATTGAAAGCCGGTTATGCTTTATTTTAAATAAAAAATTTTTGACACCTGTGGAGAGACATATTTTATTACTCTGATTAATTCTGTAAAGTAAAAAAAAGAATAAGTAAATGCATATTTTCATAAAAATACTTAAAAGTTCTTAATATTTCTTTATAACAATCCTACACCAACTAAAATAATGAAACTAATCGTAAAAAATAAATATGTTAATTAAACAATCATGGAATTGAGGAGACTTTCAATGGAGTTTAAAATTACCAAAGAAATATTATTTACCCTCTGATACTATGTTTACTAACACTATAATATATAAAGAGCAAGAGCTCGTTGTTATATTAAAAGAATAAATTTCTCTATTAAACTCTGGCTTTCTCACATATGCTATAGGAAACTCTGCTAATAATTTAAAATATGACTCATTTAAATTAAAATGCATTTTCAACAAATGTTATAACAAAAGAACAAAAAGTTACCTATAGCTAATGATATCTGAGCAATGTATATTTGATTTAGCTCTTCAGGGAGAGGTCCATATTTGTGAACAAATCCATGCAAATCTCCACATTCAGCTAACTCAAATACTACAACAAAAAGAAGAATTATCCTTTGTAAAAAAAATCAATAACATAATATTCCTTACTAGAGGCCAACAAATATAACATGACCCAATGAAGAGTGCGCTACTGTATTTTGCTCTTCCTTTTGGTATGGAGGACATATCTTCCATGGATTTTATATACCAGACTGTACATGATTCGTGAATATTCGACCCTGACAATCTTTCACGAAGCAATGTTTTCATTTTTTCCCGATGTTCATGTTATATCTGTTATATCCAGAAAACATTTGTATGACGTCATTAAAATTAATAAAATTAATCATTAGTCATACTGATGACTTAACAAAAATTTGAAAATTCATAAAACTCTGAGCAATTTGTTGATCAGTTTGAGATTTGTTACGCATATAGTTATAAATAAAAGCAACATATGTAGTAAGTTTCATCTCATTATCAGCATTAGTTTAATTTTAATGAAATAACTTGTATATGTTTTTTAAATTTAAAAATAATTCAATTGAGTTGAAATTTAATACAAATATACTCCTTCATGTAATAAAGAAGTATACCAAGTTTTGTTTCAATACAGCAAGTATATCTATAGTTTTACTAGATCATAAAAGTTAAGCAGCATGGAGCAAGGTTAGTGAAAAGAAGAGTGACTACTAGAATAAAACTAATTTATTAACTATCTGAGGATGAGTGAAGCGAGCCAGAAGGCTTGATGCACCATAAACATAGTGACCAATATATTTTGAGCATGAGCATAGCGAATGCAATGTGGCAAGAAAAAGTTCCGAGGTACCCTATATCCGTTTTTTTTATTTGTTATTCATAGATGTAAAATCATCTAATTGAGTTGAAATTTGGTGAGAGTATATCACTGAAATAAATAATTATTCTAAATTTCATTTCAATGCAACTAGTAATATATGGTTTGTATTGGACCACTATAGTACGATACACGGCTAAAATTAGTTGACGGAGCGAGAAAATAGTGTTGAGGAACCAATAAGGTTGGCCTGATTTGAAATTGAGGGCATGGTTTAACATCCAGGACTAACCTCATTGGCTCCCTCGCATTTTTTCCCATGCTGTCAACTTATTTTGGCCATGTGTCGTATTATAATGATAAGCGGCGTCAAGGAACTTCTCTGTTTATCATAAATATAGCCAAAAACAGCATACTTATAAATAAAAGAGGTTTTGTCTGCCAAGTATGGGGTGATGATGCAATGAAATTATGATGGCCTACTGCTCTCTGTATTTCTACTTCAGTCTTAACTTGATTCACACAGTCACTTTCTATTATCTAAAACAACAAATTGCATTTAATTACTTTTAAGAAACAAAAACTAAAGGTTAAAAATTCAATACAAGTATAGAGATATTATAAGAATTAAAACTTAAAATTGTCAAGTAGTATTTGAGTCTCAATACCATTTAAATTAGCTTTTTGTCAAAATTATTTATTTTTACTTTTTCTCTTTTATACCGTACATATTGAAGAAAAGTATTGTGTTTGCAAAAAAAACCGGAATTATCAGTTTCAGGTGTTTTAAGGCCTCCTAAGAGGTTTTCACAAAGTTGTCAGTCTGTATGTGTCTGTTATCATCATAGCTCCCAGTATATTAATGCTAAAGAGTTGAAACTTAGTACAAAAATCAGTCTGCCCCTGTAGTTGTGCATGGTCAGTTCCTGGATGGGTGACCACTGGTAATGCAACGAATGTAATTTCTATCTGAGGAGGAGCGAAACAAGTCCAAAGAGGTGTTGCAGTATACATTTGACGGATTGCATATTATGAGGACGAGCGAAGAGGGTCCGAAGTAGGTAGGATGAGTCTAGCGAATCAGATGTGATGAGGAAAAGTTCCAAGGTACCCCGTACACGATTTTTATTCTTTGTTTAAGTCTTTTCTCAAGACTGATTCAAACAGGAGCTGTGGCGTCAGAGCTGAGGGCCGAATTGCATCTCTATGCCTCCCAGCTGCACAGATGTTATCCAGCAGCAATTTATAGTTGTGCAAGTCGCATACTGCCATGCTATTATCAAATCTCCAAATGTATTAGTGGAAACCCATAAATAAAATTAAACAAGTAAATTGATAAAAATCAGATTTAATGCTGATACTTACATTAAAGTGTATCGATGTGTTTACCAAACACAGTAGTACATTCATATTAAATTCCAACCTGACCCAACAATTTTCCCAGGTGAAGTGAAGTTTTTATAAATAATTTTAATAGGCTAATGACATCATCATTTCAGAAGTTTTATTTATAGTTACTCAAAATGTATAAGAAAAAGAAAATCTTATACATACATATATTCATGAATATATGCATGTACATGCCAGTGGTACATGCATATATTCATACCCAGTGAGACCCCCCTCCCCACCTCTATGACCCAAACCTTATTAGCTCATTTTGCCTTTAGAAAATTTCTGATTAACTAAAAGCTTTTAGGATAAACATTAGCATATAATACACCATTGTTTTTTCTATTTTTTGAGCATTTTTTTATAAAAATTAAAACTAACCAAAAAGATAACTTTTTTATTACCTTAGATTTTTTAAGTACTTTCATGGCCCACTTATCATTACTTTTGGTATTAATGACTTCATAAACAGCACCAAAAGCACCTTTAGAAAGCAACCTTAAAACCTAAACACAAACATAATTATTGCATTACAAATTGTGAATTTCTCATATTTATGAAATATTCACAAATAAGGATATATTAACAAAAAATGGATACAGAGTACCTCGAAACTTTACCTCATCACATTGGATTTGCTATGCCCATCCTCCTTACTACAGACTCGCTTTGGTCGTCCTAGTAAATATATCACTTTCATTCTCAGTGGTCACCCATACAGCACTGACCATGTTTGATGCTGCTTAACTTTTATGATCCACCAAAAATCACGGATATACTTGTTGTATTAAAACGAAACTTAGTGTACTTATTTATTACGTTATATACTTGTATACCAAATTTCAACTCAATTGGATTGCTTTCCGATTTTTTATAATTAAGATTACACAAATCATTTGATTAAAATTGAAGTAATGCTGATAATGAGATGAAACTTAGCTCATATGTTAGTCTTATACATGGCTACATGGGTGCCAAATATCAATTCGATTAGATAATTTTTCAGCATTAATGTAATTTTTTGTGGGTTAATGACATCATAAAAAATTACTTTCCGAATAGCACAACTATAGCGGTAGACTGATTTTTGTACAAAGTTTTAACTCTCTAGCATAAATACACTGGGAGCTACGATGATAACAGACACACACATACAAAACCACAGACAACACATACAAGGCAGACAACTTTGCAAAAACCACTCAGGTTTTTTACCACTCTGTTTCAGGTAAAAACAACTGAAACTTCACTTTTCCTATATATCGACAGTATAAATGAGGAAAAGTAAAAATTATTTTTTTCCAGGCAGCATAACTAGACCTAAAGTCTGATTTTTGTGCTAAAGTTTAATCTTTTAAAGTTTCAACTCTCTAGCATAAACACAGCAGGAGTTATGCATGACACTAAAATTTCATGAAAATGCCATGAAGATGGTGAAACGTCGCTTTGGATTTTTAGATTGTACACAATATTTTTCCTATATATGCATGGTATAAATGAGGAAAAGTAAAGATTTTTTCGTATCTTCTTTTTCATATATTGGATTATTAAAATTTATTTAAAAAAATAAATAAGGATTTGCTTATAAATAAAATAGATTAATATTATAATTTAAAATGATTAATTACCTTATAATTGAAAGTATTAACATCATGAAATAGTTTGAAATGGGGTAGAAAGACCTGCTCTACACTTGGTATGGGCCATGAGGACTTGAGTAAATTATTACCACTCTCTATACTGTAACGCCTAGAAGTTAACAAAAGAATAAACTAACATAAACATTTAAACAGTGAAACCTGATGAATATAATTTTTAAAAGGTTATACGTCAATTTTTGCCCTCCTTCTAACACTAGACCCTTTGGTTTAGTGGTTAGAGTGGCTGCTAAGAACTGTGAGCTTGAGACTTCAATTTTGGGTGTTAATATGAGTGTGCAACTAATACAAGTGTGAAACTTTGAATCAAATCTTTTGCTTATTTTGTTTACAATTGACAATTATTTAACATTTTTAATGTAAGCTCCTCACACTGATTCCTGCAATGATGTCATGCTTTTCATAAAACAATTCAAATAATAACCTCCAACTGTGTTTGTTTTGTTTAAATCCAATTGAATCACCATATAACTGTTTATCATCTTGGTCAATAGGTTATCGCCTTAAAGACAGATATGTTTTGATAAATCCTAATAAACTTACTGTACATTGTGCATAATAATTAAAGCATTATTACTATAGTTTGATGCAATTATAAATCTGCAAAACTTGGACGACTATAAAAGTGTTGTTTTTGATTGTTAAATTTTATTTATTAAACATTTTTTAACAAAAGTTTTACTTAAATAGAAACACAATAATTTTTTTATTATTTATTTTTAAGTCTGAAATTTCAACTCATAAGATGAAGTTATTTCAAGAATAGTAACATAAAAAATCAACATAGAAGTAAAATATAAAAGTTTTCCTAGCATAAAAATATATTTAACAATAATAGTATTTGAACAATTACTACGTAAACACAGTGTAATAAATCCACAAATCATATAAAGTATACTAGTAATATACGCAGTAAGAACCATGTGGAGGATACAGAATACTCATGAGGGAATACAGTCGGATACAATGAAACAATGGTTCCCAGTTTTTTGTTTAAATGAGACAAATGACCCATGACTCCCAAGCATTTTTACAAAAAAAATTTTAGCAAATATTTATACTGATAAAAAAATGCTTATTTTTACAAATGATAAATAGTTTTACAATTTTGAATATGTTGGCCTTCTCAGAAGAAGTTCACAGTGTATTGGTTGTTGTTTGTATTATTCTTCCTTTTATTATTATTACATGGCATTGTGCCATGTATTTACCCAACTTTTATCATATGGCCACCTCGCCTTGGCCCTTTTGGGGAGCACTTACTATTGTCTGACTAGGATGGTAAGCGAATCAGGGTGGAGGTATTAATGACTCTTTTTATTAAATTAACTTATCTTATCCAAATAATAAAATAAATGTAACTAAAGACCATTATCAATGCCAATGCTTAGTTAAACAGCTAGGTTTTAAGTCTTTTCTTCATGTTGATTGTTATAAGACTCGATAAAAGTCAGTCTTATAACAACAGTAAACAGTAAAAATACTCAAACCTAGCTTGCTAACATTTTACGGACACTGATGATTACTTTTTTCTTTTTAGTAGGAAGAAAGCCAGTTATTTTATACCTTCTATATGGAGACTTATGCCATGGATTAGACCTACTGGTGCCAGCACAAGGAATTATAGCTGAACTGAACACCCACTAGAACAGTTCAATGAAACAAATTAAATAAACAATATAAAGGAATAGAATCAACAAGTGACTTCACTTATGAATATCAGGTTGTCAAAACGTTTGCCGATGTCAAAAGATAAATTTCTAGCCACCAGGGCACATCTAGTGTTTTAAGTTACTGTAGAGGAGGTAAATTATACATCATCTAGTCTATCAATGATAAAGGTTATTTTGTGTGACAAAAATTCATACAAAAAATTAGCAATAATTTTTTTTGTGGAAAATTATAACAGTATAGCGGGTTTGTTTACACAAACCCACAACAAAAAAATACAAGAACTTGGTGAAAAAATTTCATAATAAAACGTTAAAAGAGTTGCAAGCAATTCTTACTAATTCTAAAATAAAAAATAGAAGAAATAACTCACACAACAAACATTTCTGCAATGAATCGCAGAAGTACGGCAACAACCTGTTAGCTTATCAGTCATTTTTATCAAAGTAATCAAGAAAAATATAAATAACACAGCTAAAGTCAACCTTTCCTTAACTATTCTTCTTTTAAATTAATAAGACCTACTAAAATAAGAAAATTGGGCTAATACTAAATATAATTACTTAATAATTAAAATTAAAAATATTATGTAACAAAATTGAAGCCTCCTTAAAGTCCAAGGTTATAAACATACAAGCTGCCATAAATTTATTGAAATACAAAATTTACCTTACTTTTTAAAGATGTTTATAATTTCTAGATTAAGATCTATATATTTCTAACAAGCCCAACCTGTATTTTGTAAACAATAAAATAGCGCAATTTTTAAATTCAAATGTGTTCAGTTTGAGCTTATCGCTATTAAATCCATCTGAAATCAATCAAGTTTGAGCAATTCTGTACTTTTGTTCTCAATCTGCTTTGAAAATAATTGTTGTGACCTTTTGCTGGGTCAGAGTCTGTCTTCTGAGGTTACTGTTTAATCGATTGCAGGCAATGTAACAGACTTCTATGAAATCGATATCCATAGATGATCCATGGTTACATGACAACAATTTTTTTACACAAGTATTTCTTGTATTTTCTAGTTTTATCCTTCATTAAAATTACTTATAATTAATGGAAATTTTATTTTTTTAACATGGCTGAGGCAACATTAACTGGTCTTATTCCTACTGTTAAACTTACTCAGAAAAAGCAAAAGAGGGTGAGATAAAAGCTATACTTATTATTTCTTTCTTTATGGATGAAAAAGTACTTGACAGACTGAAGATTTAGGATAAAAAATTGGGCACTCTTCCAGATTAGGTGTCCCCTTAGGGGTCATCTAAACTAGCTTTGGTGTCATATGGTAAATAGATAGTTTAGGTGTCACTTGTGTTTATTTACTTTTTGAACATTAATTAATTATAAAATGGATATATTTTCCATTAATTTGCAATCATACGGGACAGATGGGAACCAGGGGGTTATGGTGGGGGTAATACACTGGAAAAGGATACATTTTCCTTTCATTTGCAATCTTTCGGGACTGATGGGAACCAGGGGGTTTATGGGTGGGGGATAATACACTGGGAAATGGATACATTTTCCTTTCATTAGCAATCTTTCGGGACTGATGGGAACCAGGGGGTTTATGGGTGGGGAATAATACACTGAAAAATGGATATATTAACCTTCAAAAAATCATTTTCCAGTCTAAGTGACCCCACAATGTTTCAATAGCTTAAAAGGTGTCACTTAATCTGGAAAAGAGGGTATAGGGATCCTTTTCCAGTTTAGGTGACCCCCAATGTTTCGATAGCTTAAAAGGTGTCAACTAATCTGGAAAAGAGGCTATAGGGATCCTTTTCCAGTTTAGGTGTCCCCTCAATGTTATAATAGATTAAAAGGTGTCATCTAATCTGGAAAAGAGGCTATAGGGATCCTTTTCTAGTTTAGGTGTCCCCTCAATGTTATAATAGATTGAAAGGTGTCACCTAATCTGGAAAAGAGCTATAGGGATCCTTTTCCAGTTTAGGTGTCCCCTCAGTTATAATAGATTGATAGGTGTCATGTAATCTGGAAAAGAGGCTATAGGGATCCTTTTCCAGTTTAGGCGTCCCCTCAATGTTATAATAGATTAAAAGGTGTCATCTAGTCTGGAAAAAAGGTTATGGGGATTCTTCTTCAGTTTATTGTTCTCTAATAAACTAATATAGATATTTTTTTAAAACGGAAAGTGTATCCATGGGTTTTGTCATATCCCTCGGGTTTAGCAGCATCGAAAATTGCCACTACATGAACCTTTGGGACTGTTGCAGTTTTTTCATAAAGATTAAATAGAGAGCGAATTGAGTGCCAATATGTGTGAACTTAAGCATAGGGAAATAATTACAGAGACAAAAAGCTCTGAGGTATCCCGTTCTCGATCATTTTATTTCTTTCTCTTTCTTGTACTCTAATTTTAAGCGTTACAATGACTTTATGAAAGTTCTTTATTATATTAATACATAAATATGTCAATAAAGCTTTTTGACATTTCTATTTTACATGTCACTTCACTTTTCATTAATATTTTTCCAAAGTTTTTCTTTTTTTTCTTATTTATTGAAATAGATTTATTAAAATGAATCAGTTAAAAGGAACCGCACTTTTTGAATACTCTCAATAAATCAGACGGGAACTTCAATCTATGGTTATAAGGTAAGTGTTTCCTTCTCTTTTATTAATTATATACTAAATATAATTAGTTTATTTTAGTAGTTTTCCTAATCTATTAAATCTGGAAATATTTGGATTATAATTTAGTTTGCCTATTTATAAATATTTGTATCACTGTTTTTTTGACATTTGTTAAAAATTGTTCAGTACTAAGATAAATGCTTTTTATAGAACTTCACGTTTTCCTGCATCTTGAATATATCATAATAAACTAAATATATTCAAATAATTAGAATGTATTATAATAATATAATACATTTCATCTTAAAAGATATTACAATTTATGATATTATTTTATTATAAATTTTTGTTTTTGACTTTTCAGGTTAATGAACAGAGATTTCATCAAACCAGTAGCTAGGAGATGCTACCCGCTGATGCACGTCATTCAAAGCTTTGGCGTCAATTTCCAAGAGGATCTCCTATTCCATCTACGGAATGAAGAGCTGGAAGCTGGTGAAATGGACTGAACTTGTTTGTATTAATTAATTAAAATGTATATTCCTTTTTTTTACATTAATATATTTAACCTCTAAAAGGTGACTTATGGAGCAGTTATATTCATCCATTTTGTAGAGTATTTTCCCCTCCTATTAACCCCCTAGTTCCCATTGGTCCCATTTTTATTTTTTTTGGCCTTTAAAATAGGGGACACCTAATCTGGAAAAGTACCAAAAATTGACCAGTGGTGTAGTATAAACTAGAGATTGTAGAAATATTTGCAGATATTATAAACTTGGTAACTACACACTTGGTTAAAGTACACTGCAGCTTATGACCATAACAACACGTACATTAAACAATTAACGTGATCCCCTGATTATAAATCCACTTAAGGAATGTAAAAACCTTAGTTTAACTATTGTTTATCTGTATGTAACCTGTCAGCACCTCAGTCCTTTACTGCCAACACTGTTTCTACTGCCGACACCTTATTTTTACCTTATTGTATTATTTATCCTCTTGTATGTGTGCAATCTGCTGATCATCTCTAGAGTTTATTTCTAACACAAATAAAAAGAAAATCTAAATTGGTCAGTGTAAGAAGTCCACAATATTAAAAATTTAGGAAAAATAAATTTCCTAAATATTGTAATAGGGCTGTATCTAAATCTGATTTAAAATTTTATTAATTTTTAAAGAAGTTTGACCAACATTTTAATAATGGATACATGATAATAATGGCGTAGACATACTCTAACTTTCTTTAAATTTCCACTTTACTTTCTCAACATAAGAATTATAATTAATTAATTTTTATTTTGTCTTAACAACGAGCCTATAAGGTCCAATAAAAATTTAATTATACCAATATAAAATTGGTTTCAATAATAAATATGTAAGTAATAATAAGTAATTTTTTCATTAGAAGTTTTTCTAGACGAACAAGTTGAGCTGGATTATTGTATTATCCATTATATTTTAATTATAATTAATGCCATAAAGTTATTATCTTGCCTGGATGTTGTAGAAGCCTGCACCGAAGTTAGATTTTCAGTCATGTGTTCGTCAGGCTATACTGGAAGTGAAACCGTTTAGTACGTATTTGAATCCATTCACTGGAGGATGCTCTGTTCTCTGCAACCACCCTGTTGAAACAGATTTCAGACCATTTCTGTCTCCTGCTAGACAACAGGCTAGGAAGGTTTGTTTGTTTTTTTAGACTGTAAATCTAGGTTTATCTTTATTTTTTCTATCTAACTTGGAACCAAAAATATTACCATTTTAGAGTAGATTTGGTTTTGATCCATCACTTCACTTTGGTGGGAAAAACAATATACTGTGAGTTTTAATTAATTAATTACTAATATACTTAAGTCCCTCTGTCCTTTTGCGAGGATTTTGTACTTTTATATGTAGATTGCAACTTTTTTGTGGCATTTTGATAAATGCCTTGTATTTAATTTATATTTTTATTTATGCTTAGTTTTAATTGATAATATATTTATTCAAATGATTTGCATTTAATAATATTATTATTAATAATACTTATTTTTCGAATTATATAATATATATAATATATTATATATATATATATATATATATATATATATATATATATTATATTATATTTTTTTTTTATTTTTGACTATGTTTCTAAGAGTATATGTATTTATATTACAGCGGTATGTTAGCTTGTCTGTATGAGATTTTTGAGTATCTTCGAGCGTTTTGGCACTGTAAACGTTTATGTATATACCGTTCTATCTACCACCCCTCCTTGTATTACCCACTCTACCTGCCCACCATGCACACTCCTTTCCTTTAATTCCTTCCCCTCTACCTTCCAGTCCCTCTCTGTCAGACGAAGAACATAGTTCGAAACGTTACTAATTTTATGTAAGTATTTTCTTAGTGTTTCCTATCTTAAATTCTGTATATATAGTATATGTATATATATATATATATATATATATATATATATATATATATATAATATATATATATATATATATATATATATATATATATATATATATATATATATATATATATATATATATATATTATATATATATATATTATATATATATCTGTGTGTGTGTGTGTGTAAATGCAAGTATTGATATATAAACTAACCAGTGGCGTAGACATACTCTAACTTTTTTTAAATTTCCACTTTACTTTCTCAACATAAGAATTATAATTAATTAATTTTCATTTTGTCATAAAAACGACCCTATAAGGTCCAATAAAAATTAATTATACCAATATAAAATTGGTTACAATAATAAATATGCAAGTACAAAGAAATTATAAATATGTATAAAACTAATAATCAATTTTTGAAATTATTATTCTAAAGATCGAGTGTTGCACTAAAGTAAGTAAAATAAACAAAAAAAGTTAACGGACATTTGTTTAGGAGTAAAAGACAATATTCATTTGCCTTTCAGAAGAAAAGATAAGAAGACAATCATTCTTTAATATAAACTTGTTTTACCTGATCTAGATTACTAAACGTAGAGAAGAGAAGAAAGCTGTTGCAAGGAGAAGTGAAAAGTTGGTGGAGAAGATGGGCCGACAGGTTGGAGGTATGTTAGAGCGTATGGGTGTAGATCATTCTAGGAAATGTATAACACCTTCAGCAGGGCACAGACCTACCTTGGTATTAGACCTTAGGAGGTCTCAATCATCTGATAACTTAGCTTCAGGACATGTAAGTATGATAGTGAATTTGTATGAAGAGTCCAGGTATACTAGAAAATTTATAACACCTTGTGCATACTGCAGAGCTGTCTTGGTATTATTTTGAAGTAGTATAATACCAAGGAATACTATAAAAGATTTAGTTCATGTAGAGCTAAATAATCTGATTCTTAGCTATTTCTAGATTCGATAGATTTTCAAGCGACTCAAATCACCAGCAGTTAAGTCCTTTCTTCATAATTTTGACACCTAGCCATCGGCACTGAGTTGACACTGAGTTGATTGCCCTTTTGTCTTTAAACTGAGTGTGAAAAAAGACAATTCTGAGTTCTTTACCCATTTATTTTTATGTCAGCGAGAACTTGTTTTTTTTTGTTGGTTGAAGGAAAGAAGGTGAATTGGCAGGGGTAGAGGTAATTCAGTAGATAGCATTAAGTTTCAACCATATATATGTTCCACCCTGGGTAAGAACAGTAAAGGATCTAATTTCCCATAACTTAGTGGTACCTCCCAGGCGATCTTAATGCAGAAGCTTTTCATTTAAATAAATATACTATCCACTGATCATGATCAGTGAGTAGTCATGATCAGTATCACCCCTTATAAAGATCCCTCTTCCTCTATGCTAAATTCTTTTCCAAATCTGAATTGAGTTCATTAAAAGACCGAATGGTAAAATAAAGCAATCACCTGTACAAAGAAGAGAGAGGCCTCAGTCAGTTTTTGTCTTTTTTCTGAAAACATAATGAAAGAGGAGAGCTATCCCATCCCAAACAGTTCTTTTACTTTTAGCCTTCAAAAATATTTATTTGATTGAACTCCTATTTTTCAATTTTTGTTGATTTTACTATTTGTATTTTTACTATACATTGTCTGACTCTTAATATTTTTGTTTCCTTTACTATAGTAGGACTTGAAGTATTGAATTAACTTCTTTATCAAATATGTGAAAAACCATATGTGAAACATTTGGTGAAAATTATGAAACATATGATTAAATATGTAAAACCCTCCAAAACCATGTGAGGGAATTATTTTAGTTATTCGCTATCTTAGATTTGGGCCGAAGACTAAAAGAGTTATTTCCTTCTCTTTTGTCATTGTTATTGTCTCAACATAATTACAATACTGTTATAACTATTTGTTTTTTTTAGGGAGGAGAAGGAGGCAAACAATCGCAGGCATCTCTCTCAGCTGTGACAGTGAGTTCAGCTCAGACTTTAACCAGAACTCCTTTACCAGCTACCCAGGTTAATTATTATTCCTCTATTGAACCAACAGCTTTTAGAATTATATTAGTTTTTAATAACTTTTAAACACTTTCTCTGATTGGGGTCGAGTGTTTGTGAACTTGGCGCACAGACCATTTTTAAGGACTTACACAACTTTGAGGCATCATCAAAATTTAAATAAAAATTGTTAGCGGGTCAAACAGTATATCATTATTTATAGTCTGTCATTATTAGGCCATATGAGAACAAACAGCAATAATATGGCCTAAAATGGCCATAGGTAGGCCTTCAGGTTGTGAAGTGGCCTGAAATTTCTTAATATTAACAAGATTTAGTCACCAAAACTTTACTTGCTATACAACCAACATTTTGCTTGCAATAGAATCAATATTACAGACAAAATTTTAGTATTACAGTAGCTTTCTTTTAAGAGCTACTAAGGGTCTCATCACACATTTTTATTTAAAACAGAAATATTATAGAAAATTAATACTTATTGTATATATTTTTTTGAATAATTTTTATGTGATAGGCAAAGAAATTTATCAATATAAATATGTTTAGTTGCTCAATGTAAAAATGCGAGAAACTAAATACACCTATTTACAATTGTGAGTAAAAATTACTCAGATTTCACTACAGTATTACCTAATTAATCCAATGTCTTAAAGATTTCAAGTTAAGTAACATAGTTCATCTTTATTGACATGAGTGATCTTTCATTGTCTAATTTATGAAGGGATTTTGTTTTAGGAGGAAGGTGGGCGAGAGGAGAGAAATAGAGGGGCAGATAACAAAGAAGACGAAGAACCAAGAAGAAGAGGCAAGAAAGTTAAAAAAAAGAAAAAATCTACTCAAGAGAAAACACCCAGGCAGCCTTCAGTTGGGATCATTGAGCCCAATGAGACCCAGGTTACAACATTCAAATTATATCATATTATCATTAGAAACCATACTATTGGAGGGGTTTATCATTGTGTAAGTCATCTCTACATTAAGTTATCTCTTCATTAAGTCATCTCTCTAGTCTTCAGTCAAAGTTATTTTAGAGACCTAAAGTTTAAAAAGAAGATTTTTTTAAATTCAAATACATATATCCCTTGATATTTTAAACTTTCCCCTGATTCCTTGTATATTATTGATTACAAGTTGTTTTCTTCTTGGTAATATATGCTAATGCTATACTTTATTTATTTATTCAAATTCCTTGTAATTAGATTGTATTTTAGCAATTGAAGAATCGGCTACTGTCGATCCTTGCTGTTATTCAACAGAAAGTATCAACTGTTGGTAATTCTATAATTGATTTTTCAACTTGTGGGTAAGTATAACCATTTAAATGATTTTTTAGTTTTATCTATCATTACTGTTGTTGTAGGTGTCTACATATATGGAAGGTTATGCAGGTTTAGACGATTTAACAGGTGATAAAGAACTAAATAAATTGAACAAACAACAGTCTACCATGTACCAACCCCCTGAGTGTAGTGTATTTGATTTGGCAACACTGAGACACCTGAGAAGAAACATGCAGCAGATGGATCCCCAGCAAGAGTACAGTAATGTTGTATGTATATTTTATTAAATATGTTATCTAATTGTGCTATTTATGTAGTAGACTTTAGTTGTAGGAGTGTCTGTTGTATTGATCATCAGTGTATCATCGATTGTGTTTAGCATAAATCACGAGAAAGAATAGCTAAACTAGATTAACGTGCGTGGCAAAGGTTTTCTTCTATTAAGGTCAAAATTGGGGTTACTAATTATCCAATAATTATTTCTTTTACACCTTTTTCCCAAATAAAACTGGCAGGGGTGCAACACTGACTGTTAATAACATTAATAATAGAAGGATGATGCTTATTAAATGCTCTTATGGAAAGAAGTTGATTTTATCTAATTTTAAGCTATTTGATTCATTCATTTCTTTGTTGATTTATTTATACAATAAAATTATTTGATGATGTATAATGTAATTGCTCATACTTAAGGTTGCATTGAAAAACTTTGTTTTTCCTTGCTAAAACAATGTTGATCATCATTTTGTTTAAAGGTCATTGCATGTTACCAACTTAACAACTTTGCTTTGAATTACGAATCCTTCATAGTTGGGTGTTTTGATTTTAATCAATGAATACTAAGATTTTTTCAAAAACGAGTTCTCTATTTTATAGCACCATTTAAAAACTAAACATGCCACAATATTGTACAATGTATGTATGTATTAATGTACATGATTTGCACCCCTTTGGATGGTCTGATTGTGCTGCCTGATTGAGCTATAAAAGTGTCCTCAATCAATTTATCAATCTAATTGAGCTATAAAGTGGCCTCCATCGCTTTTCCAAGCTAACACTCTTAAAATATGGCCCCTTGTTCAAATTCTATTTCAAGTTTCAACATTTTTAAATTATTATGACCTCATAACTTGTGTTGATATTATACAATTTCTACAAATAATAGGATTAGTAAATTTTCCAACATTTTATTATGGACCATGTGCTCTGGAAGCAGTGGTGGAATGGAAAATTAAAAAGGGGTTTTGGTTGCAGCCAATATTTTTTATTTTAATGATTTTTTAATTAATGTATCAACAAAGGTTTGAATTTCAAATTTGGTTCTAAAGTGGCAGCAACCAAAATGGCAGTAAAAATGGTCACCAACCAAAAAATTAGTTTTATGCCTATAATTAAGATAGCATAATTAAGCCGGAACCTCCAATTTCTTTTAGAAGCTGAGAAATGTTGCCATTCCACTACTTTTGCTGCACCCTGTATGATAATTTTGATTTAACTTTTAGTCTTAAGAATCATTCATCTCCATATACTCAACCTGTCAGGCTTCTAGGAATAATGCTTGATACTAAACTCAATTGGTCTCCTCATAAAGATATGTTGCATAGTAAAATATCAAGTTTCACCTACGTAATTCGAAAATTAAAAAAATGCTTACCTGGAAACATATTACGTGTTGTATACATGTCAATGATTCAGAGTAGACTTGCATATAGTATTATACTGTGGGGACATACTAATCTAGAAGTTCTGCTTCTACTTCAAAAGAAATTGTCAGAATCATGACTAACTCTGCTTTTCTAGCACATTGTAAACCTCTTTTTAAAAAACTTGAAATTATGACTATTATCAATTTGTATATTTATAATGCCTTACTGTTTGTAAAAAATAACTATACAATTTTCAAAACTAATAATTTTCATCATCAATATAATACTAGGAAAAAACAAGAACTTAACTTACCTGGACATAGGTTGAAGAAATCAGAAGTTGGCCACAGTGTCTTGGGCATAAAACTCTACAATAAGTTGCCAAAACATATTAAGTCCCTTAATTTCAAAGATTTTAAACAGCAGGTGAAACAGATGTTGTTAGACAATCCATTTTATGAATTAGAAGAATACTTCAGTTTCAATTTCTTGTAATTATCTTGTTTTACACATTTTTCTTTTGTATATCTTATTGTTATGTGACGCAGCCTATTGTTATATTAATAATTTAATGGTAATAAAGTATTTATTTATTTATTTATAATTTAGATGTTTCATTTATTAGTGGAGACGCGTACTAATAGAAGCGCAGTCTAGTGGGGAGGTTATCATAGATAATGCAGAGATAGATGGACTTAACTTCTCACCCATAGACCCAGATGAGTGGATCAACTTGCCTAGGATGTATTCACTCTCCTCTGCCAGATTTCAGCTCCCTTTAGATAGAAATACTCTTAACTGTGAGTTGGATTTTATTTAAAATTTAATTTGTATTAAAAATAAAATGTCTAATACTAAGACAGTCATCTTTTAGCATTAAATATAGTGTTACTTAAAAGTCTTAATTTATTGTCATAATCATTATTGGTCCTTAACTTGTAACCTCAACAATGAACAGTGTTAAAAGTTGTTAACAAAATGAATAGTTGTAATTTTCATCAATTTTCTGTTAATTAGCAATTTTATTTTTTAAATAAGATAATACATAATATAACTCATGTTTCCAAAATCTTTTAGTCCTTATATGCCTTTGTATATTAACATTGCTGTTGAGATTATTATTTTTTTAAAGGTATGGAACCATTGGAATATCTAAGAGACCACGTTGTGGTTGCAAAGGGAAAGAAAATGCTGTATAATCATATTTTTGTTAAGTATTCATCTGTAATTAAAGAAGAACCTGTTGAAATTATTCAACCAAGTTTAAACATTGCACAACCAACACTAACAGCTTCTGATCCACAAGTTACTGAGGAACCCACTTATGAAGTTACTCCAGTTAAAATGCCTACTTCAATGCCCAACAAGGTAATTTATTTATTTACATCCTTGAGGTTACTTCCTTACGAAATTCCCTAACTGTCACAATTTTACAATGAAATGGAAAAATGAAAACTTAAGTATAAATTAATACACAGAAGACATAGCATAATACAAATAACAAACTTGATAAAAAATACAAAACACTAAACATTTTTTTTATGGAAATACCAAGTTATATGCTGAAAACTTGTCTACATTATAGTAGGCTCTCGTAACCAACACTGTTTGAATGGTTTTGAGAGGCAGTTTAACTATGGCGGCAGGTAATTTATTAAACTTTAAATACATTAGTGTTAAGCTCCCCCTCATCGTACTTCGCTTTAAAGGAACAAAATGAAAGCTGAATAAAAAGTTAAAATTCCATTATCAATATAAATTGTTTGTACTTAGAGTCATATTTAGCACAACTTAAAATGAAAAGAACAAAACATTGATAGTAAAATAGCCCTAGCCAGGTAATGTGTGTGTGCACAAAATTAAAATTGGACATAAAATATAAGCTGAAAATAAAACTGGTACATTTTAACTGTGTTCAGCTTAAAAGTACACCAAAACCACACCTATGACCAACGTAGTATAACCTGTATGGTGTCTACTCTCCCTTATAAATTTCCTTAATAAATAAAAATATTAGGTCACGACATGCTCAATGGTGAGTTACACCAGTTTGTCACCTGACGGGACTAGCCCTGATAAGGGGGTTTCTTCCCAAATTTGGACACCTTTTCACAATCAAACACCTGGTTATTCATTAGTGAAAGAACATTGAAGAAGTTTAACCTTTTTGTTTGTTTATAACTTGACTTATTTTGTATATTATAATGATTTTTTGTTGTAAAATGTTGTCTTGAACGGTAGGCTATATGGGAAGCTCTGAATGAAGTAGTGGGAGGTGTTTTAGATAAACAGAAGAGAGATGAGTTATGGCAGTATGTAGACTGGGACCAACGCAAGGGAGAAATAGACTTGATCACTTGGTATGGACTATGTGCTTTCACAGAGCGAATCATAGGTTTGTTTTTTATGAATTATGAGCATTTAACTAACTTTAAAGATAACTTAATAACTTCAATAACTTTAAAGCCATATCAACTGGAATATTGGTTCCCAATAAAACAATAAATTAGATAAATGGTATTATAATTTAAACTAGAGTTTACTCTAACTTGATAGGAACCTCTTACTGCATTCTCAGAAATTATAGATTCATGTTTATCTTTAATTTATTTTTGTAACCTGAGTAAAAATATTTTGCTTCTCTATTTCCTATGATGAAAGGGGAGCATTTAAAAAATAATATTTATTTATTTTGAAGGAGTATTTATTCAAAAGAAAATTAAAGGCATATTTATTGAGAGGGATTAATAAAATTAGGAAGGGGGTATGAATAATAAGAATACCTATTTCAAGGAACTTTTATCATAGGCAAGAAAGTTATTATACCTTTTCCAGATATTAAGTTATATATATAATATATATATATATATATATATATATATATATATATATATATATATATATATATATATATATATAGTATATATATAAGTATATATATAAGTATCTACCCTCATTGAATTGATCACTGAAAGTTTTTTTGTTATCCTCTGCCCAATGAAGTATAAGAAAGGAAAACACAAATAATAAATAACATTATTGAAATCCGGGTAGAATTGGACCAAAATGTGAAAAAGAGTACTTTTGCTACCTGTCAAAGTTTTATTAGAAAGGAATTTTTTTGCTGTCTATTCTAAACGTTGTTTAACCTCAAATTTCATAAATTTCTAAACTTAATACATATGATCATGTTTATTAATTATTTTTACTTATAAAAGGAAAAGAAACGGAAGGGAGATCTCATGTAGAAGAAGCTGATTTTGAACTGTTACCAAGAATATTATCAACAGTGAGGCCTTGTGATAAATTAGTAGCGTTACTCAAATACATCCATTCTATTGGTGAATGTAACTCAGAGCCTACTTCACCTGATCTCTGGAAGAATCTGGTACAGTTGCAGAAATCTCACGCCGTAGCTTTCTCTTTTGTGAAACAACTAAAATAATATTAGCAATTACTTCAGAAGTAAAAGACAATCCTTAAGGCAGGTAAGGTTTGAACAATCCAATGGTAAAATAGAAGAAAAATAGATAAAAGCAGTTGGATTAAAGGAAGTATTACATTATGTCTTTGATTTAGTTGATGAGTATAACTAAATTTTAGGGATTTCTCCGAGCTGGTCTATTTTTTATAATAATTGATAATAGTTATTATGTAAATAATAAATCTATAAAACATGAATGATTTCTTATTAAACATATCGTACTCCATAAATTATAATTTGACTAATATATTTTTTGTATTTTATACTTCTTCATATAGTCAATTGTGGTTTAGAAATATATGTATATTTTTTATTTTTTTGTATTTATTTTTCCTCTGCCTCAAGAATGATGTAATTAAATTACATCTATTCTGCGACTTACAATGCATTAATTCCTTAAGTTGTACTGAAGATAGTGACTATTCTTGTCAAAACTATTTCTATTGCTTTATCAAAATAAAGACATTATGTTGGTGCAGTATGCCTAACTTCATTAATATGAGTTTGCACTTGTAAATCTAGCCAACATTTCTAATAAATCTATGCTTTCTTTTTGAAACTTTAAAAAACTGGTTAAGTTGAAAGATGCTATACAATGATAAGCTGCTTTGAAACATGGCAAGATTTAAAAGTTCGAGTATTTTTTAGAGTAGTGCTTCCCTTATTTTTGTTTTCACATACAGGTAAGTAGACATATTTCCCATGCAATATCACAATTAATTAATTTACATCTTAATGTATTGAAATAGAACCTCTTTCTAAAGCACTTTACTTAATATCAAGTAGAAATTTTTGTTGTTTCCACCGAGATGTTGTGATAAATGCACATTTTCATGTAATAAATAAAAACTATAATTTTTAAAAAAACTTGTTTTTATCTATTACTTGATCTATTATTACAATAAAGTACAATTAATCAGATGCGATTCGGGATTTGATGAAACTGATGATGGGTGTTTACCTGTGTTTTATTGGGTATTTACATGATCAGTGTTTATATACACTGATAATGGGATACATCTTGAAACACGCCAAATTAATTGTATTTTATTGTGATATTAGACCAAGTATAATTTAAAAAAACAAATTTTTTAAAAATTACATCAATTAAATAATAATTCAAGGTGAAAATACTTTTTCTACTGTCAAATAACATAAACTCCATATTTATTTATTATAGAGCATCTAATTTTATTTGCTCTTCTTGTTTCCCAACCTCTTGAAAAGAGGGAGAAGCATTAGGTTAGCAAAAGACATAAAACCAAGTTTTTTCATAAAATGTCAACGTTTCTACTTCTGCATCTACAGATATAAAAAATGGAAATAATTTGGTGTCTGTATGTATGAGTGTGTGGATGTAAATCAGATATGGCAATTTATAATAAATAAAAGATAAAACAAAAATTTAAAATTGGTTTAAAAATTGTATTGACATAAAATAGATACACATATTTTCTGAATCATTTCATAAATAATTTGAGCAGATACACATCAAAGATAATAATTGTTATCTTATTATATTAAATAATTATTTGAAACAATTATTAACAATAATAATTGTTTGCTAAAATTAATGTTGGTTATTATTTGCTTTTTAAAACAGTGTAAAACACTTACTAAAAAGTGTTTTTTTACATTAGCTTTGATTTCCTTTTTTTTATAAAACTTAAGTCTCTGTTAAATAGCCTTTAAAAGTTAATGAGACTAGGCTTGTTTTAAAACAGTGGGTAATTTGTCAAATAAAGCATAAAACTTAATCTACCCACTGATAGGCTTATTAGCACATAAAGCCAATGAAATAAGTTGTTAGCAACACTGATTAGTTTTACTATATTACTCTATGGTTAGCAATAATAAATAATGATTTGTCTGCATTAATATGCTTATAAATCTATTTTACATAGGGTTCATGAGCATTATAAGTTTTATTTGTCTTAGGCTTTTAAAAAGAATATATGTCATCAAGGAAGTGGGATAGTTACTGCCAGATTATTTTCTACAAAACAAAATTACATATACATTATACTCAGAATAGAATATAATGTAATTGTATTAAAAATTCTATTTTGCATGGCTCTAATAAAATTGTTAAATTATGTAAAATTAATAATTTCTGTACCATCTCAAAATATAACAGACAGTAATAACTTTTTTTTTCAAAAAATAGTTATTTTTAAAATAATAGTTAAATCTCATAGTTCTATAAAATAAATAAGCACTAGAGGATATAAAAGCATTCTTTAATTCTATTATGGTCTGCCGTAGCTGTTATTGTTTAGGCACTTGAAAGGGGATTTGAAGCCTAGACTACGCTCTCAGTTTATAGAAATAGAGCGATGATTGATGATAAAAAGATTTCAGCAACCATAGTTAATATGTAGAGCTTACAGGATCTAACCTACCTGAAGTTTTTATCACAGTGTGAATCCCCGATGGGACAAAAGGCCCTAAAACGGGGATTTATTTATTAAGATAAAATTGTACCAAATTTTATAATAACCAATAAATTTTAAAAATAAGTTAATCAGTGTTTTCACGGCTTATTTCATTCTGCACCATTTTAAAAGTTTCAATCAATAATCACAATTAAAAAAAAATTGTGCTTAATGGTTATCTAACTGTAAATTACTAATATATAATGATTTATTAAACTATTTTTAATCTATTAGAATAAAACATAACAATCCCTAAAAATTAACAATTGACAGATATAGTTAAAAATAAACATAAAATTACATATCTTAGTATGTACTAAACAATCTAACTTTATCACATTCCTATATTTTATATACTTCAAGTTCTAAACTGAAATTTAATAGACACAAAGATTGATTAATTTATTGATAAATTAAAGAAAACTATTTAACTTTTCTATTGTATTTAATTCTTAACTTTGACATATTTTAAAGAAAAGATGGGAAAATAAAAATAATCCACCTACTCATTTACTTTCTGCTAAATGTGGATAAAATTTATTGACTCAAACAATTAACAGATACACAATTGAAATTCGGACCATACCCTAAAACCTTGATTTACTTGTCTAACTACACCATATAGCTTTATATACATAAAAAAACAGAGATTGGCTCATAACAAAACTAAAGGAACCAATCACATTTCATTATTTGTTTGTTGTGAGCCAAAAGTGCTTTATTATTTAAACAAAGAAATCATTTTAGGTTAACTTCAGTGATATATTTGCTTCAACCTGAACTGACACTTGCATTCAGATTAAGAGAATTTAGCACAGTAAAGATGTAAACATTTTAAGGATAGAACTTAAACAAAATTTATCACATTCCATTAAAATTCAGACCAACAAGATTTTTTGGTCCAACAATATAAGCAATAATAATTTTAAAAAAATATACATATAATTTATACAATATTATAAAATATTCCTTTATACGGAAAAATCAAAACATGAACACATTGAAAAAAGATAAAAAATTTAAACAAAACCATTCAGCAAGCATAAATTAAAATCAATTTATTGTGATATGTTTCTTTCAGTGATACCATGAATTGTTGAGGCTATAGCAAAATGTTTATTTTTTATTTTCAGAGCTGAAAAAGTTTTAAATAATCTATACCACTATATGTTTCTACTTTTTTTTCCGCTGAATACAATCAAACTCAAACAAATCCTTTATTTTTCACAAAACAAAAATAAAAAGCATACACATACATTTTTTAATACTAAATGAAATTTGTTTTGTTAATGAATTAACAGAAATAAAATATTATTTTTATAAATAAAATAACAGTCAAAGAAGTAATATTAAAAATATGAACAATCCCAAGATATTAAAATTAATAACAAGAGAATAGAATCCGCCAGCTAAAAAGGTTTTACAAGAAAGGGGGGAAGGGGTATTAAAAACACAATAAGAACAAAAATTAAAAGAAAAGTTATAAAATAAGAGATAATTAAGGTAATGACGAGATCAAAAATATTAAGTACAACTTGAGTAAGGATATTAATTTAATTAATAAGCCTAATTTTTTACCAGCATATTAGTTATTTGAGATTACTTTTTTTCTTTAACCAATGTAATCTTTATCTATATATATTATCAATATATCTTTATATTATATTTTAATTATAAAATAGCTCCTGATATAAAATTCCACTATTTTCATGGTAATAAAGCAGTTGCTCTTGTCCTCTTATAAAGTGTGTTAATGAGTATAAATATCTTGGCTTATGCATTGATTATAAACTCAAATTTAATGTGCACTGTAATAATATTTGTAAATTCATTAACTATTTTACATTTGTTTTGTTTAAATTAAAAAAATTTGCCAGTGAAAAACTAATGTTAATATACTGCCATGCTATGTTTGTTAGTAAAATCCTGTATGGGCTAATTTTAATAATATATTGATAATAATTAATACATTATTATTATATAATATATTATAAAGTAATATAAGTAAGGATATTAAATAAATGTATTAAACAAAATTTAAAAAAAAATAAATAAATTGTAAATTTGTTATTAATATAAAGGAAATGATACAAAAATAATTGAATAATGAAAATTTTTAATAAAATACTTTATCCAGAATTAAAATTAAGCAATTCGGTTAAGAATTATTGTCATAAAATAAATATCAAGATAAATCAATAACTATTTTTGTAGATTTACCTATTTCTGAAGGTTCAAATTTTTTATAGACCACACCAGCTTTATCAAACATTCTCTTTGCAGCTAAAACTGATTTCTTTTCTGGATTTTTATCATAAAGGTAAACAACACAAGTTATGCCACTTTGTATCACATGTTTAGCACATTCATTACATGGAAATAAAGTTACATAAAGAATGCAGTTTTTAAGAGAGGAAGTATTTCGGTTGTGAATTGCATTAGTTTCAGCATGACACACATAGAGATGTTTATCAGAGTCCAAATCGTCTCCTTTGCCCCAAGGAAATTCATTGTCGTCACAGCCATTAGGCATTCCGTTATATCCAACACTTACGATACGGTTTTCGCTATTTACAACACAAGCACCTACTTGGGTATTGGGATCTTTACTTCTCATAGCGACTAACTTCGCAAGTCCCATAAAAGTATCAGACCATGATAAATAATCTAATCTTTTAATATTTGCATTCTTATTCACAAACATATCAGAGACATTAGGACTTTTACTAATATAATTCGAGGGTCCTTCGTTGAAAACAAATTGATTTCTTCTCAATATTTCCTTTTTATAATGATGGGTACTTCTGGGAGAAACTTCACAATTTTTACTATCGTTTAATCTTAAATTATTCATACTATTAAGAACATTACCAGATGAGTTTTCGTTGATATCGTTGGAGGTATTTTCGACTTCGTTTACACATGGCTCCATTATAACTTTTAAACACGAACTCTCCCAAATGAACCGTAATAAAAACTTTAAAAAAGTCAAACTTTAAATTAAAATAAAGATAAAATGGACTTTACTAGTTTTATTTTACTTTTAGTATCTTTATTTAATACTTAGTCGTAAATGTCCCAGTTAATATTCAAATGTCAGCGCAAAATAAAAATTATGTGATAAGAGTTTGATAACAGCTCTGGAGCTTGGAGACAAACATAAAACATATTCATCTACGTCTGAATCTGAGTAAGCGACTTCATTGTTCTCTCTATTGATGAATTACTATCTCCTTTATCAATGCAAAGTAGTTTGAATGTAAAGTAAGTCTGATTTTTTTCTTTTACGTTTTTTACTGGATTCCTTAATAAGAATATTATATTATTACGATACACGTATTAATATGTAGCTCGTATAAATCGGACTCTTGTAGGTTGCATGTATTTGTGGTCTATGCTTTGCTGCCATATTTTTCATTGAAAAAGAAGAAGAAAAACTTTGTTTTGTTTGTTTGCAGTAAGTTTAGTATCACGTTTTTGTTTAAATTTCAATTATATTATTTTAAGGTATAGAATAAAGAATAGTATATAAGTTTTAAGGCTTATTACGGAACCACTCTTGTAAATAATGGCTGGGGTATTATTCGAGGATATATTTAATGTTAAAGACATCGACCCCACAGGTAAAATGTTCGACCGTGTTTCACGTTTATTTTGTGAGAGTGAATCGTTTAAAATGGATTTAATTTTAGATGTAAATACTTGGCTGTATCCTATGGAGTTGGGTGATAAGTTTCGTTTAGTTTTAACCACAACTTTGAGAGAAGATGGGTACCCGGATAATCAAGAGTGGACGTCAGCCGATAGCGAGGGAACCCGAGCTGATAGCTTTGAGTATGTTATGCATGGTAAGCTATATAGGATTGAAGGTGACGAAAGCTCTAAGGAACCGCTTAAAAACAAACTATCAGCCTATGTTTCATTCGGTGGACTGCTTATGAGGTTGCAAGGCGATCCAAATAACTTACACGGATTTGAAGTGGATCAAACCTTGTATTTATTAATGAAGAAATTAGCTTTCTAAGGCATATTTTTAAATGGGTTACACTATGTAAAATATATTAATTTACCGAAACTTATTAATTATTCCTATACTTAAATGCAAACAATAGTGAACAGAATCAAAAGTTACATAACTCATGTATTTTAGACTGTCAAAATGAATGGTCTTGTTAAAAGAAGACATTTTCTACTGCTAGGTCAACTTTTCTGCCTTGTTATTACAGAGAAGGTTTTTCCAAATGGCATGTTGCATGAGTGAACACAGAATTCAACACTGAAGCTCTCTAAACTATTACTTAGTTCAGTCACGGCATTTGTCAGGGAGTTCAACCCCAACTGTTGACATGGTAATTTTAACCTATTCTTCAAAGTCTGTAGTAGTTATTAAATCCTGCAAAGTGGGCCTGCTCTATATTTCTAGTTGCTTTAAATATAACTGAAATATTTTGTAAACTATTACTATTTTCTTGATCTATTTAATTGTTTTGTTAAAAAACTAGCCCTGTCTTACTTGAATTAAGCAATTTTGGAAAATCTCTCTCATTTCTTATATCAAAATGTGAACATTTCGATTGCTTGTGTTATGTATAACCTTTGTAAACAATTCATTTCTAAATATGCAATCTGATTGCATATTTAGAATTGTAAAAGTATAGTATAACGTGATTTCTATTTATGTTTTACACACCTTGTAAAAGCAGTATCATTCTTACAAACATTATGTGTGGATCCTTGATACGAGAAGACTACTAAATATGACATTTAACTTTATTTTAGTATAATTGGATAAAAAAATGTTAACTGTATTGCAAGAGATGTTATATTTACTACATTAATAATTTTATCAATATTTTTATTATAATGTATTGATTAGTAGGTTATACTATATAAACATATTATGTAAACATAAATAAAATAAATGTAAAGTATATGAACATAATAAGAAATATTAAGATAAAATCAACTTAAACATTATATGAATGAAATGTTCACGCACATTTTGATATAAAGAACTGGAATTTTGCTGTTAAAACGTAGCAAATGTCATTAATACTTAACATTAAACTTATTTATGTATGTATTTTTATATTAAAGACCATTTTTATTTTTCACAAAAATAAAACATTTTCATTATCAGAGTGCTTCAAATTATATTATCCTGCAGATGTGAGAGTTAGAGATCAGACCTCAATGGTTTTACAGATACTTAGTGTATGTCTTGTCAGTTTTTAATAAATGACTTAAAAATGTTTACCTTAGTGTCATCTTAACAAAAGCAATGGATGTTCTATAACAGCTATTCTTTATCCTTGGGTTGGGACTTAAGTCACAAAAAAGGTTGGAAATTACCTTTCTAGAATACCCCCTAAAGCTTGTTAAAAAGCTAGTGGTGAAAAACATAATGTCTTGTATTGTTGACGTGTAAACAATGTTTTTATAAACAACTGAAAAAATTGGTGATAAAGTTATAAGGATTTGATCATAACTTAATTAACAAGAGGAAAAAATAAAAGAATGCTTATGAAAATATTGTATTTATTAAAATTATGTTAAAATGTACATATTTATTACAATAAATTATTTTGTTAATAAGGTTTTAATAAAAAAGAAGTAATAAAAACAGTGTTATTTTATTTTAAACCAGGAAAAAGTCTACCCTTGAAATATTTACCTTAAATATTATATTATGTTGGTGAAGGGGTAGGCTCCCTTCACCAAGATGGCTGGAAAAGGATCCTGTAAATTTGCTATTTAATGCCACACCACAATACATAATTTAAAACTACAGCAATCTGGCCGACAATTGGGAGGCCCCTCGCGGCCTCCTTGTATTACACACCTCACATTTATTATGGCATTATAGAATACTCATTTAAAGTATTTAAATACAAAAAAATAAAGTATTTTGTCCAATTCGAATGTAAACTTGCTTTGATTAGGTGTCAAAATAATAAGTAAAGGATGGCAAATATTATTACTCGTTCAATTTATGTCTTATTTTTAGCTGCACGCATAAGATTTATCAATGAATAAGCTGCATTTAATATCTAAAACAATATCAATATACACAATATTTGTAGCAACTATTTATTACGTTTAACTAGGATTTGATGACATTTATGGTACTAATTGTCTGGGTTGTTTCTATTTTCCCATTCTCCCTTTCCAAATTTTTAATTATGCTTCAACCAAACACATCAAAGCAACGGTCCCCAATCCCCATTGGTAACCTTTAGTAATCAGTTACCAATAATACCAACCACAACTATAAACTAGCAATCTACCTATACAAAGTCATTTATAAGCTTTAGCGTAAATTTTCTGATTATTGGTGGTAAGTTGGTGTTGGGACGTTAAGCAATATGGAGTAAAGTAAACTTTAGGGTTTAGTTAATGATCCTTGAACCTGAACTGAAACCAATCCTGTTTCTTTAAATGAGTTGGAAACCAAAATGCATCTTTTTATCAATAACTACTTCATGAGAAAATCATTAATAGTTAAATATTTTTTTAACATTATTCCTTGTTTACCAAACCCCTTTATTTATTTTTGTACCAGATATAATAATTAATAATATGTTAGATTTCATTTATCTAATGTAGTTTACTTTTAACTAATTTTTCTCTGAAAATTGAAACTTATGATGTAGTTTCTTTAATAATTTCTAAGAGTTTATTTTTGTTAATAGACATCTTTTAATTGTAAAAACTAAACTATTTTTTTATTTTTTAACGATAGTTAATTAAAATAATAAATAATTTTTATTAACATCGGTCAATTGTTTATGCGTCAAATGTTGCGTGATTTAAAGAACTGATCTGTCTAGTCTATCCAGAGACTCAGATCAGTAATATTATCTATCGCATCTATAAAAATGCACCTAATGCCTTTTTACTTTTGCTCCTCTATACTATAGGTATATAGAAAAATTATTGTCTTTAAAAAAATCCAAAACCGGCGTTTCACCTCAATTATCCATCGTGTGTTTTTAAGACCTCCTGAGTAGTTTTTACCAAGTTGTCTGTCTGTGTGTGCGCATGTTATCATGCACGTAGCTTCCAGTGTGTTTATGCTAGAAGTTACCTCAATTTTTAGGTATAGTAAAGCTATCCAGAAAATATTTTAAAGACAAATCATTATTAATCAATAAATTAATGAGGACAAATAGAGTGTTTCAAGGTACCGTGTTTCGGGTACCCCGTACCCGATTTTTGGAAGTGGATTGTTATTGTTTAACCTTCTTTTAAAACGATACTACTTCATCTTTTTACTATAAATATTTTATCTTTTTAAAATGTATAATATTTAATTTCATATAATTTATTACAACTAACTTACATTCCTAATCTTATTCCTATGACTATCACTTAAAGATCAGTCTCGCTCAAACTCTTGATTGAATTAAATTGTTATCAGCATAGGAATAAGTCTTGATCAAACTTATTTAATTAATTTGCTTTAGTACCACCCTAATACCCTTTATTAATTTAATATTTCTTACATTAGAAAACAGTTCCATATTGACATGAAAGGTTATGGGTAATTTTATGCCATGTATTCCATCTGCTGTTATTGTTACAATTGTCATTATAGCTTTATTTATCCTTTTGTCGCAGTCAGGCCAATTGGTTTTCACATAAAACCGTTCCCTCACTTCATTGTTCTGAAAAAAATAAAGTATTAAAAGTGTATGTTAATCATTTATAACGAAACCATTTGTTTCCCTTTGTGTCGGACTTAGTAATAAAAAAATCACCTTGTGGGAGAACGGTTGGTGGAATATTGGACCAAAGTCAATATACATTTTTAAAGAATTGTAGAGACGCTTTCCATGTTTATTAAGTTTTGAACCCATAGGGTCATTTTAGTGTTTCGCTTCTTGGTCCATCTACCTAGAGCTATATAGATCAAAAGGCGAAGCTCTAAAATGCATAAAATCTAAAGATTTTATGCACACACTACCTCGAGCGAAGCCCTCGGTACTTTAACGCTCCCTGTAACACTCAAAAAAGAGAGACTCCTCTATGAACACCGAAATTTAATCATATAAAATATCTAATTTAAAGGAAAACCTTAAGCTCTAATGTATTTTGCAAGACTTTTAAAGAGCTTAAACTCAGTATTTTAGGTGTAAAAGATATTTAAGTATAATTTACCAGCGAGGCTAACCTTTCTCCATACCAACAAATAATTCCCACTATTCCCAGCTCGTTGAAAACGAACAGCAATGACTGGATCGTCAGCAAAATAGAATCTGTATTCTATAATAAGAAAACAATAATCAACAATTTACTCGTACAACATAATACGATATAATATCTCCGTTAATAATCCATCAGACTGTCAAAACTGATATATAGATAAAGTATATAGACAACTTGAGTAAAAACTTAACTTTTAGAACTGTAAAAATAACTTAATGGAGTGGAACTTGGGTAAAAGCGTAATATCCTTTTACCCGTCATTACATGTATAAATTGTTATAAATAAGTATACTAAATTTTAGTTCAATAAGGCCAGTATATCTACGGTTATATTTTTGGATCTTTAATATTAAGCAGCATTGAGGGAGATCGGTTTTTAACGAAGCGAGTCCAAAGGCGTACTGCAATACAAATTAGTTAATGTCCAATACACTGAGGACGTACGAAGCAAGTTCAAAGTGGTGAGGGTCGGCGTATAGCGAATCCAATATGGTGCGGAAAAGTAACGAGATAGGGTACCTCGTACCTGTAAAAATCAGGTACAGGGTGTACCCGATTTTTTTTAAATTTTGCTTGTTACAACCTTATGTCTTAATATTAAAAATAATAAAGATTGGTGCTACATAACCTGATTTTGCGCACCTATAACCATCCTAGAGAAAGTAAGTTTGCTTTTATGTCACTACCTTATATAACGTTTATGGGGTCGGTTAAGTTGCCCTATCGCGCCATCCGCTTTATTAAAGATCCTTAGTTCAGGCACAAAATGGATTTGTTTCTTCCTTGTTGTGTAAATAATTATTCCATAGAGAAATATTTGCTGACATGGCAGAGGGGTGGAGTAGGAGGTTTAGACAGGAAGGCAGTTGTTAAGGTGGAGTAGGAGGGCAGTAGCTTGGGCTTAAAAATATTATATAAAAGAGCTTACAAAGATGACGGCGTATAAACACATGGCAATTGTAAGTTGAGACGAAACGAGAGCAATAAATGTTGAAAGGGACATGAATGCCTGAACATTTCCGGCACACCTGAAAAATACGATTATTGATCGATACAGATCTGTTCGATGTGCGTTCTTAATTACTGAACTATTACATTTTACTGCGGATATGGTTTTATTCACTTAAATTAGGTTGTTGTAACCAACAATGAATGCACATTTTAATGCATATATGACTGTAAGAATAATGATTCTCGCGTGGAGGTCAGGAAGGCGGGCGAATTTTCCTTCTTGAAGGAAACTTAAGCAATTCCTTGCTTAAGTTTACGGTTTATGCTATTATAACCTGAGCAGAATAGCATCACTACTTATTACACAATTTTTCCGGATTTTCTAAGAGAATGCTCATATGCACTTCACAGATTAAACAAAACTATGGTTATCATTTAAATATCGACACTGCACAGCATTATTCGATCTTATAAAATGCTCAATTTATGACCACTTTAAAATGTTTCACTGCGTTTCCTTTAAAAAATCCGGAATAAATTGTGTAACAAGAAGTAATGTTTCTGCCCAGGTTATAAGGCAGCAATAAGTAAGAAAGGATTTTAGAGCAAAAATCACGCATTGCAAAAAAAATCGCTTACCTTGCAGACCTAACTGGTGTATATTATATAGGTCTCTGTATCAATAATATGTCGGCATAGAGTCTGTTAGGATTATAGCACTGGCCGTATTTCAAAGCTCAAACGATTCTTCATTTATATCCTGATTTAAAAATTCTGGCACAATTTTATTTGTAACACCCTGACGAATTTTATTTGAAATGCCTGCTTTGGTGCTTAAATAAATAAACAATTTATTTATTGCTAACATTTCTGGTATATACTTTATAAACTGACCCGAAGCATCAGAACTTGTTATTTTAATTTGTCCGTATTTTTTAAAGAAAATGCGTTTATTATCCCATCGTAGTCGTAGAGTATACATAACTGTTATCATCGTTCGAAAACCACTTGTCATCACATATGCACTCATTTAAATCTGTGTGTATGCCAATTTTTAGTGGATTTTATTTAATGATTCTGGACTAATTAATAGCTAGTTATCGAAAAATTGGCAATGAATCGATTGCTAAAACAGAAGCACGCATTTCAAAGAAAATTCGCCAGGCTTGTGGATCTCCATGCCAGCATTATTTTGTAGTAAAAGATTACACTACATGAGAATATATTGTACATATGGCGATAAAAAATTATCTACGGTACCAAGGTTCGAATCTGGGAACCCAAGCTTATACTAATTCGAATCGTCGTATTGAGTCCGGACCTGGCTTATTAACTGGTAATGTGTACCTGGGTCGTTTACCGTACTAATAATTTTTTGTTTATCGACCATATATTAAGTTTTTCGATAATTTACCACATTTTTCATTCGATTCAGCTCCCAAAAACATATAAGGACTTTTTCTGGACAAAAAATTGTAACCCTTAATTTTACAATTTTTTAAGATTAATGACGTCACAACCACACAATAGGGTTCGTGTCCTCCCCAATATTGATTTTTGTATCAAAATTTAAATATTAATCCCTTCAAGATATATATATATATATATATATATATATATATATATATATATATATATATATATATATATATATATATATATATATTATATATATATATATATATATATATATATATATATATATATATATATATATATATAATATATATATATATATATCTGACATTTCAAAATAAGGAATGTGATTTTAAATTTTTTATGAGAGGAATTGTGTGTCTTATAGCTAAAAATGAGTCTACTTTTATTTAACGTAACTTAGCCAATAAAAAAATGCTGTTTGAGTTAACATTCCGTGATTTCGTGTTGTTTATAGACATTCGTAACGAGACGGGAAAAATTTATGAAACAACTGCGTAGAGTATCTTCTTATGTTGACAGTATTTTGCTTCTCCAATTTCTACTTTACAATAAAAGGTATCGTTTTAGTATAACAATTTTATACATGCCTGTCAATGTCAATATTCATCTGCCTAGTGCAAACAGATATATTGACGCAGGAGTATACAAAAAGAATAATCATATAACTACTAAGTATTACCTAGGAGTATAGTATAAGTAATTACTCTATACTTCTTGGTATTATTAAACTAGTTCCACTCTACTTGTTTGATATGAAACTTGATCAGTCACCTGATTGAAATTTTTACTGTATTTGTAATAAATATCTATCAAATATAGATATATAATTAAATTCAGCTTAAGCTTACAGCTTTTTTCAAACAAGAATATTATTACCTTTTAATAAAAAGATGATGTTGAATAGTTTTCTGTATGCATTTATAATAACAACTGCGAAAATTTGGATTGGAATAATACTCCGTTTTGTCTATATATCCTGTATTGAATGTTTGGCTAAACCTATTGATGGCTCTTTGTTCCGTGTGGTCGATACAAAACAACAAAATCTGAATTTGGCATATCAAATTCTGATATGTTAATAACGACATAGTGGTTCCTACTAGTATGGAGGAGACGGCGAATGTTGCCATGAGAAACTCGATGGTGTAACTTAGGTAAAAATAAAACGCATTGTCTTCGGTGGAAAACGCCCAGGCAGGAATAGGAAGTTTCGTATTGACTCCTTTGAAATTTGATTTTTCAATTCCTAAAACGTATTCTCCTATTGGTGTCAATAGAATTAATACAGTGCCAAGGATTGTCAATGATAACGGAGTAGCTACCCTTATAATTTTTACAATTCTATTATTTTCATTAACAATACTTTGAAAGCTAAGTTCACCCAAGTCGTCGTAGAGAAAACCTTTATGCAACATATGATAATATAAGTTCATTGAATTTCTATTTCTTGCCATATTCAACAAAATAGCGATCGCTATAAATAACAAACCGATTATGTGTACAGATGAAACGACAATACCTAAATTGTCATTGGCTATTACTACCGTCACTATAAGTTGGACTATTTGAGTTATTATTGATGCCAAGACAAAGGATAAATGCAAAAAACATAAAGTTACTCCCCTTTTTTTCAAAGGCGCGTAAATGCCTACAATATAACCAAAAACACCGCAATCAGCCCAAAACCCTTCATCTGTTATAGGACTGTCATTGCGAGTAAAATGAGCCACCCACTTCTTCATTTTGTTGTATAACGTTTACTAATAATGTCAGGAACTTACTATTAAAACACTTAATTTGTATAAATCATTTCGAAATTCCAAATCGTTTTTCGTTGAAAAACTAATATTTTGATACAAACAAGCCAAATTTATTTTTTACAAGCTCCACTAATTATTTCGAAATTGCCAGGATTTTATCTAAAATGAGTGTCTCGCGAAGAGATTTTTAATACATAAAAATCTGAACACAGGCTAAAAAACACTATAGGTTATTGAATTGTGGCATAACCATCTCTCAGGTCCCGATTAATTTTTGATTACTTTTTGTTTTACTAAGCTGCTTGACTCATAATTTATAGGAACAAAATATTTACTTTCGCTAATATTTTCATTCAATATAAATTTTGAATAAATAAAAGGTATAATTATACATTTTCGTAAAAATTGGGGTAAATTGTAAATATGAAATAATAATTAAACAAGAAAACATAAAGTGGTTCGTGACTTATTTTTGCATTATTTTCATTGAAAATGTAGATTACAAGACAGACGCTATGGAATATTTATAAATAAATAAATAAATAAATAAGTCTTTATTTGCTTGGGTGTACATAATGTAAAAAAAAATTATGACAAAAGCTTTTATATTTACTTTAAATATAAAATGTTCTCGCTGCACGAAATAAAAATATATGATAATATAATATTGGAATTCATTTTTTATTTAATATTTTTAATTAAAAGTGTTTAAATATATGTTTTAAAATACAAATGAATACTTAAAAATTATATTATTATTGAATTTGTCTTTACCCTAGGATCTTAACACTAAATTCACAACCCTATTTACTGGTAAAAACCAAACTAACTATATTTAAACATTAATGACATAATCAAAACTTTGTCAAGTTGACAATTTCATTAATACTTCCCCTTCAACTTGACTCTTAAACTCGACCAGACCAATACTCTTGGACAGACGCTGGAACCTATCTTTAGTTAATGGCTTTGTCAGTAAGTCCGCTGCTTGTACTTCCCCTGGAATGTGTTCTACGTTAAGAACTCCTTCTTGAACCTTCTCTCGCAGAAAATAGTACCTAATGTCAATGTGCTTACTTCTTTGATGGAACTCTGCATTTTTGACTAGCTTAACAGCACTTGCATTATCGACATTGATTGTAGGGACTAAACTCACTGATGTTATATCTTTTAGTAGTCTACCCAGCCAAACTGCTTCTTTACCAGCTTCACTCGCTGCAATAAACTCTGACTCAGTAGTAGACAATGAAACACACTTTTGCTTCCTGCTGAACCAGCTTACTGCTCCTCCTCCATACAAACTACTCCAGATACAGATCTTCTAGTTATGACATCTGAAGCATAATCTGCATCAGAGTAAATTTCCAAGTCTCCTCCATCTTGTTTGTATAAGATGCCTATTCTAGCCGTCCCTTTTAAATATTTCAAGACTCGTTTTGCAACTTCCCAGTGTTCTTTAGTGGGATTCGCAAGACCTTGACTCAACGTATTTACAGTGAATGCTATATCAGGTCTTGTTGCTATAGATAAGTACAGCAGTTTTCCTACAACTGTTCTAAATGGAACTTCTGGGACCAATTGTTTAGATTTTACCAAACTGTTTAGCATTCCTTTTTCAATAGGTGTTGACACTGGAAATGCATTAGATAAATTATACTTATCTATCATTCTTTTTATATACCCTTCTTGATGTATAAATATACCATCTTCAACTTGTTGTACTTGCATACCTAAATAACTTGACACAGGTCCCGATGTGATTTGGAATTCTTTTTCTAAAAGCTCTAATAGTTCTTGACAACTGCTATTATCCTCACTGACAACCAGGCCGTCGTCTACGTACAAAGCAATCCATAATCTCTTCCCCTCTTTCTTAGAAAACAAGCAGGCGTCATTTTTGCTCTGTTCTAGACCGATTTTCTTAAGATATTCGACCATCCTATGGTTCCAACAACGTGGAGCTTGTTTTAATCCGTAAAGACTTTTAATTAATTTACACACTCTTCCCGATTTGTCATCATAACCTTCCGGTTGTTTCATATATATCTCTTCTTCTAAATTCCCGTATAGAAACGCAGTTTTAACATCAAATTGAGTTAATGTTAACTTTAATTTGGCTGCCACAGCCAATAACATTCTTATAGTATCGAAGCGAGCAACGGGTGAAAATGTCTCTCCAAAATCTATACCTTCTCTTTGCTTGTAACCTCTAGCAACAAGTCTTGCCTTGTACCTAGCTACTGTACCATTTGGATTTTCTTTTACTTTAAAGACCCATTTACTAGTGATTGGTTTTCTTCCCTTTGGCAAATTCACCAGTTTCCAAGTATTATTTTCATTTAGAGATTTCATTTCTTCGTCCATTGCTTCTCTCCAAAGTTTTGATTCATTTGATGATAATGCTTCAGATACTGTTAGATCTTCTCCTAAACATGCAAACTCATTAAAATTTTGATCAATGTTTACATATCCATACCTGTCAGGTTTCTTTAATTTTAATCTGTCTCTAAGCCTCTTAGAGTTATCTTCTCTTTCACTATTACTATTATCATTTATATTTGAACTTTCGATTTCATTGTTAATATTCTCATTCGAAATATTTTCTTCTACTTCTTCTGGACTACTATTAGCACTTTCTTCTTCTATATCTATTTCGTCTAAAGTATCTTCTTCAACTTCTACATTATCTTTCACTGAGCATGATGGTTGTATATTTCTTTCATTAATTTCATTTTCACTATTATCAACCAGTTTCATTGATAACTCTAATACACTAGACTTCGTTTTGCTATTATCAACAAACTCTTCCTGGTTTTTAATAAAATTATTTTCACTTTTCCTTTCAACACAAGTTTCTTCGTTTTTAAATATAACGTCCCTACTCGAAAAAACGTCCTTCTTATGCGGAACCCATACTCGAAAACCATCCTTGTTACCGCAGTACCCAACTAGATATCCCTTAACACTTTTCCTATCAAGTTTCTGTCGCTTTTGCTTTGGTACATGAACAAAACAAGTAGTTCCAAATATTTTTATGTGGTCAATCGGAGCGGTTTTACCTGTCCATAGCTCTAAGGGTGATTTATTTTTTATTGGCGTAGGACCAGTTCTATTAATAACATAGGCAGCAGTATTTACAGCCTCTGCCCACAAATATAACGGCAATTCTTTGAAGTATAACATCGATCTAGCAGCCTCCACTAGAGTTCGATTTTCACGTTCAACTGCTCCATTTTGTTCCGGTGCGTATGGAACAGTAATCCTATGCTTTATACCAGATTTTCCTAAGATGTCTTCAACATCTTTATTTTTAAATTCTAACCCTCCGTCCGTCAACAGCTCTTTAAATCTGATGACCATTTGCCCTTGCCTCTGCAACAAAGAACTCTAATTTCTGTTTAACTTCAAATTTATGTTTAATAAAATAAATTGATCTAAATTTTGAAAAATCATCTTTAAAACACAAAAAATATTTAGCACCTCCTAATGATGTGTTCTGCATTGGACCGCACAGATCTGCATGCACCAACTCTCCAGGTTTGGTAGCTCTTTGGCGTGTACCAAAACTGCGGCGATGTTGCTTGCCATACACACATCCTTCGCAAAACTCTTTATCTAATTTAACATCAATATTATTAAATTTTAAAAACTGTTGAATATACCTTTTGTTTTGGTGAACTAAGCGTTCATGCCAAACTTGCATCGTAGATAAAGCTATTTGAGCATCTTGAGGCTGAATTATCTTAACTTTCAGTTTATAGAGTCTATTATTATTTTGGGCTTCAGCCATCAGACGACCTTTCTTTAAAATTACGCATTCTTTCCTACTGAATTTTACAGTCATTCCCTTTTCTACAACTGACATTATTGAAAACAGATTCTTTTTAACTTGAGGTACATACCAGACATTTGTCATCGTATTTTTGACACATCTTCCTCTTACAGAGACATAAACTTCTATATCACCTTTACCCAAGGCTTCCATAATGCCATTACCCACCAATATACTGTTAGGTTTATCAAAATCTTGATACGTTTTGAACCATTCTCTATGACTAGTCATGTGTTGAGTACAACCAGAGTCAATAATAAAAGCATCATATTTATCATCAAACTCATTTTCTGATATGAATGCAGAAGCATTACTATTTTTATTATTATTAAAATTTCTTCTAGGATTTCTATCTTTAAATCTTCTTTCAGGGCACTCGGAAATTACATGGTCAGGACTGGAACAATTGTAACATTTCCTATTATAATTTGATTGATTTTTATTTGAAAAATTTTGATTTGATTTAAATTTGTTTTGATTATATCTGGGTTTAAAATTGTTTTGATTGGAATTAGAATGATTGAAATGTTTTTCATAATGACCTGTTGAATTACCAGGAGTGGAAACTAATGCATTAGAATTTTCATTCGTTGCATCTTTTCTTTCTTTAAACCTCAGTTCTACAACACAAAGTCTCTCCCTTAGTGTCGTTGAGTTTCTTTCTATCTTCGGCATTGACTCCCAAGCATTTATAAATTCAAAATAATCATCTGGCAAAGTATTTATTATTCTATTTATGAATAAAGATTCTGGTAATTTTACTTTGTCTTCTTTCCATGTTTCATCCTGAAGTTCTAACCATAACTTTTCTAATTTAGCCATATGCTTTACTACGCTTTCATTCTTATCCATTTTCCCTAATCCAAAAAATTCATTAAATAAACGATCTTGTCTTTGCTCAGTCCTTTGCTCATATATGCTGTGGAGTTTGTTCCAAATTTCAGCAGCAGTTGTGCACATATTTATCAAATGTCTAACTTGAGATGAAAGACTAGACACGATCAAATTTTGAGCCATATATTCCACTTTTTCAAATGCAGCAATGTTCTTTTCATACAATTCTTTCACTTCAAGCACAGCATCATCACTTGGCATTTCGGGACGCTGTAACCTTCCTTCAACAGCTTTCATAGCCCCAAATGCTTGCAGTTGAATTCTAAGTTGAAATTTCCAATCAGTCCAGTTTTGTTGACCTTCCAACTTTTCAATCATAATTTTTGGAAAATCCATAATTAGAAAAAATATCACTTAACTTTTATTTAATTTTTTTTTTTTGAAAATTAATAACCTTATAAACTCAATTGAATCTAAACACATCAAAGGCCCATAACCTATTGAATTTGTCTTTACCCTAGGATCTTAACACTAAATTCACAACCCTATTTACTGGTAAAAACCAAACTAACTATATTTAAACATTAATGACATAATCAAAACTTTGTCAAGTTGACAATTTCATTAATAATTATTATGTAACAATTATACTTGTATATAAAAATAATATTAATATTTTATTAAATAAAAAATAAAAAATACATAAATATTTTTAAATTAATTAACTTATTATACATATATTTTCTAACGTAATTTTATTAGTAAAACCCGTCTGTATACAGGCAGCATTTAATTTTACAAGGCCTGGAAATCGCACAATGGTTTATAGGGTAATTTTGTATCTTACAAATGGCAGAATAACTCCTTGCAATATTGACATTTGAATTTGATACACCCTTCATGTATGTGTATTCAAGATTAATTAATGATACAGGATCTGTTATCCATAAATGCTTCTCAGGTAAACGTTGTAGAAGATTCATCATTGGATTCTTAGATATATCATTTGGATTCTTAGAGACCCTATTGGTAAAATTTTGAAACATCGAAAAAACAATCTGACCTCCTACGACTATCAATAGAAAAATAAGCAAAACAAAACACAACACAGTACCTTGTATAGTAGATCATTGAAAATATAAATAATTTGAAAATAAAAAAAAAATAAATATAACAATTTGCAGCAAGCCGAAAACAATTGATTTATTATAACCTTAAATCACTCATAGAAGAGGTTTCAAAGAGGTTACACAGAGCCCCTAAGAGCCCCAAAATGATGTTTCAGGACTCTTTATGTATTGATATAGGCTATGATTGAATTTCTTCGTGGTCCAAAATTAGTAGAGTACCTGTATAGTCATGATTATAGCTAGTCTACGTAAAAGTAACTTAAAATATAATTTGACTTTGACTTTAAAAGGTCATTGATAAATTTGTTTTTAACCTTTCATTTCATCAATCGTCTAGGGATTCTTTATCACAAAATTGTTGGGTCAGTCGTAAAAATTGGTTTTGTATGCTTTATTTGATAAAGTGTTTTTTACCTGCCACTTTTACCTGCCCTTTACACAATGCCATACACATTGGAGGAATCAGCTACCGTCGATACTTGCGCGGTTGGATATTCATGTCCAACAGCATGTATCGAAGTGACATTTGGCACTAATTCAAACCAACTTTTTCTTAAAATATACCTTAAATTACGAAGAACAAACATAGTCTGCCTATCCAGAGTAGAGCCCTTCCTATGAATTCAGTCGCTCAAAATATTAGAAAATCGAACTAAGTCCAGTATCTTGAAATAAGTGGTTTCCTGTGGGTCGTGTGCAAAACACGAAGAGAACATGTTTTTAAAGCCTATAAAATGTCCTATAAAACGAGTGTTTTTCCGTCAAAATTGCATTACTACAACTAAAGTTATTACATTTGTTTAATAGCCCCAAAAAAATGAACAAAAAGCCAATTTTTTCTAATGAATTCACTGATTTTGCATAAATTACAATGTGATTGAGGTTTTTTAAAGGTCTTAAGTTGCAGTTATCCAATTTTGATGATTAAACACTCGTTTACTTGGAAATTATATTAGCTTTACAAAATGTTCTCATCATGTTTTGCACACGACCTACAGGGAACCACTTACTAAAACTAAGTAGGTGGTTCTATGAATACTGTAATTTGTGCGATATTCTAAAATTTTGAGCATGCGCAATCATATGAAGGGCTCCACTTTGGATAGTCTATATAGCTCTATAGTCTTTGAGTCAGACTACGTTTTTCTCCATAAATTAAGGTTTATTTTCAGAAAAATTTGCTTTAAAAGTAGTGCAAAATAAGGCACTTTTTTCAGGTCCGCCTCTTGAATTAATATACTTTTATTATCCTTGATAAGGCAAACCAAAATGGCGGAAGTTCAAATAAATGGTTAGGTAAATATTCTATGGGTAAGATAACTGATACAAGAGTTATTTAAATTCGTTAAGCTTACGTTATAGGTTAGCCTTACTTTATTCTATGCGACATTTTTCGGTATTTTAGTGACTTTTGATACCTCTGTGGTCTGGAAATCGTATCCCTGGTTACGCTCTCAGTTATAAGATTTAAGGTTAATCTAAGTGCATAACCGTTGCCACTACCATATGAGATAGTTTTAGAAGGGAGTTTCCCCCAGAAAATAAAACCTAAACGGATTAAATTTCTAAAGATTAGAACCTTTGGAATTATCCCCTTTGAGCCGAAAGGTCGGCAAGGTCTATGAACAGGTTTATTTAGCCTGATTTACGTAGAATCAACTCTATTAGCAACACTGATTTTTCAAAAATTAAAAGACAGCCCGCGAAAAATATAACCGTTTATGCAGCATTTATCTTATTTTGCTGTCGTTTCCTACTTATATTTTTGTTTAAAGTTGTTAAAATTATAATTTTCTATTGTTAACTTTATAATACATGGTTTCAAACTTTGTGTTATCGCTGACAGTTTTATAAGCGTATGTTTACGAAAATCTGACAGCGATCTATGGTGATTCAGTTTATTATTTACTTTTATATGTTTTGATTTAGACTTTTGTTTATCTAATGAAATGGCTTTGGAACATTTTAAAAGTTTTGTAGTTAATGTGAAAGAATATCAGATCAGTCAGTCAGAAGATGTGGCTAATGAGTTACAGAGAACCCTGCAAATACTGGGTGCCACATCTGATGTCGCTATTTTTGATGCAAGTTGCAGAGAAGTAGTTGATTTTTTCGTTCATTTGCACGAATTAATGGCTAGTTTAGATGTGAGGTCAAATTTAATATGGTCGGGGGTTAGCGTACTTCAAGCTGCTTGTAGCTGCCCTCCAGCGCGTTATGAACTTATTCATACTTACAAATTTACTCCGATTTTAACACCCATATTAAAGGCATCTTTACCTGTTGATAAAGCCCTTCAACTTTTAAATTTATTGCAAGAATTGACCTATGGTGTTAAAATATCATGGCAGGAATCACATTTGAAACTTCTAGTGTCGACCCTAACATCATTTATTACAGGAAATGAGAAACAACTAATTCCTGTATCTATTGGCGTTTTAGTCAATCTTTGCTATAAAAATTTACCGGCAATTTATACTCTCATTAAAATAGTTGACGTAAAAAGATTTTTGGAAACTATACTAAAACTTCAAAAAGATGGAGCTGAAATTCGAGTACAAGTTTGTAAAATGATAATTATTCTTGAATGCTTGTCAGGAGGTTTACCTGAATCAGAAATACAGATGTATTTACAACTTACTTGCCCTAATTTAAAAGAAGCCTTATTATGTAATAATGCTTCCCTAATGAGACATATAGTTAATTTTTTTAAAGAAATTATGGATAACCCTAGAATGAACGGAGTTTTGACCAGTTATAAATATTATTGTAAAGATTTGACTAATTTATTGGATTGTATTGATGATGAGAACTCTGTTAGTGTTGAATGTATGTCAGTTTTATTTGAGTTTGCAACTGTTGTTTTGGAAGTAGCTAAGATAAGTGTAGAAGAGTTACTTCTAAGGTTAATTTTATTATCACTGAGATGGCTGCGTACACAAGGAATAGCAGCTCAAGCATTGACACTACTTACTAAAATATTATCTTGTCTAACTGAAAAGAATTATGTTTCAATTGTTCAGACTTTAACTGAGCAGTTAGATGTTATTCTACTCCTCTTAGATGTGGGTGGTGCAGGAGATTCTTTACTCGGTAGTGATGAAACATATTTAAGACACTCAGCTCTTTTAAAGTTATTAACACAAATGATGCAAATACCAGAACTAGCCGAAAAACTGATTGTCTTGATCAACGAACAAATTATTAAAAATTTATTTTCACCGTTACTTAATATAAGGCCTAAAGAGAGTGGTTCTTTGTACAGAGAACCTGTTTATTCTTTTTATGTGCAAGCTTTAGGATTTCTTGTTGTTTTAACAAAGTCTAACTCAGAATGGTTTGCATTATTGAGTGATTTGGTTAAAGAAAAACAAGTTCTTACTATTCTAGCTATAGCTTTGTATACAGGTAAAGAAAGTATTAAAACAGAAATATTGATGTTATTAAGAGCTGCAGCTTTTCCGAGTCAACAATTGATGGCTTTAAGTAACTGTTTGTCTGATATGAATAAGCTAATGATATTTGCATTGTCCAGTCAGGATATAGAGAATAGTAGTACCGCTGTTCCTCCTGCTTCGCTTACAATAAGTCATCTACTTACTGTAACTCAAGAAGGTTATTTAGATTCATTATTGAAAAGAGTTGAAGGCAATTTAAAGAACAATTGTGGAGTCACTTCAGGAATAATGGAGTTGTATGATTATAAAATGGCTACGATGTCACATACTATAAGAGTTATGGAAGCAAGTCAAACAGCCGCTGATTCCAGAGCTACTAAATTACAGCATGGTTTAGCTTTATCTTCAGCAGAACTGTCCCGTTTACATCACTTACTCCACTCATCACAGAGATTACTTGAAGAATCTCAAACAGAAGTCGAAAGTTTAAAATCCAAACTAGCTCATGCAGAGCAAACAGCTCAACACACTCACGCTAAAGTAGATCAAATTAAACAAGTTTTAAATTCAAAAACTCGTATTATAGATGAACAAAATCAAGAGATAACAGATTTGAAAAATAAAATAGAGAATATGAATAATGATATAAATAAGTTAGAAAATAGTTTGGAGTCTTCTCAGAAACAAAATTTTGAAAAATCAAAAACTATTGATTTGCTTAATAAAGAATTAATGAGTCAGACTGCAGCTAAAGAGAACCTGGAGAGGGTTAATGAGGAGAAAGAAAAGGAATTATCTACTCTTAACTCACAACTACAACTTATTTGTGAGCTTGCTGCAAAGAATAAAAAATAGTAATAAATAAGCCATTTTAAAATTCCTATTCAGCATTATATTTTTATCTTGTATCATATATTAATATTTATTTTTAATTAGACAAGATTACATATTTTTTAATGTAAGACATTAAATATCACTCCAAAACCCCTGGGTTATAGGCCTTTATTTTTAGATTATAAATTAAATGTATACGTAGTTTAGGCTATGGTCATATTCATGCAATTCCATTAATTCATTGATGTTTCAAGTAATATACTCCAGAGAGGCATGTACTGGGGCAAATTGCTTGTCCATCTCTGTTGCTTTATTAGATATCTCTGTCAGAACCAAAAGTTGCACGGATTTGGATATTTAGCTTAGTGAAAATAATGATAATAGCCCAGTGCATCATAACGATACGATAACTCATTTATATTTAGCTAATTACTCAATATTTAATCTATTGGACCAGTTGAGAGAGATCCTAAAAAAAATACATTACAAATTTCAAGCTAGTATATAAATTGACAGTTATTATAATTTTAGTATGTAATTGTTTTCATACCTTTTCTGTTTGGTCCCTTACAATTTAATTCAAAAGTAAATCATAATAGTGTGAATTTAAATTTGTTTATCTACAGTAAAATTTAATATAATATTTGTATGGTAAAATCTCTAATTTTGACCCTTATGATGTTAGGTAAATAAGTGTAGGCTATGCTTAGTCGTTTGTTTGCTATTTGAAACTCCAAAAATATATTTAACATTTGTCTCTTAGAGTTAAAATTTAGTTTAAGGCCTAAAAGTTTGGTCCATTGAATATTTGTACCATTTTATTATTGAGTAATTAAAGTTTTTAATTGTAAGATACATTGTTGACAAACATTTTTATTTTAAAATCTTATTTATAATTTTTTTTTAATGAATTGATGTTTTCTTTGTCTTGTAGTGTTTTATTTTATAAATTAATTTATTTAAAAAAAAACGGTTCAATGCTAGGACTTAGTTATTTTTTTAACTTAAAAATTTGTATTGGGAAGATTCATACATTTTGAGAACCAAATTAGTATATAAGCATAAATTCACAGTGTTAGATTATTTTATGGAAGAGCATCTTAAGGTTAAAAATTTCTACTCGGGAAAAATTGGTTTTTCCGATTTTTTATATTTTCAATTAAAAAAAAAGTCCAAACAGGCCATAAATTTATAATTTGGCACCAACAAGAAGTCAACATTTATGCATAAGACATAATACTTGTGTGTTAACATTTTCCCACAGATCAAAATTTTCCAGAGTGTAAAAGAGCCAGAAAGGCATTAGAATTCTTGTTTATTTGATAAACATTTAATTTGCAGTTTATAACTGTTATGTTAAAATGAGGGGTCGGCAGTAAAACCCCAGCATCCTCCTGGCTTGTTTCCACTTAGCAAAATTTTTATTTATTTAATAAATCATTTACTACCCATATATCACCTATGAATTATGAACTATTATCAAAAGATTTGTCAATTTTTCATTTTTTGACATTTTCGGACCAGAGCATTAAATATCTACTAAAAACTAGGAAAAATCAATTTTCTCTTAGTAAAAATTATAACTTCAAGATCCATTACTATTACATTAACTTACCACTGTTATGTCAAACTACCTCAAAGAATAAAGTCTTAGCCGACCAATGCAACGCCAACTATATAGAATTTATAAAATCCTCTTTTTAAAGGCCCATAAAATTTGTACATTCAAACAAATCTTGACAAGGTTGCCTCTAGGCTAACACTAGTACAAAGCATATTTTCAACCTATAATGCTAATATTGGCCTAAGACCCTGCATATGAAAGAAAACAATGTTACTTTTACTTTACTGTGATCTCTATTTTACTATATATTTTGCTCCATGTTGTAAATTTTAAGTAATAGATTTATTGTAAATAAACAATTTTAACAATTATTGATAATATTTACTGAGACTCACACCTTGCCATATAGAATTAAATTGCTGTGCATGAAAGCAAACATTTCAAAGGAAATGCTTCTTGTTAGAATTTTTTAACTCCTGTCCAGTAATTTACCTGTTATTTTGATTTTCAAGAGCTTAGAGTGGTCAAGCTTATGTGTACTGGTTGCTGTTGATATTATGACGATATATATATATATCCCATTTATACTATTTAGGATGGTCCAATTAAGCATCTGAACAACCTCATAAGCATTGATTTATGATGAAAATTAGCTAGAAGTTGAAGACACTAAAAGAAAATCAGACAAGATGAATCAAAACCATCAAGAAGAAGTGATTTTTGAAAATTGAACACTCCAAACTATTTAAGTAGAAACTAAAAGGAAATTCACTAACAGTTTGATTAATTTTAAAAATAGAGCTTTTATTAAATAATAATATCTTAATCATTTGTATTAAATTCTCTACAGAAAGTTAACAATTACAACAATAAGACTACTATCAATATATTGAATAATTTTATAGTAATTCTCAAATCATTATGCAAGCCAGATACTGATGTGTTGGAAAATACAGGTAAATAATGATTTCAGGGGTTAATTAAGTGCTTTGACTATTATTTTAATTAAAACTATTATTATGCATTAATTAAGTGCATAAAAATCAGTTTCATAAATAACATTTTTTGATGTGAGAAATAACATTATAAAATAATTTATTTAAACCTTATATGTTGAAATAAATACTTACTTTTAAAATATTATAAAATTACTAAGTTTTTGTTGGTGGGTGGTGATAAACCTTTATCAAAGAGTAACAAAAATAGATTCAAAGTTTACAAACAGACTGTAAGTTTGAAGTTCACAAATAGTCTTTAATATGCAAGATCAGAGCTTGTCTGTTAATAATAACTATGCAGATTTATCATAACTAAATGTGGCCTTACAGTTATTATATTTAAGATGTAAGTATATTGCCTTTATTCCATTTAAAATTATTATTATTATTTTGTTAAAAATGTACTTTAAAAAAAACTTTTCATAACATAAGTAATTGAATTATTATGCATTAGTTTAGAGACACTTCTATGTATCTTATTCTAACTTTAGTAGAAAAGCCTGATGCACCAATATGGTAAACCATATTTAAAAGTAATATTTAAATATTTTAAAATAATATTTAACAACCATAAGGTATGAAATAACATCATATATATTAGATTGTTATAAGCAGGATTCATTTTAAAAATTAAAATATTCTCTACTTCACTATATTTGATTGAAACTGTACAAAAATAAACAATATATTGTTTTTATAAATTCTTCAATAATAAATTATTCTAGATTTTTTTAAATAATTAGTAACTATGTATTGGTTTTTGTACTTTCGAACAACTCTTTGTAAACTGTGTTTAATTTATAAATATAAATAAGTTATTCATAAATTTAATTTAATTTGTAATCACACATCTCCAAGGGGATTATATCATGAAATAAATATTTTTACATACAGGTTAGACCAAAATCTCCACCCAACCCTTGTACCGCTAGTTACCTCTTTAAGGTAAATTCATGTATGTTAATGAAGTACTTTTCTCATGTAAAGAGAACATAATTTGAACAGGATAATATACTTATGTTGGCACTTTTGTAAGGTTGAAACCCATATGCATTTTATGTATAAATATAATAGATTTTGATTTTTTATTAAATAGAATTTTCATTGACTTAATAAAATTAAACCTGTGGACTCCAGCCAGTGTCACCAGATTTTTTTTTTTTCAGAAGAACTAGACTCATCAACATTATTTGTTGAGTGTCTGCACAAAATTACAAGTCTCCACAACAGAGAGGGATGGAGTACAGTTCCCCAACAGTTTGAGGAATTTAAAATGAACAGTCTGCAAAGTCTAAAGACCAGACACTTTATAGCATTAGGTTGTTCTGAAAATGATTGAAAACTTTCAAGTTATAGAGAAAAGAGTTTGAACTTGCGGTCAAAAACCAGCACATTTATTCTGTTCACGCCAAAAATGACATAGGTATAATCTTCATAATGATAATAAAATATAAAAAAATGATAAGTATCACATAAAAACTAAAGTAAATAAATCTTATCAAATAATATCACAAAATAAATACTAAAAATAACAATCAATGTAACAAATTATGGAAGAAGTTGAGTAAGATAAGATTAAAATCTTAACAATTAGAAATTTGGTTGCATTTTTAGTGACTTAACACTATATTTAAAAACTCACTAATATTTAAATTTCTTAATGAGTGTTAAGAAATTTTTCAAGTTTTTCAGTTACGTGCTTCATTCAAAACAAGATAAGATACAATAGAAACCATTTAAAAGTTAATAAAAAGGATAAGTATGAACAATAAAATCATTCTAAAAGTAAAGAGAAACAATTTAGAGTAAATTTTAAGTAAAGAAACAATTTAAGTGTAAGAGTTAAATTTTTTGTTGTAATTTGTATGTTAGAAAGCTTTTGCATCAAATAATAATGGTTAGTTTGCGCTGCTTTACATGATAGGATGTGCGACTAGTCGACAACGCGAACGAGAATTTTAGCTAAAAAATGGTTTTAACACGATTGTACGTTTGCGCTACATTAGCAAAGATGTACAGTCATGTAGACGTACGTTTCTCTTGAAATACTACAATCAAAAATGGTAAACTCCGCTAAAATTTAAGAATTTGTGTTTGGCTGAACTTCGGTATACGGTGCACCTGTTATCAATACTATATATCGATATATTTTAGTTTAGAGATATGACGTAGGAATAATCGATATTATGCCTTTTCTTTTACGTTTATGAACATATTTTATTATTTTTTTAAATGTTTTTTTGTTGTTTGTGTTTTTTTTATATGTTGTAAAATGGTTTATAACTATTTTCATATTTTTTTTATGTTTTACCTATGTTTTCATAAGAATAATCGATGATAACCCACATCTAATTTTATGTTACGCGTATTTTTTACGTATTTTTGTGTTTGTTATTTTCAGGTTTTTTATTATATTTGTTGTTAATGTTTTCATTTATTTATTGTATGGTTTTTTTAATGTTTTAATTATAATAATAATTTAATGACACTGCTTATCTTTTAAGTGCTCAGCCTCGTTTACGTGTCGCGTAACTAAAATATATCGATATATAGTATTGATAACAGGGTGCACCGTATACCGAAGATTTACCTTTGTGTTTATGCAAATGGCTGTTATAGCGATTTTTTTTTTATTATAAATATTATAGCTAAAACGCCCAGTTAAGTAATTACAGAGTAAAACTCTTATTAAATATGTTTATAAAGAAGTAGCAAAAACGTCCATTCTTGATTTTTCTTGTAAATAAACTTATACTGTAAACAGAGTTGGAAGTCTATGCTACTGGGTAACGCAAAAGAATGCTCTAGCGTCAAATAACAAAAAGTCTAAAAATACCTGGGCATACATATTTTTGTAGCTCAGGTGTACAGTTGCGGACACGACCTTTAGTGTAAATGACCGATCACGTTAATGTTTTATTTTTAACGTATTTATTATTGATGTAGCTAGAATGTGCTGTCATGTTGCTGTACAGTAGCAATAAACGCCTAGACTCTCTCTACATGAAGCAATAACATGAACTTTTTTCATGGAGTCTTGCTATCTTTTAAAACAGAGAGTGTACTACATGCAAAGAATTTAATATTAAATAATTACCTTCCTAAGCAGATGGTGGGAGAAGCAATAATTATAGTTAAAAGAAGAAGAGAGCTTAACTGGACTTGGTGTAAGCATAAATATTTTGGGGGATGAAATAATTTGCCAAGATTTACCCACTCTTTCCCTTGTTCCCCTTTTCTTTCATTTGTTCTAAGCTTTATTCTTCAATAAGAACAAAACAATTTAGCAATAAAGATCTGCTAAAACCATAACATTACCAGATTCAATACTATGGTATATCTAGAGTTTTCCACACCCTATGCGATATTTGAGTAAAAAATTAATAGGATTGCCAACACCTTTTTACAGACAAAGTTTTTTAACTGTAAACTTGGCAACACTGAATATGTCATTCTTTTGTTTAAAATAAATGAGTTTAAAATGGATATTACTATAAGAAAGTGACATTAATCTTTAGAAGTTTGTTAAATCATTAGTAATGCTTAACTTCATTAGTTAAAAGAAGTGCCTTGAAACATTTACATCTCTATGGTGTCCACTCAACTAGTGCTAATTTTTACATAGTTGGTAGCAATGCGTTCTCACTATGAATTATTGACAGGAACCAATTAGAGCCCAGAGATCTCCATAGAATCTAATAGACTATACCATAGAACAGCAATATCTTTGGGTATATTATTTGGCCAATGCATTGTATCCTTATTTTCAAAGGAGGGAGAAGATTATTAGTCAAACAAATTATGAAAAAATGTGATTTTTATAATTAAAATTGAACCTATGTAAAATAATTAGAAAATCTTCATGTACTTTAGAATATAAATGTATATTAAAAAAATATTTCTAATGCTCCAGTAAAAAAATAATATTTGAGTGCAATTTTAATCAAAATTGCTGAAAGAGTAAAGAAGAGTGCAAAAATATTTGTCTAGGATTGTTACAAAGTATGTATATAAGATTCTAATTTTACAAGGGCTGTACATACATAGCAAAAATTACTTTTATCACTAATGATAAAAGAAAGAAAACTTCTTCTTGAGTAAATGATTATATAATCCACTTATTTAATAGAGTAAACTGGATAGTAACCTTTTTTTATTATTATAAATTATATTCTAACAATTGTTGATAAAGTACAGAATTCAACAAGAGATTAAAACAAGTTTTCTGTGCTTTTAAACAATCATAGCCCTGTCAGTGCATAAGGGTAAACAAGGTGATTACAATAACCACTTTTCCATCTCATTAAGTGTCTGATAATTAAATAAAAGTACTTTGTTTAAACAAATAGCATCGAAGAGGTTAATTTTTTAACAAGACAGGACAACGTAACAAAAATTAGATGGAGATTTATTAGTTGGGAAGGTAAGGATTTGATGATAAATAAGATCTAACATGAAGTAAGGTAATTGATGAATTTTTGCATGAGAAGTAAGATGAGATATGGAATCTTACTCAAGGAGTAAGATAATTGATGAAATTTTACATGAAAAGTAAGATGAATGATAATACCTTACACAAGGTGTTCGATTATTCATAAGATCTTACATACTAATTTTGCACAACACTTATATAATAAAGATCACAACCAGTAAACAGAATCTTGCTTTATGCTTCATTTCAATAAACTTCTCATCACTGCCATAGCAGATTCCTTGTACCCAGCACCAAAATGATTCCTAAAAATAAAATTGATTATAATTTATTCATACTTATAATCAAAATTTCTACATTAAATCTTACACAAATTAATTTACCGCAATGAAAAGCATTTTTAACATATTATTGACCATCTTAGCTAGAACCTAGAGCAACATAAAAAGATATAAAACTGACCAGTGGTTGAGATAGTGGAACAAAGTGTACAGCCTCTGTCTAGCCTCAAACCCATGAGCCTTGGGAATGATTTTGTGGTAAGAATCATAAAAACTTTTAGAGAAGTTTCCAAACATACTGGCAATAGCTAGATCATATTCATGATGTCCGTAGAAAGCAGCTGGATCGAATATAACTGAAAGCAATAGAAAGTAAAGTTTTATGCTATCACTATCATTGAGATAACTAGAGATATTGGGGGGGAGATAAACACAATCAAATATGTTTGCTTGCTCTCCTCTCAATAGGGAAAATTAATAGCAGTGCTGCTATCTTGTGTTGAGTGAAAAGACAAGCTGACAACACTAAATCTGTGAAAATGTCATTTAAATGTAGCTTAACTTCTCTATGCAAAAGAAAGTGGCAGCCTTGCAATAACTAAGATCAGCCTGAAAAATAGATTATATGGAACAATTTCGCCTTTCATAAACCGAACCTTTTTTGGGGGTTGAAACTATGAATACCAAATTATGTCATATACCTGAACATCACTGTTAGTCTTTTTCACCCCCCCCCCCCCCCAACAAATGGTGCCTGCAGCACTGGAAATGCTTTTCTGCTAAAAAAGATGAGTTAAGATCCTTTAGCCATCACCCCTATTAAGATAATATTTTTAAAACTCATTGCAAATCTTCTTAACACTTTTCACCAGCAGCAGTCCCTTTGCTAAAATGTTTGCAGGAAGCCTATCACCAATAATAATAAGAGACTTTTCAGAATTTCTGTAGGATCTCGGATTCAGACCTAAATGTATACTACCTATTTTTTGTAATTCATTCTTCCTTTCAAAGATTTTTACTGCTACAATCGTTGTAGTTCCTATTATGTATATATAATATATATATATATATATTATATATATATATATATATTATATATATAATATATATATATATATTATATACAACATACATACATCATAGAGGAGGTATACTAATCAGTGACACATACACACACACACACAACACATATATAATCTATATATATATATATATATTATATATATTATATATATATATATACTCATAATGTTATAAAGGTGGTTTGCTGGTTAAGTCCTAAATTAACCACAGCAAAAATCCATTCGACAAGGGGACATATAATGTAATAGAAACTGAAAAGGAAGTAAATGTATTACCTGGGTTTCTTTTAGTTTGAGCAACATTGCCACTCCAGAGATCACCGTGTAACAATGATGGCCTTATCCTCTGATCTTTGAAAAATTTTGGTAAAATAATCTGAAGCCTGGACACATGTCCAGCGGCATCCCTGTCTCCTCTCTGAAGATAAAAAATACTATTAAAATTTCTTTTAATAACATTTAATAATTTATAGTAAAAAACATAAATTATAGTTTATTTAATCATTGGTAACCTTCCTAAATTTATAATTTACTTAAATAAAAGTAAAGTAAGGAGTAAAAGTGCTTTTAAAAATGTAAAGAATAACTTACTTCTCTTTCTAGAATTCTAAACTGATAATCAAGTCGATTCCGGGCAAAGAAAGTCTGTAAATAATAAAAGAGTAATAATTACACTTTAAACTACAGTACTGGTAATGAAACCTTGAAAGTAGGGTGAGTTTTTCATAAAGAATATAGTTTTTCACAGAAACTATGTTAAATAGAAAAATGTCATCTCAGGGGGTCTATAAGCCAATGAATGTTGATAATGAAATTAATTTTGAGACCACATAAAATAAATAAGAGGTAAATTGAAAGTCATATGCATTTTTATTCTATGGAAAAAAAAACTTCAATCAATAGTGGAGCACCCCTTTTTATAGCTAAAGTAAGAGATAGAAACAACTTTTTCCTTATTTTTACCAAAGAATCTTAATGTGGTAGAAACTTAAATAGCGAACAGAATGGCTTCAAATAAATTGTTTTATAAGAGCAACTTGTATAGAGTGTAAAGACAAATTTTAATCTTACATTTATAATCTATTTGACCACTACAGTTCTTTTTAGATCTAAAAATACACTTTAAAGTTATAGAACTTAACAAAGCAACCATATATTTTAATGATAAAGTTTATTAATTTATTTCAAATGGTAAATCAATTATGCTAGTAAGCAGATAAAAGGACTCTTCAAAAAGTCTCATAAGAATAAAATAAGTCTTTCAATAAATTACATATACTTACGACCCAATCTTCGTGCCATTCATTCTCTTGAGGTAAAATCCACAACACGTTGTGGTGTGGAAACCCAAACTTGGCAATTATCACTCTGCTGGGGCTTGTCATTTATATTATTATAACACCTGTTCTCCAAAGTAGGTTCTGTAGATGCATCTTAGCTACTTCATCACCAAGCCGACCAGAGAGAGAGCGTAAACCTTTCATTTCTATAAACTCCATAACAAGACAGGCTCCTCCTTCAGGATCATCAAGAACTTTGATGGGTTTAGGTACAGTAACCAATCCAGTGTTACCAAGAGCTTTTAATCCTTCGAATTCACCATCAAACATCCTACGAGCCTGAAAGATTGATACAGATGTAGAAAGTAAAGAATTTTTCCTTTATTGCATAGTGACAAACAAAAGGTTTACACCAGAAAAATTATACAAAATGTAAATTTATCTTACATCTTAAAATTATTATATATTATATAATTAATAATTAATAATTATAATAATAATAAATTACATTATAAATTAATGTACAGGTAAACCTCAACATAATTTAATTTATCATAGTAAAGGTACAAATCACTATGTCCAAGAGCCAGGCCTAAAAAATGTGACTCATTTTGTACTTTTTTAAACCAAATTTTTCTGAAAATTTACCTTAAATTATTAAGGAAAACCATGGTCTGCCAATCCAGAGTGTACCCCTTCATAAGAATGCGCTCGCTTAAAACATTAGAAAATCAAACTAATTCCAGTTTTCTTGCAATAAGTGGTTCCCTGTACGTCATGTGCAAAACTTGCATATAAGATTTTTTAAAGCTGATAAAATTTCCTATTACACGACAGTGTTACATGAGTGTAATTTTTTTCAAAATCGGATAACTACACCTAAAGTTATAACATTTGTTAAAAAGCCAAAAAAATCACAAAAAGCCAATATTTTTTAATGTTTGGCACCCGACTCACAGGGAACCACTTATTTCAAGAAAACTAAAATTGGTGCAATTATAAAATTTTGCACAATCATATATGAAGGTCTCTACTCTGGATAGGCAGCTTATGCTTTTTCATAAGCTGATCTTCAAAAGGTATATTTTCGAAAAAAAATTGGTTTGAAGTAGTACAAAATGAGTCACATTTTTTCATGTCCAGCTCTTAGACTATACAATAAGACTATTTGTATTGTTAAAAAACGATAGCTTAAAATGCAAAAGTCATTAAATTGAAACAAAACAAATAAGGACAAATAAAACCAGTGTTGCCATTTTTTATTTACAGTTGTTTTATCTAAATATTAGGACGAGTTCGGGAGATTGATTTGAACTGATTAGTGACATAGCAGCCATTTTACCCCTACCAACAAAGGGACCAAAGTTAAGTAGGCGAACTCCTTTTGAACTGTTCTTAAGATCAGTGAGTAGATAACCTCACGCTGCTGTATAACCTTTTAACAATGGTGTGTTTGACATGTGTTTACGTTTTTGATATACTCATCTTTACTTTAATCTTGTTTGTTTCGTGTGATAATGTTTATTAATGCTACAGAGGCAACAAGTCTACAACTTAAGGCTTTATTCAATCTCATTATATCATTTAAAATAACAGAGGCCTACTTTTGAACTTCTGGAAAGATACTTGTTAATGAACTTGCAAATTAATTTAGTGACGTTTTAATTAAACCCTACTAAATTTAATGATTCAACTGAAAGAAACTAACAACAGCGTATTGCAATGTTAAGAAATACGTTTCATACAAATCAGCAAAAACAAAAAAATGTTGGTAGACCCGAGTCAAGTAACCCATCTTTTTTATCAGTCTCTTTGAACATCAAAGTGATCTCGATATTGAGACACGTCTATTGGCACACTCCATCGACTGATCAGGATAAACAAGTCAGAAAACAGCCGAACATGTCGGAAAAACAGATCATACTGATTAGTTCACACTTGCTATGGATAGTTCATGCTGTTGAACAAAGAGCAATCATAACAAAAGTGGTATTGTACATGCGAAGAAGAGGGAGGGGAGTTATAAATTACCCTCCCAGACTCTAAAAAACGAACTTAATTTTCATTATATTATGATAGAGAGATAGTAGGAAATAGCACGCACAGATCGGGTATCAAAAATGGAAACACTTGGATGAGATGATTGATCTGAAATCTTCAATTATAGTAAAAAATCGGTTATAATAAGTTGATAGTGTGAGAAAATATAGTTGAGGAACCAATGAGGCTGGCCTAATATGAAATTATGGGCATAGTTTAACAACCCAGACTCATTGGCTTTCTCGCATTATTTTCCCACGCTGTCAACTGATTATAACCATGTGTTTTACTATAGCTCTTTTCAGTGTGTCAATTTTTCCTATCAAGATCCCTTGGAGTCTGAACGACCTTTCAAAGCAGTATAAAAGACTAGAAAATCAGAGAAATATACATAACTAACCTCAGGCTTTTTGTTACTTTTAACGAAAACAGTACCACTGTCAGTAATATAAGATCTACACTGATTTATGCATCCACCACTACACTGCCCAGTGTACTTGAGAGTGTCTGTGTCTAAGGCATCTCGCAAAACAGATTCCAACTTCAAATTAGGATCTATCGAAGGACAGGGTGAATGTGACTTGGATCATGTTGCCCTTAATCCAAACGCAAACAATTGAGATATCTAAGCAATCATTTTATAAAACCAACGTGTAAATATCAAGACTCTGACTCTTCCTGTGACTCTCTCTACAGCCCATAAACTTTAAATATATCACCTTTTAACAACTTACCATCACCTCTCTTAGAGAGAATAAAGCTCTGCGGCATTCGGACGTAACCTCAATTAAAACTAGTGAATAGCTCTCTAGACCCCCAGCACCTTGTGAATCCCATTTAGGATTTGCATCATTGTTTTTTTTTTTTTCGACAAAACACCACTTTAAATCAAAGTTTTTTTAGTTAAACCTTAGCTTTAACTGTTTAACCTGTCTTAAACTTTAATAATTAGATTAAAATATTACTTATAACTGCTCTAATATTCTACTCTAATATTTCAATTATGTCAGATAATATTGTGTGCGATATTGACAAACTTTTTAACA
>JACMZG010001911.1:45918385-45957593 GCA_018340805.1 Microvelia longipes | reverse complement strand
TAGCTAGGTATCGTGGATTGGATTTGAAATTGATCTAGCCTGATAAATAAACGGTATGAACATTGAATGACGTATCACTGACATCGTTACACTTGCAAAATCGTAAGAGATTCATGACCATTTCTTTTGATGTAGCTCAATTGTTATTTTATCACCCAGGTATTCAAATGAATTATCTTAAGAACATTAAATTTAAGTGTTTATAGTACTACCCACAATACTACAACAACAATACTACTCTACTATAAATAATCAAATAATAAATAATAATAATAATAATAATAATAATAATAATAATAATAAATATAATATATAATACAATAATATAATAATAAAATAATAATAATAATAAATAAATATAATAAATATAAATATTATAATTATAATAATATAATATAAAATAATAATAATAATAATAATTAATAAATAATATAATAATAAAATATAATAATATAGGCTTCCAATAAAAAATGAGTGTTTTAGCTATATGACTTAAATTAAAGAACAAACCGTAGTTTAATTTGAATAATATGAACGACTTGATTGTAGTTTTGCATAATTTGAAAGTTTTTACCGCAAAGATTATAAGTAAAATATAAAATTTGGTAATTGATATTACTTAATAGAGACGAAATATACTGCTTTGGAAAATACGTGTTTTTATCACAGCAAGTTAGAAGGTCAGATAAGATTAAAAAAGCACAGGGAAAGACGTATTTGTCAAGTTCCATAACGGATGACGCATACCATGCTCCGTTAAACGTCTCTATCAAAACCAACAAAAAAACCGCCCTGTTGGTATATGTTGAATTCATTCGTCTCTCTCTCTACAGTTAATTGGCAAATTAAATGAGCTCTTTAAAAATCAGCACGAATAGTGCTCCAAATGGATTTCTTTGGAAGATGAGAAACTCCGGTGACAAAAAAGCTATAATTTGTAATGCAATTCATAGGATAAACGATTTTATAAACGGATTTTGCAAACAAAAGTATATTGTTACAACAATCGAAACAAAAAATGGCAATGGCTATTCCAAAATGAACCACCGATTTATAAAAGGTCACAGATTCCCGTTTATTTGCATTATGATACATGTTGTTTTTTGAACTTGTGGCAAGATAAAATATAAACTTCTATATTTACTCAATACAGTTGGACAGACTTCACGAAATTTTTGAAAACAAAGATATCCACTTTAGTCAACTGAAAGAAAGATTTAAAAACTGAAATCATGGAAACTATCAACAATCTAGTGGAAATTGAGATAATACCGCATCCGCATACTAGTCAGATCGTGGCTTCCGAATTTCATCGTTTCGATAGATAACAAATTTTCATTTGAGATTAGAGAATACCTGCAGAATAAACTTCACATTGTTTCTTGATTTTAAACTCCAAGATTTGTATAAATAAAAATTTGTAATAATAAATTCTAGCAACATTCATTTTTTGTGGGATACACTTATAATAATAATACTAATACAATATATGATAAATAATAATAATAATAATAATAATAATAATAATTAATATAAAATAATAATAATAATAATAATAATATAATATATAATAATAATAATAAATAATAATAAATAAATAATAATAATAATAATTAATAATAATAATAATAATAATAATATAATAATAATAATAATAATAATAACCTCCGTGTAAAATTTATTACAAACAAAACAATAAACACATAATTATTTTCAAACAACTTAAAATTTTATATTTAATTGGAAATCTTTAAAATAAAGTAAAAAAACACTTATAATTTTCATTTTAATTTCAAAAAACAAATTTAAATTTATAATCTAATATTTTAAAAAATTTAATCCAAATTTAATTAATCCTAGTTATATTTGTCAACATTTAACTTTTATTATTTTCCATTTATACAAAAATAATTATTTAATCAAAAACAAATTTAAAAAAAAAAATTTTAAAATATTATTAACTTCTTGACTTAGATCATACTTCATTTCAACAAAGAAAAAAATCCAACATTAATTCTTTCCATAATGTAATTTCTTTAAAAAATCAATTTAATTATGCCATACATAATAATACCATATTATGATGAATAATGTAGTCAATCGATATTTGTACAAATGGAAGATCAATATTCATCTAGAGTAATATTCAAGACAATAAACTCCTTGGAAATTCAAAAAACTGAAGAACAACTCATGTGGCCAAAATGCATATGTAAAAACAGGGATATCTGTAATAAAAAAAATGTAACTTATGTAAAATATTTGTAAATGATTGCAATAATATATAGACGAATGTAGTTCTGAGATATGAATTCAGGCATTTATAATCACATTGCGCAAAAGATTTTCTAAAATTTGCATCTTCTGTACCGTCATTACATACGAAAAACATCTTTCTTGATCCGGTTGATCTTTGGTTGAAGTTATGAGCTTTACCGTTGTCTAACCCAACTTTTTTGCGGGTAATGTCACGGAAACATAACACCATCTTTTATCTGAAGTGATCACTTTATTGAGCGAAGCACAACAACGCTTTTTGAACAGTAGGCCATGACGGTCGAAATTTCAGTTTGTGAAATCCATTTCATCCATCCCATTCATTCTTAATCACTTTCAAATTACGCCAATAAGAGTGTGAATAACGTCAAACTTCTAGTCAGCTCGCATGATGTTACGTATGGATTACATTCCACATAGGCGCAAAAAGTGACTTTTTTATCTTATCTGAAAGTAGAAACCACTACTCTTAAATTTCATAAACCACTCATAAGCCGTACACATACAATGGTGTCTTGTCCAAAAGGTTTAGTTAATACATGATTGGACCAGCATTTAGACCAGATTTGAAATTTTATTGTAAATGGGCGTGAAATATATAGCATTATTGACAAGATATATATAGATATATAATTAATAACAAAACAAATATATTTTTACTTTAATTAAGCTTTGTTTCCACCCAATGAATATGAAACATTAATGTAAAATTTAAATAAATTATTTCGCTGAAAATTGTTTATTTAATCAATATAAAAGTTATTAAAATGTTTTTTTCTTTCCTAATTGAAAACGAAACACAATCAATTGAAGTGAATTTCACGTACATTATATACAAAAGAAATTAATGAAAAAATCTTTTTAATTAAATTTTACATGTAGAAAATTGTAATTTACGTAATTACATCAAACCAAATTAAAATAGAATTATCCGTGTAGAAATTAATGTTTCTAACATATAGTAAATAATAATTTTTTTTAGAAATTAATAAAAAATAAAAACAATTAAAATCGAAAATACTTTTTTTTAAATTTATTTATTTTGTTTTAGTTGATTTGGTCTTCGCATGAAAACTTTTTCATTTTAAAAAAACATAATATAATATAATTAAATTAATTAAAAGATAAAACTAGTTTAAATTAAATTCAGAACAACTTTATAGATGATTAATTTATAAACAAGAAAGAACTTAAATTTAGGTATTTTAAATTGCTAAAAGGTATGACAAAAATAATTGAATTTTCTGTGTAAAAATTTATAGAAATGTTTACATCAAAATAGAAATAGTTGGGTAGTAGATGAATGGATTCGTGTTTCTTATGACTGCCTGATTGAAATAGACTTATCACATAATCACAAATATTTCCCAATCTGAACTTTTGACATTTTGATCATTTTAAGTGTTTCCTAACTATTTATCGAATATTTGAGACCAATCAAACAACTTTCATCAAGATTCAAGAATTTTAGAGGTAAATTGGATTTTCAGAATTTAATAAAAGCAATATTTATTTATATATTACTTAATAATAATTAATATAATAATTAATAATAAATAATAATTAATATATTAATAATAATATAATAATAATCTATTATTATATTATTATCATTATTATTATTATTATATTATTATTATAATTATTAGCATTATTATTATATCATTATTTATTATTATTATAATTGCTATTATATTTATTTATTATTATTATTATATTATTATTATTATTATTATTAAGGCAATTTAGAAAAATATATAAAAATTTAATGTTTCTTACATTTTACTAATTTCTATTAATTTCATGTCTCAATGAACATTACTCTTGTTATCATAATTACTTGTTTGTTCGTGTCTACGTTATAAATAATTTTTCATTCATTTTTTCTCTAAAATTGCACATTGTAAATCAATACAAATAGATAAAATGAAATCCACTAATCTTAGTATAAATATCAATCATTTTCTTTCTCAGTTCAGAATTTTCGATTCTCATCTATCAGTAAAGTATAATATTACCAAATTTCATTTGTTTTAAAAACTGAAAAATTTCGTGTTCCTGTAACGATATATATATATATATATATAATATTTATATTTATTAAAAAAAATTCCCACAGTTAAAAAAAATTCCTAAAGTTATGCTACATGACCTTATTTAACATACATTTTAATTGTCGAGGTGAGATTATTTCATAGTGAATAAAATTCATCTATTGAAAAAAAATTAAAAATGTCAATACATAATTTTATTTTATGTTACAGACCATCTATGAAGAATTTAGACGACTACAACATCGGTTGGTGTCTGTAGAACGTCAAAATCAAATTATGGCAGATTAATTCATTTTCATTGTCATTTCTACAAGAAATGTTATCAGTCGACCAATGACCAATTCTGATTCGAGCTAGTCCTTGTCAATGCAAGCAGTATGGAAGCTGCATCGTCATCCCTCCTCCTCCTTCCTCAGACCGAGAAGCAGAAAAAAAACACGGTAATTATTGAATTTATTGGTGAATATATCAATAATATCATTTGAGTTGACAACTATTATGCTAATGCAGCAGTTTATTTTTTGCTGAAACAAATTTTCATTATAGAATTTTTCATTATTTCATTGCCTAAGGATTATTTACGTTGCATAATTCCAGTCCAGGTAATATTAATATTAATTCAATTTATATTAACAATTGTTCAATGAAAAATTAAGTTTTATTATTTATTTAATGGAAATTAAATAAGTTAAATTAATTAATTATTAAATTCAAAAACAGCTTGTTATGGAATTGTGTAAATTTAATTTGATTAATTAATAAAAAAGAATCAATATTATCGATATCAGTGTAATTAAAATTTAAATCTAAACATGTGATTATCATTTATTTAATGTTGTAAATGAACTTTCGTTTACATCATATGGTGCTCTATGAATTCCGATTGGCAGGCACCATCAATACATGAGGGAATTATTAGATTATCGGGTTTTATTATCCAGTAATAAATGCAACATCTTAATTACTTGCACTAATCTTTCTATCGTCTATCAATTTATTTCCCTTTCAGAGTCCCTCCAATCTCGACTGGCAGTTACTGACCAATCTGACAGTCTTTCCTGTGCGACACACTAAATAGGTGAGTTGCATGCATTTAATATTATGATAATTTTATCTGTAGAATTATCAATAAGTGTAATTATTTTATTAAACGTATCGATTCTCATAAAATCATCGATTTAATAATTACAGTTGATATTTAGAATTTAATTTTATAATGAAACTTTATTTTCGTTTAAAATGTATTATCAAATTTAGTTTGTATTAAATATTCGTGAGAACAGAACGTTCATGAGGAGTTGTATAATCTTTTTACTTACATTTCATTTGAATCTATATTTTTACAATTCTTATTCTAACAGTAATATCTAATACCGTAATATTTTGTTATTTCCAACATCTTTTTATTTATTTGGACTACATGTTTCGTCGAATTTTTATCCATAATCAATTTCTGTCGTAAATCACAAGAGGAAACTGTTAAAATTCTGGCCAATAAAACTTGTTACGTATCAATTCAATACAAACATTTAAATAAATTTAAAGTGAATCCAAGTTACAATCATGGAAACAGATTCCGAAACAAGTATTCCAAAATAGATATAAAATTACGTTTCATATCTACTTAGTACAATAAATTTCTGCTAATGTTTTAAATGCATAATATGTATATTAATGTTTATTAATATTATTATTTATTATTTTATTATATTATTTATTATTTATTATTTTATTATTATTATATTATTATTATTATTATTAATTATTATTATTATTATTATATTTTTATTATTATTATTATTATTATTTTATTATATTATTATATTATTATATTATATTATTATAATATTATAATTTATTATATTTTATTATTATTATTATTATTATTATTAATATTACTATTATTATTGAATATTATCATTCTGATTAATTTAACGTAATTAAGATGTTATCTAAAATTATTATGAAGATGAATTGAGTTGTTTTTAGTAGAAAGATGGCAAATGTATGATTATATATATTGATAGATTATATATATATATATATATATAGAAATATTTCCAAATGTAAAATTCTACTGTTTTGAATTTTATATGGATGAAAATTATATTCATAAAATACAAAAATAATCAGAGTACGAAGTGGAACATTTTATACTAATGATAAATCTAATAAAATGCCAGAAATCTATTTTCTTGCTAAAAAAATTTCTATTTTTTTCTGTTTTTTTTGTAATTTAAAAAAATAATCACTTAGTAAAATGTAACAAAAATGGAAAATCTATTTTTACAAATACAAGAGAAGATTTTGTTTGAGTAATCAATTTAAATTTTTTCAGCAGCCCTATTCGATTTCCAAATAACAGCATTAATTTTGTTTAAATGCTAATTTAATAATTTTGGGATTTTGTTTATGCTGTTTTGAGATGAATTTTGATCCCTATAATAAAAATGAGATTCCATTTTTCATTTTCGTTTAAATACAGTGAACCTTAAAATTGAATAACACTTACACAAATATTAACAGTTCTATATAAGTATTTGGTAGGAAATACAAAAATTGAGCTGATGTTACAGAAGGTTTAAAGATAATGAAGATAATGAAAGATAATGTAATTCTAAATAATGTAATGTAGAATTGTCATGATAATTTATGATAATATATGGATCTCATATTCCTGGTTGCCATCTGATAATACAATTTAATTCTAAAAAAAGTTGTTTTATGGAAATATATAAATAAATTGTAGTTTTTTTGTTTTGAATAAACAGAACTGACTAATTTAACTTATTTAATTAACAAACATTGTATTAGAGCTCAGAACCAAGTGGTGAAGTATTGAATTTCGTCAAAGGAAAGGACTATTACAAAATCGATTTCACCACAAATAGCGAATCACTTACGACTTTGCCATTGACCGATTTATCAATTGGATCAATAGTGTCAACAGAAGAGCAAAGTGAAATTATTAATTTACAGTCCCATCTCAGGAATGATAGTTGTGAAATAAAATCCAATAGTCCAAAGAAATGGGATGCTTTACCTTTGGACAGTTCAAATAAATGTTCTTGTTTTAAATATCAATCCATGTTAAAAGGCCAACAAACCAATTGTCAAAAAGATGATGGTTACTACTCAACATCTCATGACGAACGATGAATATTAACAGTACTATGTTAACGATTTGTGATTCAGCTCAGAATCAACTACAGTGCTTCTGTAAGTTTTTATTTCTTTATTTGAACATTTTAAATTATAGTAAAAATAAAAATTAAATAATAACTTAAATAATACATGACATAATACTCAATTTTTGATTTAAAATCATTTATTTAAAATTGTTTAAAAAATGCAAAGATCAAAATTGCTGTTTTTCAATTTTTATTAAATTAATTAGATTCAATTCATTAAATAAGAATCAGCAAATTATTTTATTAGATGTTTTAAATCTATGAAAATTGAAAAACAGCAATTTTCATCTTTGCATTATAAAAAATTTAAATATTTTTTTTTATTTAAAATTATTTAAATTTTTTAAAATGCAAAGATCAAAATTGCTGTTCCTCTATTTTCATTGATTGTTCAATATTTCTGGATCGCCTTCTTCAGGAACTATTGTTCAATTCATTCTGGTCATAAACCTTTAGAAAAAACACAATTTAAATTAAAATTTTAATTAAAATTTTAAATTAATAATTTAAAAATGCCGACATACTGAACAATCTATATAAAAAAGAAGAACAGCAATTTTGATATTTTCATTTAAAAAAATTAAATAAGTCATTAAAAAGTACAAATATTTTTTATCATGATCTTTTCTTTATTTATGGAGTTTAACTTTTGATATTTCTAATAACTTGTGTTATTTCTAGTACCAATGAAATTTTATTTATTTATTGTAAACATTTGGTGGGACATCTTTTCTCTTCAAACCTAATATTCCAATATCTCAATTTACAAATCCACTTGGGCACATGTGTCATATATGAATTACCTGTTTCCTACACAATGTTTATCTTAATTGTGTGTTTGACATTTCACATTCGAATCATTAAATATCAAAAGTGATTTCTCATTTTTTCATTAAAAATAAATCTAATATATATAAATATATACATATATATATATAGAAAAAGAACCAACTAAATAATAGACCAATTATATCCTACTAATATTTTTGTTAAATTAAATGTGATTTATTTTTATACTACTATATAACATGTATTACTTATGCACTAAAATAATCATATAAAAATACATTAATCAAGCCATCAATGGTATTAAACTAAATGAGAATCACTGCGGTCAGTCTAAGATAAAAAGGAATTAAAAAAACTTACATAAACATTGGAAATTATTTTACTGGAAACTTATAAAAATCTGTGGCATTTTATATAAAATAAAAATAGATGTTAATTAATCGAATATTTAAACTAATTTTACAGAGAAATTTCTAGTTTTTCCCGGAAATTTTCGTTGTTATTTGCATAGATTTATAAAAAGATTTTTACAATTATAATTATTGCCAGAATAATTGTTGGACTTAACCATTGATCGCTTTATAGAATTCAATTTCATTATAAAAGCTTCTATCAAATTTCTATAATATTTTTTAAATTTCTTTATTTGTTCTTTATCGGAATTTTCGACTTTGTCTTTTTATTCTTTTTTTTGAAAAAAGACAAAGTCGAAAATTCGGATAAAGAACAAATAAAGAAATTTAAAACAAATATTTATAGAAAATAATTTGATCGAAGCTTTTTTAATGAAATTGAATTTTAAAAAATATTCAGAAACTAAGACAAATAATTTAAAAAATATTTGTCCATCATCAATCAATATACCTTTTATTTCAATAAATTTTAATTTAAAAATTAATATCAATTTTCAAAATAGTCTTCATAATTTAGATTTTGAATCGAAATTTATAATTTTAATTTATATCGAATTTAAAATATAATTCTTTTAATTTTTAATTTTTAAATAATAATTATAAATAAATATTTAAAATATTAGAGAAAAATAATTAATTTTCTAGATTTCAAATTAAAATTATTTCTTTACTTTTGCACTTGACGAGTTAGAAAATATAAATATTATTAAAGAACCATATTTACTAAATGTAAATTTAATCAATTATTTTTTAAATATAATTAATATATAAAAAAGCATTTTATTAGGATTATGAAAAATATTTCTTATGATCTATTGGATATTAAAAATATTGATTATAAAATACATTGAGACGCCATTAAATAAATATTTATTCTCTACAAATTTCGACAGTATATTTTGTTATCTTCAGGCAAACATTTTAAACTATAAATAGAATATATATACTAAAGTTGTGCATTGTGGAACAGTCTCAATAAAATTACAATTAAATAAAGACATTCAATAAAGATTTATAATTTCTTTAGACCAGTTTAAACATTAACTTTTGTATCATAAGATTATGCATTGAATATTAAATATTAAATATTATGATTATGTATTGAATATCAAATATTATTGATTATGTATTGAATATCAAATTAATTATATTGAATATTGAATATCAAGTATTATGATATGTATTAAATATCAAGTCATTGAATATTGAATATGATTATGAATATTGAATATCAAGTATTATTGATTATGCATTGAAATATTGAATATCAAGTATTATTGAATTATGCATTGAATATGAATATCAAATATTATTGATTATTTGAAATATTGAATATCAAGTATTTTGATTAATTTGAATTGATTATATATTGAATCATATATTATTGTGATTGAATAATTGAATATCAAATCATTGAATATTGAAATATCAATATATTGATTATGTGAATATTGAATATATGAATAATCAAATGTTATTGAATATTGAATATCAAGTATTATTTAATTATTGAATATCAAGTATTATTGATATGCATTGAATATTGAATATCAAATGATATTTGACATATATTGATGATTGAATATCAAATATTGATTAACAAATGCATATTACATTGAATAATATCAAGTATTATTGATTATAATATTGAAACCATAAATTCATTATTATTGACCCAACTAAATGGTTAGAAATTGAATATCAATATTATTGCCTATTTATTGAATATTGAATATTATTATTGATTATGTATTGGAATTGAATATCAAATATATTGATATTTATTGAATATTGAATATCGAAATTATTGATTATTATTGAATATCAAATGTTTGATTATTTATTGAAATTGGAATATCAAAATATTAAACTAATAATACTAACATAATTTATTATTAAATATATTAAACCATATAATCATTTTACCTCGAGAAATTCAATGGTGATTGAGCCAATTTGTTTAGGAACTCCACTACAAAAATATCCTTTTAAAATATTCTCTTTCCTTGTAAGATAAATATTATCTAATAATATTTTCCATCCTAAAATATAAATGAAAATATGAAACTTCTAAAAATTAGGAAACAAAGTAAAAATACCAATTATAACGTATTGTCAACGGTTTGTAATTTGGATAATTGACTTTGGATAATAATGAGCTTCAAAAGCTAATAAGGCCTCATCAATCTGGCAGAGATACATTAATAAGGGAAAAATCTTTTTGATAAAATATTTGGTTTTCTTGAAATTATTTTATTATAGAGAATTAATTATCAAGAAATGAATATCCAAAGAAACACTATAATATAAGTAATATTAATAATATATTAATAATTCATACTAATTTAATGATTAAATAATTATATTAATTTTAATAATAAGGATAAGAATAATAATAGCAATATTAATATATTAACAATAATATAAATCATTATAATAATAATGAAAAAATAATAATAATAATAATAATAATAATAATAATAATAATAATAAATAATAATATAATAATAATAATAATAATAATAATAATAATATAATAAATAATAATAATATAATATATAATAATAATAATAGAATATTTTTTGGAGTCGCAGAAAATAATAATAGTTTTATTTTAACAGATTCACAAAAACTAAAAATTAGTTATGCCAAAAAAAATCTCATATTTATCGGTTTCGATTCTGTTTATATTTTGAATTTTTTTCTTATTGTTATATTTATATAGGGCCACAAAAAGTCAATAAAGTCAATTTTTATTTTAACTCAACATTGAGTGTAACGTGCAAAAAAGGTATTTTTATTCTAGTATTTTCCAATAAATAAGTATTCGGTCAATAAAAAGTCAATTTTTGATCATAAAAGTCAATAAAGTCAATTTTTCATATTTGCTCAAATATTCTGATTTTCTAAACAAATGATGCCTAAAAATTGAAAATTGATTGAAAACAGATTGCATATTATAAGCTTTTGTGTTTAATTTATAAATTATTATTTACATAGCTAGAAACCATCATTTTAATTTGTTTATTATTATTAATATTTTTATGATTGTTGTTGACTATTTATATTTATTGTTGACTATTTCTGAATTGATGTATTTGTTTGTGTTGAAATTTACCAGTAACATTCTCCTGTGTCTAAACTGCTGATGCCAAAAGTTGCCAAAACTAGCACATTCAAAATTAGTCAAATTATTCATCAGTTTCCACGTGAATTCAGAAAGTCTCCTAACAATGAACTTTATTGCGTCATTTGTGAAAGTGTTGTCAATCATGCAAAAACCTTCTTTGTGGAAAGCCATCGTTCAACAATCAAGCACAAGAAAAATATGGAATTGATGAAAGATGGACTCGTTCAACAATTTTTGAATGTTCCCAGAGAGATGATTTTACGAAAAATGTTCTTCGTGCCTTTTTGTCTGCCGATATTCCTCTTTGGAAANATTACAATCTCGGAGGGATGGAGTACAGTTCCCCAACAGTTTGAGGAATTTAAAAATGAACAGTCTGCAAAGTCTAAAGACCAGACACTTTATAGCATTAGGTTGTTCTGAAAATGATTGAAAACTTTCAAGTTATAGAGAAAAGAGTTTGAACTTGCGGTCAAAAACCAGCACATTTATTCTGTTCACGCCAAAAATGACATAGGTATAATCTTCATAATGATAATAAAATATAAAAAATGATAAGTATCACATAAAAACTAAAGTAAATAAATCTTATCAAATAATATCACAAAATAAATACTAAAAATAACAATCAATGTAACAAATTATGGAAGAAGTTGAGTAAGATAAGATTAAAAATCTTAACAATTAGAAATTTGGTTGCATTTTAGTGACTTAACACTATATTTAAAAACTCACTAATATTTAAATTTCTTAATGAGTGTTAAGAAATTTTTCAAGTTTTTCAGTTACGTGCTTCATTCAAAACAAGATAAATACAATAGAAACCATTTAAAAGTTAATAAAAAGGATAAGTATGAACAATAAAATCATTCTAAAAGTAAAGAGAAGAGTAAATTTTAAGTAAAGAAACAATTTAAGTGTAAGAGTTAAATTTTTTGTTGTAATTTGTATGTTAGAAAGCTTTTGCATCAAATAATAATGGTTAGTTTGCGCTGCTTTACATGATAGGATGTGCGACTAGTCGACAACGCGAACGAGAATTTTAGCTAAAAATAATGGTTTTAACACGATTGTACGTTTGCGCTACATTAGCAAAGATGTACAGTCATGTAGACGTACGTTTCTCTTGAAATACTACAATCAAAAATGGTAAACTCCGCTAAAATTTAAGAATTTGTGTTTGGCTGAACTTCGGTATACGGTGCACCCTGTTATCAATACTATATATCGATATATTTTTAGTTTAGAGATATGACGTAGGAATAATCGATATTATGCCTTTCTTCTTTACGTTTATGAACATATTTTATTATTTTTTAAATGTTTTTTGTTGTTTGTGTTTTTTTTATATTTGTAAAATGGTTTATAACTATTTTCATATTTTTTTTATGTTTTACCTATGTTTTCATAAGAATAATCGATGATAACCCACATCTAATTTTATGTTACGCGTATTTTTTACGTATTTTGTGTTTGTTATTTTCAGGTTTTTATATATTTTTGTTGTTAATGTTTTCATTTATTTATTGTATGGTTTTTTTAATGTTTTAATTATAAATAATAATTTAATGACACTGCTTATCTTTTAAGTGCTCAGTCCTCGTTTACGTGTCGCGTAACTAAAAATATATCGATATATAGTATTGATAACAGGTGCACCGTATACCGAAGATTTACCTTTGTGTTTATGCAAATGGCTGTTATAGCGATTTTTTTTTTATTATAAATATTATAGCTAAAACGCCCAGTTAAGTAATTACAGAGTAAAACTCTTATTAAATATGTTTATAAAGAAGTAGCAAAAACGTCCATTCTTGATTTTTCTTGTAAATAAACTTATACTGTAAACAGAGTTGGAAGTCTATGCTACTGGGTAACGCAAAAGAATGCTCTAGCGTCAAATAACAAAAAGTCTAAAAATACCTGGGCATACATATTTTTGTAGCTCAGGTGTACAGTTGCGGACACGACCTTTAGTGTAAATGACCGATCACGTTAATGTTTTATTTTTAACGTATTTATTATTGATGTAGCTAGAATGTGCTGTCATGTTGCTGTACAGTAGCAATAAACGCCTAGACTCTCTCTACATGAAGCAATAACATGAACTTTTTCATGGAGTCTTGCTATCTTTTAAAACAGAGAGTGTACTACATGCAAAGAATTTAATATTAAATAATTACCTTCCTAAGCAGATGGTGGGAGAAGCAATAATTATAGTTAAAAGAAGAAGAGAGCTTAACTGGACTTGGTGTAAGCATAAATATTTTGGGGGATGAAATAATTTGCCAAGATTTACCCACTCTTTCCCTTGTTCCCCTTTTCTTTCATTTGTTCTAAGCTTTATTCTTCAATAAGAACAAAACAATTTAGCAATAAAGATCTGCTAAAACCATAACATTACCAGATTCAATACTATGGTATATCTAGAGTTTTCCACACCCTATGCGATATTGAGTAAAAAATTAATAGGATTGCCAACACCTTTTACAGACAAAGTTTTTTAACTGTAAACTTGGCAACACTGAATATGTCATTCTTTGTTTAAAATAAATGAGTTTAAAATGGATATTACTATAAGAAAGTGACATTAATCTTTAGAAGTTTGTTAAATCATTAGTAATGCTTAACTTCATTAGTTAAAAGAAGTGCCTTGAAACATTTACATCTCTATGGTGTCCACTCAACTAGTGCTAATTTTTACATAGTTGGTAGCAATGCGTTCTCACTATGAATTATTGACAGGAACCAATTAGAGCCCAGAGATCTCCATAGAATCTAATAGACTATACCATAGAACAGCAATATCTTTGGGTATATTATTTGGCCAATGCATTGTATCCTTATTTTCAAAGGAGGGAGAAGATATATTAGTCAAACAAATTATGAAAAAATGTGATTTTTATAATTAAAATTGAACCTATGTAAAATAATTAGCAAAAAATATCTTCATGTAACTTTAGAATATAAATGTATATTAAAAAAATATTTCTAATGCTCCAGTAAAAAAATAATAATTTGAGTGCAATTTTAATCAAAATTGCTGAAAGAGTAAAGAAGAGTGCAAAAAATATTTGTCTAGGATTGTTACAAAGTATGTATTATAAGATTCTAATTTTACAAGGCTGTACATACATAGCAAAAATTACTTTTATCACTAATGATAAAAGAAAGAAAACTTCTTCTTGAGTAAATGATTTATATAATCCACTTATTTAATTAGAGTAAACTGGATAGTAACCTTTTTTTATTATTATAAATTATATTCTAACAATTGTTGATAAAGTACAGAATTCAACAAGAGATTAAAACAAGTTTTCTGTGCTTTTAAACAATCATAGCCCTGTCAGTGCATAAGGGTAAACAAGGTGATTACAATAACCACTTTTCCATCTCATTAAGTGTCTGATAATTAAATAAAAGTACTTTGTTTAAACAAATAGCATCGAAGAGGTTAATTTTTTAACAAGACAGGACAACGTAACAAAAATTAGATGGAGATTTATTAGTTGGGAAGGTAAGGATTTGATGATAAATAAGATCTAACATGAAGTAAGGTAATTGATGAATTTTTGCATGAGAAGTAAGATGAGATATGGAATCTTACTCAAGGAGTAAGATAATTGATGAAATTTTACATGAAAAGTAAGATGAATGATAATACCTTACACAAGGTGTTCGATTATTCATAAGATCTTACATACTAATTTTGCACAACACTTATATAATAAAGATCACAACCAGTAAACAGAATCTTGCTTTATGCTTCATTTCAATAAACTTCTCATCACTGCCATAGCAGATTCCTTGTACCCAGCACCAAAATGATTCCTAAAAATAAAATTGATTATAATTTATTCATACTTATAATCAAAATTTCTACATTAAATCTTACACAAATTAATTTACCGCAATGAAAAGCATTTTTAACATATTATTGACCATCTTAGCTAGAACCTAGAGCAACATAAAAAGATAAATAAAACTGACCAGTGGTTGAGATAGTGGAACAAAGTGTACAGCCTCTGTCTAGCCTCAAACCCATGAGCCTTGGGAATGATTTTGTGGTAAGAATCATAAAAACTTTTAGAGAAGTTTCCAAACATACTGGCAATAGCTAGATCATATTCATGATGTCCGTAGAAAGCAGCTGGATCGAATATAACTGAAAGCAATAGAATGTAAAGTTTTATGCTATCACTATCATTGAGATAACTAGAGATATTGGGGGGGAGATAAACACAATCAAATATTGTTTGCTTGCTCTCCTCTCAATAGGGAAAATTAATAGCAGTGCTGCTATCTTGTGTTGAGTGAAAAGACAAGCTGACAACACTAAATCTGTGAAAATGTCATTTAAATGTAGCTTAACTTCTCTATGCAAAAGAAAGTGGCAGCCTTGCAATAACTAAGATCAGCCTGAAAAAATAGATTATATGGAACAATTTCGCCTTTCATAAACCGAACCTTTTTTGGGGGTTGAAACTATGAATACCAAAGATTATGTCATATACCTGAACAAATCACTGTTAGTCTTTTCACCCCCCCCCCCCAACAAATGGTGCCTGCAGCACTGGAAATGCTTTTCTGCTAAAAAGAGATGAGTTAAGATCCTTTAGCCATCACCCCTATTAAAGATAATATTTTTAAAACTCATTTGCAAATCTTCTTAACACTTTTCACCAGCAGCAGTCCCTTTGCTAAAATGTTTGCAGGAAGCCTATCACCAAATAATAATAAGAGACTTTTCAGAATTTCTGTAGGATCTCGGATTCAGACCTAAATGTATACTACCTATTTTTTGTAATTCATTCTTCCTTTCAAAGATTTTATACTTGCTACAATCGTTGTAGTTCCTATTATGTATATATAATATATATATATATATATATATATATATATATATATTATATTAATATATATATATATATATATTATATACAAACATACATACATCATAGAGGAAGGTATACTAATCAGTGACACATACACACACACACACACACACATAAATATCTATATATATATATATTATATATAAATATATATATATATATTATACTCATTAATGTTAAAGGTGGTTTGCATGGTTAAGTCCTAAATTAACCACAGCAAAAATCCATTCGACAAGGGGACATATAATGTAATAGAAACTGAAAAGGAAGTAAATGTATTACCTGGGTTTCTTTTAGTTTGAGCAACATTGCCACTCCAGGATCACCGTGTAACAATGATGGCCTTATCCTCTGATCTTTGAAAAATTTTGGTAAAATAATCTGAAGCCTGGACCACATGTCCAGGGCATCCCTGTCTCCTCTCTGAAGATAACAAAATACTATTAAAAATTTCTTTTAATAACATTTATTAATAATTTATAGTAAAAAACATAAATTATAGTTTATTTAATCATTGGTAACCTTCCTAAATTTATAATTTACTTAAATAAAGTAAAGTAAGGAGTAAAAGTGCTTTTTAAAAATGTAAAGAATAACTTACTTCTCTTTCTAGAATTCTAAACTGATAATCAAGTCGATTCCGGGCAAAGAAAGTCTGTAAATAATAAAAGAGTAATAATTACACTTTAAACTACAGTACTGGTAATGAAACCTTGAAAGTAGGGTGAGTTTTTCATAAAGAATATAGTTTTTCACAGAAACTATGTTAAATAGAAAATGTCATCTCAGGGGGTCTAAGCCATGAATGTTGATAATGTAAATTAATTTTGAGACCACATAAAATAAATAAGAGGTAAATTGAAAGTCAATGCATTTTTATTCTATGGAAAAAAAAACTTCAATCAATAGTGGAGCACCCCTTTTTATAGCTAAAGTAAGAGATAGAAAACAACTTTTTCCTTATTTTTTACCAAAGAATCTTAATGTTGGTAGAAACTTAAATAGCGAACAGAATGGCTTCAAATAAATTGTTTTATAAGAGCAACTTGTATAGAGTGTAAAGACAAATTTTAATCTTACATTTATAATCTATTTGACCACTACAGTTCTTTTTAGATCTAAAAATACACTTTAAAGTTATAGAACTTAACAAAGCAACCATATATTTTAATGATAAAGTTTATTAATTTATTTCAAATGGTAAATCAATTATGCTAGTAAGCAGATAAAAGGACTCTTCAAAAAGTCTCATAAGAATAAAATAAGTCTTTCAATAAATTACATATACTTACGACCCAATCTTCGTGCCATTCATTCTCTTGAGGTAAATATCCACAACACGTTGTGGTGTGGAAACCAAACTTGGCAATATAATCACTCTGCTGGGGCTTGTCATTTATATTATTATAACACCTGTTCTCCAAAAGTAGGTTCTGTAGATGCATCTTAGCTACTTCATCACCAAGCCGACCAGAGAGAGAGCGTAAACCTTTCATTTCTATAAACTCCATAACAAGACAGGCTCCTCCTTCAGGATCATCAAGAACTTTGATGGGTTTAGGTACAGTAACCAATCCAGTGTTACCAAGAGCTTTTAATCCTTCGAATTCACCATCAAACATCCTACGAGCCTGAAAGATTGATACAGATGTAGAAAGTAAAGAATTTTTCCTTTATTGCATAGTGACAAACAAAATGTTTACACCAGAAAAATTATACAAAATGTATAATTTATCTTACATCTTAATAATTATTATAAAATAATTAATTATATAATAATAAAATTAATAATAATAATAATAATTACATTAATAAAATTAATGTACAGGTAAACCTCAACATAATTTAATTTATCAATAGTAAAAGGTACAAATCACTATGTCCAAGAGGCCTAAAAAATGTGACTCATTTTGTACTTTTAAAATTTACCTTAAATTATTAAGAAAACCATGGTCTGCCAATCCAGAGTGTACCCCTTCATAAGAATGCGCTCGCTTAAAACATTAGAAAATCAAACTAATTCCAGTTTTCTTGCAATAAGTGGTTCCCTGTACGTCATGTGCAAAACTTGCATATAAGATTTTTTAAAGCTGATAAAATTTCCTATTACACGACAGTGTTACATGAGTGTAATTTTTTTCAAAATCGGATAACTACACCTAAAGTTATAACATTTGTTAAAAAGCCAAAAAAATCACAAAAAGCCAATATTTTTTAATGTTTGGCACCCGACTCACAGGGAACCACTTATTTCAAGAAAACTAAAATTGGTGCAATTATAAAATTTTGCACAATCATATATGAAGGTCTCTACTCTGGATAGGCAGCTTATGCTTTTTCATAAGCTGATCTTCAAAAGGTATATTTTCGAAAAAAAATTGGTTTGAAGTAGTACAAAATGAGTCACATTTTTTCATGTCCAGCTCTTAGACTATACAATAAGACTATTTGTATTGTTAAAAAACGATAGCTTAAAATGCAAAAGTCATTAAATTGAAACAAAACAAATAAGGACAAATAAAACCAGTGTTGCCATTTTTTATTTAAAGTTGTTTTATCTAAATATTAGGACGAGTTCGGGAGATTGATTTGAACTGATTAGTGACATAGCAGCCATTTTACCCCTACCAACAAAGGGACCAAAGTTAAGTAGGCGAACTCCTTTTGAACTGTTCTTAAGATCAGTGAGTAGATAACCTCACGGCTGCTGGTATAACCTTTTAACAATGGTGTGTTTGACATGTGTTTACGTTTTTGATATACTCATCTTTACTTTAATCTTGTTTGTTTCGTGTGATAATGTTTATTAATGCTACAGAGGCAACAAGTCTACAACTTAAGGCTTTATTCAATCTCATTATATCATTTAAAATAACAGAGGCCTACTTTTGAACTTCTGGAAAGATACTTGTTAATGAACTTGCAAATTAATTTAGTGACGTTTTAATTAAACCCTACTAAATTTAATGATTCAACTGAAAGAAACTAACAACAGCGTATTGCAATGTTAAGAAATACGTTTCATACAAATCAGCAAAAACAAACAAAAATGTTGGTAGACCCGAGTCAAGTAACCCATCTTTTTTATCAGTCTCTTTGAACATCAAAGTGATCTCGATATTGAGACACGTCTATTGGCACACTCCATCGACTGATCAGGATAAACAAGTCAGAAAACAGCCGAACATGTCGGAAAAACAGATCATACTGATTAGTTCACACTTGCTATGGATAGTTCATGCTGTTGAACAAAGAGCAATCATAACAAAAGTGGTATTGTACATGCGAAGAAGAGGGAGGGGAGTTATAAATTACCCTCCCAGACTCTAAAAAACGAACTTAATTTTCATTATATTATGATAGAGAGATAGTAGGAAATAGCACAGCACAGATCGGGTATCAAAAATGGAAACACTTGGATGAGATGATTGATCTGAAATCTTCAATTATAGTAAAAAATCGGTTATAATAAGTTGATAGTGTGAGAAAATATAGTTGAGGAACCAATGAGGCTGGCCTAATATGAAATTATGGGCATAGTTTAACAACCCAGACTCATTGGCTTTCTCGCATTATTTTCCCACGCTGTCAACTGATTATAACCATGTGTTTTACTATAGCTCTTTTTCAGTGTGTCAATTTTTCCTATCCAAGATCCCTTGGAGTCTGGAACGACCTTTCAAAGCAGTATAAAAGACTAGAAAATCAGAGAAATATACATAACTAACCTCAGGCTTTTTGTTACTTTTAACGAAAACAGTACCACTGTCAGTAATATAAGATCTACACTGATTTATGCATCCACCACTACACTGCCCAGTGTACTTGAGAGTGTCTGTGTCTAAGGCATCTCGCAAAACAGATTCCAACTTCAAATTAGGATCTATCGAAGGACAGGGTGAATGTGACTTGATCATGGTGCCCTTAATCAAAACCAAACAATTGAAGATATCAAAAAATCATTTAAAAACAAGTTTAAATAAAATGACAACACTTTAAACACAAAGTGTAACAACTAAACTTTATAAATTTAACAATTAACATAAAATTTTAGAGAGAAAATCGATTAAAACCCATTAAAAAATCAAATAAATTTAGACCCCCAGCCCTTGTGATAAAATGATTAATGTTATCAAAACTTTGTGTTATCAAATATATATGGCAGCACAAGTTCAAACTAACATAAGATCAACCTAAAAAACTACAATATATTATAATATGAACACATTTAGGCTAAAAAATATCATCTGGTTGAGTTATAGTAATCAATTTTAAATAAAATAGTAAAAAATTAAATAATTATTGCTTAATTTAAAATAAAATTATTTATTTTATAGTTTTACACCTAATGACTTTTCGACTAAATCAAAAAAAAGCCTAAATCTAAAAAAAGTTAAGAAAGCCTTAAATCAAAATGTCGGACAAATGTTTTTGTAGTTTTTAGTATTATTACATATTCTTTTTCTCTGAACTCTATTCAGAGTCATAATTTTATTGTTATATTATAAAAAACGTTTTTTAACAATTTAAATTGTTAAAAAAGGATTAGTTTTATTAAAAGATTTTTTTAAAAAAAAACATTTAATCTCCATTGTGTACCGTCTTGAAAGTCACTTCAAGTCAACAGTTCTTTTGCTATGACGTCATTGTTATCAGTTGATTGTGTTGGCCTGGTAGTATTATCAAACTTTTTTCAATTATTTTTACAATTTTAAAAATTGTGTTTTCCTGTTTGTATATATTTATAAAACATGTTAAGTTAAACAAGTTTTAAGGTTATCAAAAATTCAAAATGAAGATAAATGAGAAGAATTTGGCAGCGTTTGCTACATCGAGTGGACCAGTAGACAAAGAAAGTTGGCTTATCAAAAGAGGCGAAGTAAATAAAGCATTTCAGAAAAGATGGTTTGTCTTGAAAGGGAATTTGTTGTTTTATTTTGAAAAGAAAGGGGATAAGGAGCCAACAGGTGTCATCATACTGGAAGGGTGTACTGTTGGTAAGTTTGTATGTTTACCTTGTGAGCTACACCTGTGGGTCCTTCCTCAGCTTAAATATTACTAATCTTGTATGAACTCATGAAAGCAAGGGAGTACTATGTTATTTATTAATTGATATGATTTTCATTTGGAAGACTGTTTAGTTGGCTAAACTTCAGAGGACACTGTTAATATTTGTTAAGGTCCACATACAACTGTAGAAGATGCCAACCATAGACGATAGATACTTATACATTAAGACTGTCGACTCAATGGTGGTCGACACTAGTATGTCGGAAGACCTACCTTTCAATTAATTGGGCATGGCTTTCACTTCCTGCTTTTTGTCCACATTGAGTTTGGAATGAACTTTTCATACTTAGTATAGTCATACTTCTAATAAGCTGAAGGTTGTGCTTTGGACGGCCTTTGTCCTCCTTTAACTGTCACAGAATACTTCTGATGGCAGGTAAGTTCATTTCATTCAATTAATTTAATCAGGTATTAATGCAAAATAGTGGCTACAGTCTATCGTTTAGTTTAAATATCACCAAGGTCATAAGCATTTTGGGGATTGACCAATCAGAGAAGCCGCTGCCAACCCCTCACTTGAAAACAGAAAAAGTCCCTACCTCCATAACCGCTGTAGCGAAATAACCTTCTTCCCGGCATTTACTTTATTTGTGCTTCTTCTTGTGTTAACATCGTTTTGAAAACTACTTTCGTATTAATCATAAAAATGATATTATAAACTATAATTACATAAATTAAATGCAAAAAAACATTGCCTAGAAAATACAGGTAAAATAACCTGCAACTAATTGTTTACATAGTTTTTTCCCGCTCATTTCTTGCAGGATTTTTTTTGTTTAGAATCAGCGGTGCCTAAACTGACCTGTCAAGGTTTTTAAAGTATTCGATAAACTGTACATAATTATTCACTTGCTAGAAGATCGATTTTGGCATTTGATAGATCCTAAAACACTCAATTTTTAAAAAATGTCTAATTACATGGGTAAGATGCTGCACATGTCATTACCTGATTAAATCAATTAAATGAAATGTAAACTTACATGAGTAGTGTTCTGTGGAAGTTAAAAAAACTCTTTTTACTATTAGTTTCTGGATTTTTGTAATAAAAAACATGACAACCACAAACTTCTTTTTTTAATTAGGTTGACTAACAAGAAACGATAAGAAAAATAATTGGCACTTATTTACTTGGTTCCCAACCTCAATTAATCTGAAAAAATCGAGTGGATTTGGGTATAGGAACTAGGAGGTCTGTCTAATCTCCATTATAATCTCTTAGTTTCAATTTGTAATAGAGTTAAGACTTTAAGAAATCTCAAGTTTTTAGCTATGAAAACAAAAATATTTTGTAATTTTCCTTCCAAGTAAATTGCCTAATTTACTTGGGTCCCAATTTTATGTTGGGAACCAAGGGTACTTTCGCACTATATCATCTTATTCACTTGATTATCAATATTTTCTTTTCCCCCCTTCTCAACCCCATACAAAAGCCCCATTGCTTTTCAACATCCCCCATTAAGATTGTTAAAGAATTTCTTTTATATGATTTAGTAAATATATTGTCGGTACCCAAGTGAATAATTGCCCTATATCGCCATATTTACTTGGGTCCCAACTTTATGTTGGGACCCAAGTAAATAAGTACCCAATTATACTCTACTTAATGATGTTGTCTTAACCAATAGTTGGAATTGTTTACATGAATTTCGGTTAAAGCTATAATAAAGCTACTGGCAGGGGTGTCGGACTTAAATAGAGAGGGTAGTCAACATGTAAGACTGACGCTAGCACTGAGCGGCTACACTGGTGGCTAAAAAGTGAACTATTTATGTCCAAACACTGTCTACTTAACTACGTTTTTTCCTTCTTTAGAAAAAAAATAATTTTAGCTAGTTTTTGTAGTTCAAATTGCTGGGCAACCATTATTATTATTTACAGCTGTCTTTTTTAACAATAATTGTCAAAACATAACTATAGAAAAATTATTTTTGTTCAAAAAGCTAATGCGTGATAATTAAAATTGATTTCATAATTATCAAAATTTAGTATTAAATTTCTTATTTGTTAATAATTATAGTGGAATAGAACAACAAGTGATCTCACTCCCCGAAATTACTAGTTCCAATTTTCAAATTCGATTAATCGAGTTTTACTCCATATTTATAAAAAATGGCTGACTGGTAGAATTGGTACATTTTCTGATTATATATGTGAAATATAAAATTAATATATTTAATAGAGTACGTGTGGAGTTAGTAAAAAGGCTGTCAAAATTAGTACCAATGTCAAAAGAAGAAATGTTTGGCCGCTAGGGATACTTTAGCACATTGAGTTATTTTATAGGAGGTAATTGCAAATGTCATGTTGACTGTCATTTATAGAAGTTAGTTTGTGAACAGAAATTCATACAAAACAAAAAAGTATCAGTATAAATTGTGTCAAAACAAAAAAATGGTCAACTCAATGGTGGAAGAAATTGGATTTTGGTCGACCCTATCACGGCGGGGGACCTACCTTTAAATTTAGTGGGGGTGTCTTAATTTCCTGTTTTTAGCCCACAATAGGTTTGCAATTAAATTGTATACTTTGTATAGTTATACTTTTAACTAGCTGTTAAAAAGGTTTTTTAATTTAATCAATTACCTGATAAAATCATCTAAATCAATAAATTAGTTAAATACAAATTAAACTTACCTGTCATCAGTAGTGTTCTGTGAAAGTTTTAGTTTATGAGTTTTTGTAATACAGGGCCTGACAAAGACAAACCATTTTATTAAGGTTAAAATAAAAATAAACGAAGAGAACAATAAATTTATAAAAACAATAAATGAAGCTGTCATACATAGAAGTTGCCATGGTGTGCATAAATTTAAAAATATAGGTCATTTTTGGAAAGCTATTTTTATTATGCTAATTGATTAGATTATGCTTGCGATAATCGAATTCAAACTTTTCTTCATTTAAGTTACCTCCCCTCCCCTGGGCAGGGGTTGTTTACACTATATTTTGACTGTTGAATTTTATCCTTCATTCTTATCTGTTGTTATCTTAACTAGCTAGTGGTTTAAAAGAGGTTCACTTGTTATTCTATTCCAGTATATTTAGATCTGACTTAGATATTTGGCTACAAACTTAGAGACTTGATACTCTAAGTTTACAACCGTTGCCTTATAGTTTCTAACCTACTCAAGTGTTCTATATTGACCCACCTTTCAACTGATCATGCTTCTGAAAATGCTAAGATTTATACGACCAACCACTGAACATACCTTGTATTTCAATGATGTTTGAAAGTTGGGATGGAAAGAATATTTGTCTGCTTCTTTCTTTTATCATGTTGGCTTTTACTTATCTGCCAATGTGTTTGCAGAATTAGCAGACGATGAGAGTCAGTTTAGTTTTAAGATAGTGTTTCATGGACAAGGAAACCGTACCTATGTATTAGAAGCTGAATCTCAGGAATTGATGGAAGAATGGATGAAAGCTATCACTTGTTCTAGTTATGATTATATGAAGTTAATGGTTGAAGAGCTTCAGAGGCAACTTAATGAAATGGAAGGTAAATAAATGATTGTGTTTACAGTAAATTAATATATAAGCCAATACTAGCCCAAGTAAAAAATATTCACAGACATAGATAGGTGATTAGCTGATAGCTGGATGATAATTTAATCAAAAATTTAAAAAATCACTAACATTGCAATAACTTTTTACCTTTTTGGTGTTTAATTTGATTAGAAACACTAATAACATAAGGTGAGCTTTACTTTTTATCATGTTTTCGTACTTTAATATGCACATGATAATTAAAAAAAAATGGTATTAAAGAAAAAGAAAAAAGAAAAGCTGTAGTAAAAGTAAACCACACATGTTTTTAAAGATTTTGAAAAATGTACAGTCGGAAGTTTATTCCCTTTAATTTAACTTAAAATTACAGTTACTGTAATAATATTCAAAATACTCCAAGGTAATAATTCTTATATTATAATAAAAATTAATATTTAAAGGGAAAAAATGTTATCTCTTACAAAACTATATTAAGTTAAGTAGTGCTCACAAAAAAGAAAAGTGTAATCGGCTGGTTGTAATTAGCTTTAGAGTCGAAGGAGAGGACAGGCTATGGAAATTTCCAGGCAAGGCTGTTTTTAACATTTTGACAGACGAGGTGAAACCGAGTCTTGCAAATGGTGAATCACCAGCAGAGGCGGAGTTAATGCAATCAATTGCTGACACAAGTTGGCAGATGTTTCCTTTGCTGTATAGTGGTAAATACTAAAATTAAAAAGGTTGTATTTACCTTAATTAAGTTGAAGAAGCAATTGAAGAATTAGCTGCTGTTGGATAAGGATATCCCTGATCCAGTTTTGGCATAACGCCATCATCAGCAGGCGGGGCAATACTCAAACTCTAACAAAATGTAATCTACATGCCTTGTCTGTAGATAAAACAGATATGGCATGTTAATGCGATATCTGCGATGTTGTTTTTATTTGTCTTGTGTTTTACAATCTTTTGATTATTTTCACAGAGAATATGTCAGCTGCTGTGATAGATAAAGATAAGAGTATTAGTGATGAACCTCCTGTACCTCCTCCCAGGACAAGACATAATCCTTTTAATAGAGACAAACAAACATCTAGTAGTAGTGTTAACTTACAAACACATGTCAGATCTCTAAGTTCTAGATCTGCTGATACATCTCTACCTACTCTACATAGACAGAGGTAAGTTCTCATAGAAATATACCTTTTCTAGATCATATTTAGATAATGTGCAAATTATTTAATAGTGAAGTTGTAGATGGTCTGTTAAAAAATATAAAAGACCTTCAGTTGGAACTGGATCTGATTGATTTCCATCTTTTTTAACTTTTTTTATGGATCCCGGGTAAAATGTAATCTTTCTACATATATCTTGCAACATTCAAATAAACCATGGCAATGGAGATTTGCCTGTTGAGTTTTGTGCTCCAAAATGGTATGCAGGAACCACCTAAAGTGGATTTTCTTTGCACCTACTAAACAAATAATCATTTTTTTTATAACTTTGCTTACACTACTAGTAATATCTATTGCCTATAAAATGCAAATGAAAAAGAGTAAGGCCCGTATTCAAAGGCATCATCCTAACATTTTCCTTGTTCCTTAAGGAGAATGTTAGGAAAATGTCTTTGAATACGGGCCTAAGTTGTGCCGCTGATCATAAAAACTATGGAGATAGTATTAGAAGTAAATAGAACTGAGTTCATCAATTATATTTCTATTAGTTATATCAATTATGTATTCTATAATGTAAAAGAGTTCATGAACTTTATTTAATTTATTTTTATATATTCTCACTTCTTTGATATATTTTCTTTTGCTGGTTAAAAACCACTCATAGTTATAACTAGTGTACAAAATGTTTATTCTTATCTTATAATTTTATTTGTACAAGTATAAAGAAGTTCAAAATTTTTTCTAAAAGTAAAATCTGTAGAATATTAAATTCTATTACGTATCACAAGTGAGGTGGGGGTTTGTACAAAAAAAAATCTGATTCCCACTTTTTTTATTAAATGTCCACGTTTTTGCACCTAAAGACAATAAAAATAATACAAATGTTATTATCAGTATGTAACATTTTCTTTTTAACGGCTATTGAGATTCTGTAGAACTCCATACATAAATGATATATAGAGACTGAACTAGCTTTAGTTCTACAACAATTTTTAATAAAGCTTTATTTTATTAATTTCGTAAACCACTGTTTACATCTCCAGAAAACTAAATAAAGTTTGTCATAACAATAATAAAAGAAACAATTAAGTAAAAACAATTAAATATAATTAAAATATAAAAAAACAGACTTGATTTTTAAAAACCAAGTCTGCTTTTTATATTTTAATTATGTTTAATTGTTTTTACTTAATTGTTTCTTTTATTATTGTTATGACTTAAACTTTATTTAGTTTTCTGAAGATGTAAACAGTGGTTTACGAAATTAATAAAATAAAGCATTATTAAAAATTGTTGTAGAACTAAAGCTAGTTCAGTCTCTATATATCATTTAATTATCAGTATGCATATGTGTATGGATGTGTGTGCATTATTGCAGACAATACTACATGGCATCTTAAAATTGCCCTTTTGGAACCATTATTTATTTAAGATATTCTGTTAGACCCATAAAATAGTTTACAGGGACTAATAGTGATTGCCATAGTTCTTAAAAGTCCTCTTGGCATTCTAGAGGATTAGGATTAAAAGGAATTCAGGTAAAAAAAATTACGTAAAACTAACTCAATAAGCTTGTTCATGGACAAAACACAGTTTCTGTGTTTATTACAGAAGTTAAATAAGTACTTAGATCCATCCATCTGTAAATATGTAGAAAGGGTACATTTTATCCGCGCGTAATTTTTAATTGTCACATTTAGGAAATATGCATGTTTAGTGTATACACTGTACATAAGTCCTTCCAAAATTAGCTCTTTTTGTACCCATTAAAAGCTTAGTGTATAACAATACCATGTTTTAGTCCATTTCCTTTGAAAAATAATGAAAAATCCACTGACTTACAGTTCAAAGTGTTACTGATCAGAAAAAAACAAGCATTCCAATTGAAATGCTTCACCTGGGGACGGATTTAAAACCTTTCTTATTTTTCTTTTACTAAAATTTTGTTTTAGGGTTACATTCCGAGAACTACACACAGCCTATGGAAGACCTATTCTTAAAGATTTTGCAGAATGGAGACACCAGCAGAGATTAATCAATGAACCTCTTATTAAATTATAATTAAGTTTTACCTCTTCTCACGTAACCATTTCTTTCAACTCTAGACTTGTCTAGGTAATAGTTTACTACTCTATAATAACTTATAATGACAATATAAATTCATAAAAAATTCTCTTGAAACCGAGTATCCATGTTAATTTAATATGTTATGATTTACAGTAGTGCAATTTAGGCAAATATATATTTGTCTCTTTTTTAAAATTTGTTAATAATTATTTAATACTAATTTGTTGAACATTTTTATTTATGGGTCATAGTGGATAATTTCTTACGTTTTGGGTTCATTGTTGAAACTGATGACTTGTGTCAATAATTATAACATAGTAAATTTACAGTAACTCTTCTCTTGTGCTTTATTTATTTATTTTTCTAGCGGCTGGCCAAAAAGGTAATAAAATGTCCCATAGTAGTCTGTTTCAGATAAAATGTATAAGTCCAAGCTTAAGTATATGACATTAGAATTTTTCAGTAAAAATACTTTATTTTTGTCTTAAGACCACTAGTCATTACCTTACCCTCATATAAAGGTATTTATAGTCACTAATGCTGCTAAATTTAGGGAAAATAGTTACCCTAAATTTATTGAAAATGCAATGAATGATTTGTTCTTGAGCTAAATATAAGGCATTTAATCTCTTGGCAAATTTTTTTATTGTCACTACTTAAAATGTTAAAATGTCTCAATACTTATTCTTGCCAAAATAGCAATCAATGTACAATTTTGCTGAGCTGATTCTTTATCAAGAGTTGCTGCTAGGTCATATCATTGCACCTTATATTGACTTAGGCAATACTTGAATATATCATTACTAGAAAGTAGTATTTGTCAATATTCTGTAGGAATTAGTTACGTTTATATTAATTACTATTTTAGGTCACAATCTTACCATGTACTTATATTACATTTTTGTTCAGCCATTCGACTAGTTTTTATCCGTTTATCTTTAAAGTGAAGTATCCTCTTTATTTAAAATATTTTTTTAATTTATGTTAATTCCTTGTATTTATATAGATTTTATTTTTTTATTATTGCGTTTTATTAATTAAATTTAATATTTTTCTATATACTATCATTATCTTAGTCTAAGCAGAAAGGATCTCAGAACAGTAACTGGATTATTAACTGGTCACTGTCACATTCGCAAACACCTTCATACAAGCTGTGTGTTTAAAGATTACTTGTATGTAGGCTTTGTGAATCAGATACCGAAAACTGCCAGTCAAATACTTCTGAGATGCATCTAACCCTTAAAAGGTTCTTTAACATTGTCTTGGGAAAAGGATAATTCTGACCTGAACTAATTAAGGGGACTGTACAATAGACCTCAAGTCTATTGGGTTCCATTCTTAACCTTGATAATAATAGACCTATCATTCATAGTTTGTGAGGGAAAATGCATGATTAGTCTTTTTAACAGATAAAATGGAGGTTTGGCAACTAGATGGAAATTTCATTATTAAAAGTAATTTTATTTTTATGTAATTTTGTATGATTTCAATGCCATTACACAAAGAAGTTTTTAAACTTAGTATTAATTGAAATACATATTTTTAATAATTAACATATGTGGTCATAGAATAATTATTATTTATATACTAGTGATATTCTCCATTGAGGTCAGTCCATATTGGCAATTTTATAGATTATAAAAAAATTCAACTTCGATTAATATAAATAACAACTTCATTTAACATGAGATTGTCTTGCTGGAGATATTATCGAGTTGCTAGGCTTTAAATAAGTATTATTATCATGTAATAATAACTGTACAGATTCACTGTCAATAGGACATAAAGGAAAAATATTTTTATGAGGAATGATCTTTGAATTTGTAAGGCAAAGGAACTGATTATAATACAGCACACAATTATCAGTTGACAGCGAGAATCAGTGTTGAGGAACCAATGAGGTTGCTTTGATATGAAATTGTGGGTGTGGTTTAACATCTAGGACTAACCTCATTGGCTCCCTCAAATTATTTCCCATGCTGTCAACTGATTATAACTGTGTGTTATACTCTAGTCTTTTCTTATTAAGATAAAGTTGATTCTGTCTAAAGAGTTTGTCATTTTAATACTACTTAATACTTTAATTTTTTTTTTGTTAACAGTTAAACATTATTACATTAAAAGGCATTTTATATTTTTGGATGAATTACTTCTGAAAAAATAACTTTTTTATTTATGTGCATTCAGAAATGTTGAAACAAACAATAGTTACTTCTGTTAAGTTTTATTTATATGTTGTGTTTCACTGTTGTGTTAAATATTATTTTTGTTTAGGTACATTTTATAACATTTATAACTAATTATTTGTAGTGAAGTTGATAATATTACATTATAATGTAAATAATATAATGCTTTGGGAAATTAGTTGTACACTTTTATTGATGTACTTGTGAATGTTTAAAAAATAAACATAAGCACTATAATAAGTTTATACTAAAGTATTATGTAAACCAAGTAGGGAAACTCCTATACTAACCCATATAAAAAATTCACATGTGTGATCAGCTAATAGCTGGCTCAAAAATATAAAAATTGCTAAAATTAGAACAACTGCGTATGAGCCCTCTAGGATTTACCTTTTTGTGTTTTATTTTATTGGCAACACTGATAATTTAAGGTGAGTTTTAATTTTTATTGTGTTTTCCAACAATAATATGTACGTGCTAATTTAAAAGTTTTGTATGAAATTCTGTAAAATAATTGTTACAATCATTTAGTTAAAGATAAATTGGAACTATAGTAAATGTAAATTACGTGTTTTTTTTAAGTTTTGATAAATATATAGACGACAGTTTATTGCCTTAAATATATTTTAAAATGATGATTATATTGAAACAATTTAGGTTTATTATTCTTACATTACCAATGCAAATTAATATTTTAAGAGAAAATACTCTTATCACTTGCAAAAATAAAAAAAAGGTGAGCAGTTTAACCAAAAATAAAAGTTTAATTAGCTGCTCGTTTTAAGTAATTTAAACAAACCTATTATTTACAGAATCACTTAAACCTCTTTTGGATGTGACAGAATATATTTTTTTACAAATTATAAATATTTTATTTTAAAAAGTTAAGCAATAATGCTGAGTACTGTATAAAGTTTGTTTACATTTATTTGGGTAAAACAAGATGGCTGCGCCCAAAGGAAAATTTTAGCCAATTCCCTGGTGGACAAAATGTGAACTACATGCCATGTCTGACAGAAATCGCGTTTGTTTCCCTACTTGGTTTATAGCTCTAATCAAATTAAGTGCAATTTAAGTCCTGTAATTTATTGTTCTTATATAGGTATTTTTATACCAATAGCTCAAACTTGTTTAATACACATTGTTTACAGTTAACTACTTGAATTTGTTATAACTTTTGTATATATATATTTTTATTAAACTATTAATTTGGCTGTGTTTGTTCTATTAGGGTATTATGGGATATTGGACTTATTACTTGTCGTAATTTTTCTTGTTTCTTTGCACTTATTTGTTATATCTTCTTTTTTAAGAAAATTTATAATTTATGCTTATGAGACAATTTTAATTAGAACCATATCATCTCCTTGAATCACATACTCTATGACACCTGAAAAACATCTATGTAAAAATAATAAACCACTTACTAATATATAATATGCATGATGTTAGGCCTTAGAGCCATTGGTGTATTTACATGTACGGATAATCCGTACATGTAAATACACCAATGGCTCAATTCAAAGAAACCATTATGAATAATTATTGGATTCATTACAGCTGAAAGTGCGGTATGGAATTTACGAGTAAAAACACTAACACATATTTTTACTATACTCGATTTTTGTTGAATCAGAACTAATTTTGGGCAATAAAGTATTATACAGATGACATTATTGCCATCTGTAGCAAGCTCTGCTTTAAAAGAACATAGTAAAAAGAATATAATACAGTGTATCGAAAATCTTGAACAAGCTTAAAAATCTTGACAGCTCATTTCTAACAGCTCGATTCTAAAAAAAAAAATCCCTACAAAAAGGCAGCGGGGAAAAAACTTTGTAAGCAAATCAGGTTATGTTACCCGTGTTTTCTTGGCGATGTTTCTACATTTCTTTTGTGTAGTTTTATTATTTAGGAAGTATGCAAATGTGAAAAAAAATGAATTGTGAAGGGAAATAATAAGTGTACTCATATGTTTTTACATCAAAAAAGAATTGTATGTTTACTAGTTTTGACAGCTCTTAAAAATTGCTGCATAAAAGGCAGCCTTGAAATAAAAGTTTCAGTTTGTGCTTTTATTTACTTTAGTTATAAAAAAGAATATTTGAGTGCAATAATAATGTTAACAGTCCAACACAAACACAATTCACAGAACACACACAACACAAAAACTCACAAAAGATGTGAACACAAAAAGAACCACAAACGAAGTGAACGAATGCCGGGAAGGAGGTTATTTCCCTACAGGGGTTATGGGAGTAGGGATTTTTTTTCTCTTTCAAGAGAGTGGTTGGCAGCGGCTTCTCTGATTGGTCGATCCCCAAAATGCTTATGACCTTGGAAATTTTTAAACTTAACGATACACTGTAAGTATAAAATGTCAGAAGGTTTACAAGAGAGTCAAACAGAAGGTAGAGGTGAAGTCTGGGCTGGCCTCTAGTGGCTGGTCTTAAAGTAACTCTCCTTACCATAACATTTTCCCACTTTTCTAATTTAGTATTATGAAATCATCTCGTTTTTATTACCATTTTAAAGACACGAGCAAGTACTTAGATTAATCAGTTTTGTGCCAGAAGAAGTTTGTTGAAAATAAAATGACTGGTGCATTCTCGTAGTTGGCATGGTGGAGCTACCAAATTACACACTTGTGCTCCTGTTAAACGGCTACAGAGCTAACTAACCTTTTCTTGCCTGAAATAATAAATCCTTGATATAGTATAGTGAAGATACTTGTTGGTGTTTTTGTTTATAATTCTCTGCACATAGAACTTGTGCAGTTTTTTTAATCATGATGTTTGTACTTTACCTGGTCACTGTAAATCTTTTTTTTTTACAAAAAATATGGCATATTTTAAATTGATCAATAATGGATTTAAGGTGAAAAAATAATATTATTTGATGTGTTTATATGTTATAAATAGGACTAGCAAATGTGTTTTCAGTACCAAATAAGGTGTTTATCACAGTTATGAGCTTGATTATGTATATAAAAAACTCAGTTACTTGACAATATTTTAAGTAATAAGATAAACTTTGTTTAATTAGGTAGAATATATTACTAAACAACTAGTATAGATTGTGTAGATGTAGGTAATGATTTTGTTGATGGTCTAACTTTAGGATCAAATTCAGTCTAATATGATTTTATTTACACTATATGTAAAAAGTTATAATGTGCACTAGCTTGTACTTAACTCAATTGGAATACCTATATATTCAGAGAACAGACAACTAGATAATCTAAAGTGATTGGTCAAATATAAAAAAAGAAATGAATGAATAGACAGAGAATAGAAAGTGATAAATTGATGTATAATTTTGAATTTTCAGTCTTCTAAGTGTCTAAGTAAAAATTGTCATTCAAATCTTGCTTTTTTATCATTCTTTGCATAACAACAAATTGTCTGACAGTTAAAAAAATAGTTTTATTGCCTTTACTCTGATTATGTAGGTACTCCAAACTTTTTGAAAATAAAATGTTTAGCATACTAAACTGAAAAATATGAAGTATTACTAGAGCCTGACCAAGAAGTTAAATGTTGAGGATTATGTAAAAACTTGAGTTGTGGAGTATCATGATTCTAAGTTATACTCAAGTCAGTTGTCACTTATTCACTCTTAGCTTCTTAGCTTTCAAAGATTTGTCATTTCAAAATCTAAGTAAAATATTGTCACATAATTTAGAATTCCTTTAAGTTTTTAAGAACATATCCAATATATAAATGTAGAGAAATAAAAATATAATGAAAATTTATTTGTAGACCCTTATATGAGAAAAAATATTTAAATAAATACATTAATAATAAATATCATCCTAAATAATTGTATTAAAGTCTGATGTATTTTACAAGCTGAGTTGATCAGTCCAAAATGTGTCATTAAAAAGTAAAGTTGAGCTATAAAATCTGAAGATTACCTTGGTGTATCAATTCAAAAACCGCATACTGTATGCAATTGGATGCGGTTTTTGAATTTAACATTTATTTTTCAAGCAAACCCATTGACTAGTTTACCTTTATAGTTTGTTCTTAATCTGTGAGAAACCTTAATTTTTTGCCAAAAAAATGTGCCCATGTAAATAATGCCTTTATAAAATTCTATCTTAAATTACTTGATTAAAGTTTTAATCAATGATGAGATGAATTAATTCAATGTGCTACAAAATTTATTTTGTAATTATTCAGCCATCTTTTTAGCTATTTTGAGAACAATAACACTTAAACATAAAAGTTTCCTCAATGAAAGCTAAATTTTGTAATATTGAGTATTAAAGCCTACTTTAATCAAGTAATTTAACATTTGAGGACATATTAGTCACATTTGTTGGCTCAATAAGTACCTGATTAAAAAGGACTTCATAATCTATGAATTCCTAGGTATAAAAGTGAATTTGGATTTAGTATATACAAAAAAAATGTCTTATTTCCTTTAGATTTATCCCTGTGTTTTAGAAAACCAAAATAATTACTATTTTAGTTTAGAACTTTTTACTTGAAACGTTTTCTTTGTTTGTCTCTTTTAAGATTATATTTTAAACTATCGTTGACTGGGTTGCCTCCATAAGGCCCAGTGGAATATCCACGGCCTTCTAGAACGTTGGATCACCAATTAACTTTTTTTTCAAAATTTTCAGTAATTAGCCGGATTTGTGATAAATGAAGCCTATTTCCGTAATCTGCACGCTCATTTGGTTAATCTCAAAGAGTATTTACATTCACTCAAGGATTTATTTTTAATCTAACTTGGTACATACATAACTACTGTTAGACGTCAATATTTTGTGTTATATTTTGACATGTCATATTTGTTAACATTGACGTCTAACAGTAGTTATGTATGTACCAAGTTAGATTAAAAATAAATCGTTGAGTGAATGTAAATACTCTTTGAGATTAACCAAAAGAGCGTGCAGATTACGGAAATAGGCTTCATTTATCACAAATCCGGCTAATTACTGAAAATTTTGAAAAAAAAAGTTATAAAAAAAGTTAGTTGGTGATCCAACGTTCTAGAAGGCTGTGGATATTCGACCGCGCCTTATTACAATAGGTAGCCAGTTACCAGTTAGCCTCTCAATCAAGGATTCGTAGTTATTTTATTATAATTGTAATGTAAGTCAAAGTATTGTAGATAATATTGTTAAAATTATACCAGTTATTTTTTAAGTTTAAACTGAAGTGTTGCTTTATCAATTATCCTCTTTCTAAAGGTAAAAAGCTTATATTGGAAGAAGGGAGGGATAGAACACTTTCACATGAAAGTTTGCTCAATAAAAGGTATGGTTAATATGAGTCCCTGGATGTGATATGAATAATAATAATGTGTAATATTTAGTCGGTGATGTCAACACAAAGAGACTAATACTATTAGAGGAAGGATACAACAGTTCTTACATTCCTTGGGTAGCTAGGTGCCGTAACGGTACATTGGTGACGCCATTTTTTATTTTTCATAATAATTACAATTTCATGTAAATATTACATTATTTTTCGACTATTTTGTTTTAAATCAAGTAAAATGAATTTAAAATAAGTTTTAATTATAATCTATTGCATGTATTCATTAATTGTCTGTGTTGAATAAGTGGTTTAATGTGGCATCACTGAAAAAATGTCCGCTGTTTGTAGAGCGTATGCCTTAAAAGGGGTTGTAGAGGGATGGAGGAGTATCTAGTCTCTCTCTTGGGAGACTATAGGGTAAGTACAGTTACGGCACCTATGGAAACTGTCTCACTTCCAGACCCTGTATCACTGTGTAAATCGGGTTCTGTACTCCCTCTAATAGTATTAGCCTCTTTGTGAGAACATAACAAATCTTCTAGCTATTAACTCTCTAAAAAGTATATTGCTCATTCTGGCCATCGCACTTAAATTTGGTGTTCAACATATCTTCCATCATCATCATGATTCCATGAATCATCATATGATTCCAGCTGTTGCTGAAATCATATTTAGTTTGCTTGTCTCTTGAGCAGGAAGCTTTTATTTATCATTTGGTCAATTTGACTTGGTTATGTCTGACGTCATAGGTAGATTAAAACATGGGTGTAAAGATTATTATTTTCTAACAAAGGAAAATATATCTTTTTTTATTATTTTCTTGGTATACAAATCAAGTGGGTTATTTATATAAAGTCCCATATGATGTAGAGGACTTATTTACATAAGTCCCTCCCCCCGGGACTTATTTAAGTCTCGGCGGGAGGGACATCGTATACATATATACAATATATATATATGTATGTATATATATATATATATATATATATATATATATATATATATATATATATATATATATATATATTATATATATATATATATATATATATATATATGTATATATTATATAATATATATATATATATATATATATATATATTATAATCTTATAAACTAACTATAATTAAATTAAATATAATCATATCTTTGACAAAAGATATTCGTCAACAGAATAAAAGGCTTTTCCTAGAAGAAGATTTTAAACTACTGCTTAAATTGTTGATGTGGAAGATGAGTGATGGATTCTGGAAGGTAGTTATAAATTTTACAAGATATGTAGAGTAGTGAACGGTTAGTCAGCGTAAGACGATGGGCAGGGTAGTCCAGTTTGTTGTAGAGTTCGGATTAATGACACAAAAATATATTATTGATCAGACAAATATTTTCTGGATAGAACAACTACACTTATAAACCGATTTTTTTTTACAAAGTTTTAACTCTCTAGTATAAATTATAAAGTCACTGGGAGCTACGATGATAACAGACACACAAACATACAGATAGACAACTTTTTGAAAACTACTCACGAGGTTTTAAAACATCTGAAACGTATAATTTCGGTGTAAGATTTTTTTGCAAACACAATACTTTTGCTATATACCTACAGTATTATTGAGGAAACGTACAAATAAAATTTTTGTATGTGTTCTAAAACGTTAACAGTAGTTAATAGATAAAATTGTACTTCTTTATTTGAGATTTTATTGAGGTTTTATGTAAAAATGCTTTAGATAAGTTAATAAATTGGGTTTGTTAACATTATTTATTTTATCAAACCGCACAGAAGACTTACCAGTGAGAGAAACGTAGACAAGACATCTACTGCGTGAGAAATATCTCTCAAGTGCATCTTAGAGGTAGGGTCATTTATTTAAGGAAAAGTATTGTGTTTGCAAAGAAATCCAAAACTGGGATTTCACTTGAGTTATCCGTATCACGTGTGTCTTTTTATCATCGTAGCTTCCAGTGTATTTATGGTAGAAAGTTGAAGCTTCGTACAAAAATCAATCTATAGGTGTTGTTGTGATATCCGAAAAATAAATTTTATGACCTTATTAATCTACAATACTGACCCAACGAGCGATAAGTGTTTCGATCGATTTCAGATTCGGCATGCACGTAGTCATTTACAAGACCTGTACCAAGTTTCATTTCATTATCAGCATTAGTTCAATTTTGATGAGATTACTTATTTAATCCAATAATTTTATATAATAAAATACTCCAATATAATAAAATAATCCAATATAATAATCTTATATAATAAATAATCCAAATATAATAATCTATATAATAAAATAATCCAATATAATAATCTTATATACTAAAATAATCCAATATAATTTCTTATATACTAAAATAATCCAATAGAGTAAATATTTAGTACAAGTCTTTATGTAATGAATAAGTATACTAAATTTTGTTTCAATACGACAAGCATATCTACGGTTTTTGTTGACTTATAAAAATTAAGCAGCAGTGACCGCTGGGATTGAAACGAAGTTATTTACTATTTGAGGATGAGCGAAACCAGTCTGAAGTCGCATTATAAAATTTTATATATTGAGGACGAGCGAAGCGAGCTCAAAGTAGTGAAAATGAGCGTAGCGAATTCGATTTGTTAAGGGAAAGTTCTAAGGTACCCCATACCCGATTTTCAGCGAATTTTCGAAGAAAAATTTTCTTTTTTTTATCGTAAATTCTACTATTTTTCAGTGAATTGAAAATTAATCAAGGGGAGGAAATAATAGGCAAGGAGTTTTCCCTAAACATTTAGTACGTTCACACACAGTCCTAGATCCGCGGATAGTATAGAATACGATCTCCCAATACGGTAATATTAGCTGTATGAACCATGCAGAGAGGATCCGATCGCATACGCAAGAACTAGGAAGATGGAATCTAAATGGATCCTCCGATACGCCATATGTACCTTTAGAGACGATCGTATTTAACGTAACCTTCTCGTCGAACTTTTATTTCACTTCTATATTACCGTTCTTATCAAATAATTTTTGGAATATTTTTTTTGTGTAACTTTATTATTATGCATAGAAATCACAATTTAATTAAATATATTTTTTGTTTTAAACTTCCTTATAACCAAAATGAACCTTCACTATAAAAGACGCCATGTTTTGGCGGGATCAGTTATCACGTTATCTCACTCGATCGACTAAACAAATACGCTGTA
>JACMZG010001911.1:45828385-45913385 GCA_018340805.1 Microvelia longipes | reverse complement strand
TGGTTTTTCCCGTTTTCGTTTTTTGTCAAGTGCTGGTTTGAGTACCGAAAAAGTAATGTCCGAATTGAAAGTAAGTTGTTCGTTAATAATTGTCTGTCAGTAATTCTGTGTTTGAATATTTCTAGTCTTTCAAGTACGTCAACTTTAGGTCCTTTTGATTGTTTGTGTAGCAGTTTCATAGAGTTTGACATTGTATCTGGTTCGTGTCCGTGTGTGCGAAGGTGGTTGGCAAAGTTAGAATCTGATTTATTTTTTATGAATGAGCGTGCTTATACCTAGTGTTTAGTGTACGATATGTTCTACTATAATTTTGTTGGCAGTCTTTGCAAGTTATCTTGTAAACTCCACTTTGGTTATATAAATTTAAGTTATTGGAGTTATGTGCTAGTTTGTTACCTATGTTATGTTTGTTTGAAGGCTATTGTTAAGTTGTTGTTTATTTAAGAAGTTTTGCAAGTCTGTAAGTTTTCTTTTCCCTACGTTGGTTAAAGCTGTCCACTGTCTGTTAGTATCTGTCTCGTCTGTTGTGGTGTTGGCAGAGCCGTTTTTTCGTTTGTATTGTGTGATGAGTTTGTCGATGTCGATCCTAGTGTATCCGTTCCTGTCTGCTATGTCGTTAAATCGTATTAAGTTCTTTTTTGTAGTTGTCAGTGTCATAGGTGCATCATAACGCCAGATGGCTCACACGCACACGCCTGCTGATGATGGCGTTATCCCGAAACCGGTCCAGGGATATTTATATCCAAAAGCAAGTATCGACGGTAGCTGATTCTTCGATTGCTTCTTCAACTTGCGGTAAATACAACCTTTTTAATTTCCTTTGGAATACTCGTTTTATAGTTTAACGATCAATTTATTGCTCGATGTTTCGTTTTATGGTACACTTACTTAGTAGAAGCACTATACTTGTAAATCCATTTTTGGATTTTTAAAGGAAATACTATTTCATACGCTATACACACCAACGCAAACCCTTCTACAATTAGATTTGCGCCCTCAAAATTTTGTGCAAACATGCAAAACTCATTATCTGAAAATATTTTGCGCAGTTCCTTAGTCAAATCTTGAAGCTAACATATAATTACAAGTATTACTGATAAAACCATAAATCATAATGTGATTCGAGGAATTTGTAATGAGCAAAAAAACAAGTCAGAATAAAGAAGAAAAGGAATTCGTCAAAGAAACAAGCTAGAGCAAGAAGAGAAATTCGCTATGTTTACGGTCTTTATTATCAGAATTATTTAGGAAGTAGTTATAAACTTGTACAGACTTAACTTTAATTGCTAAAAGCTTGTACAAAGATCTGGTGAGGTTATCAAATTATCTTTCTACAATACCGATATTATTTTCGATGTACCCAGAGTAGTAACTATCTAAATAGTACACGCCAAATAATGTATAATTTAAATTATTTAGCCTAAATCGAGTTATAAATATCCACCGTGGTAGCGAAACAAAAGTATGACATAGTCCCCCCGTAGACTGAAGTCCATTCTATGACTATGATTCTAACTATCATTGTAATTCGTATCGTAAACCTTAAATTAAGAACATGAAATTAATACAAACCATCGAAATCTACGGTTCCAGATCCATCAGAGTCAATTTCTTCAATCATACCGTCGAGTTCAGCATTTGTTAATTGATCGTCCAATTCTCTGAGAATTTCCTTAAGACAACTTGTGGGAATGAAACCGTTACCTAGACAAATAAAACCACTGTAAGTATGGCCAGAATATGTGAGCAATATCAAATAGATAATGAGCAACGATCTTTGACAATATAAACCAGAGAAGTGATAGAACCATAGAATTAACCATTCATACTGCTTGAGAAATGCCAAAAGAATTAAGATGTAACTTGCTAATCAAGTCATAACAGCTAATTCAGTCAGAACTGAACGGAAATATGAGTACGGTTACTTTGAATTAAGTCGTTTCAAGATAAAGGTGTTCGTAAAAAAATGTTTATTCTTTTTTTACATTTCGACTGCATTTTCTTTGGTTTTTAATTTGGTCTCACACGAAAATAAGAAGGGAAGTATTTTGTATACTTATTTGAAGCAATATGGAAAAACTAAATTTTAGCACTTTTAAGCCTCTCGAAGATGACAACAACGTGCTGTTCAAGGCATTCCACAAATTAGAAGGAATAAAAGTATATCTAACCTACCTTCTTTGTCATAAAGCCTAAAAGCTTCCCTAAGTTCTTTAGCCATGGCTTCATCATCCTCTTCAACGATGAATTTGGCAGCCAACGTAATAAACTCCTCAAACTCCAGCCTTCCAGATTCTACACAATAATACCACATTTAATATTAATTAATTTTAAAGGCAACAAAGGGATTATAGAGAGTTTTTTTCTTCTTCTGTGCCATCTAGATGGGCTTACAGTCAGTTTATCAATCACTCACTGTGCTGGCCAACAGTCTGTGAGTCCTCATAGTGAAATAGTATTTCGAAGAGTATAGTTGTCGTTCTTAAGAATGTCAATGCAGATTAACTGCATTGACATTCTTAAGAACGACAACTATACTCTTCGAAATACTATTTCACTGCACCAACTTGAATATTTGTCAATCAAATACTTAATTTTTATCTCGGGGTTCCACTCTTTTGAAGTTATTATAACACACATTGAAGTAATGAATGCATAGACTAATAGAGTAAAATTGTCATCAGTTGCTTTTGGATGTGATCATTAATTAAACAGTTTCATCATTAGCAAAACACAACACAGATATATTATATACTTACGATCAGCATCTACTTCTCTTCAATAAGTTCATCAAGGATTTTTTTATTAAAAGGTTGACCCATAAGCCTAAGGATATCAGCTACCATGTCGCATGGGATGGAACCTAAATGATCTCTGTCGAAGGCATCGAATGCTTTCTTTAGGATACCAAGCTGTTCTGGGGGAAGATCATCCTAGGACATAGCAATATAACAATATCAGCCATTTCAATCCTAAAGATTGTTTATAAATTGGTTAGAAATATCGTGAGGTCAACAGTTGCTTACAGTTCAAGAGAATGTAAAGAAGACTGAAACAAAACAATTCCGTGTTCCAGGTAATACAATGCCTAAGGAACGTGATGACTACAGCTGCCAGTATTATCTTCTTGACAGTATAGAATAAACTTTTATGAGTATTGCTCTAGTGAATATTGTACTACACGGCGGTATTCTTACGTCTGACATCACACAAGCAGTCGAGACTGTTTTCCCGCCAAAAGAACATGTTTAAATATATTTTTCGTTTTTTTGCTGTGTCATCAAAAGTTCTTTTATATGACGTAATTAAAGATAATGCAATAAGAAAATTGTGCAAATACTCTATTATTCTTCCGGTTGTTCAAAGAGTAGAAGATATTTTACTTTCGGTTACTATATTAACCAGTTACAACGATATTCTCGTTTCCTTTATCAGCATCTTATTTTCATATCCCCCAAAATTTATGTTCTCGGTCAACAGACCTGGTTAGACTTACGTCGCAGAGAGGTTACTTTTTAATACACTTGTCTGAAGGTTATGGTTTCAAAACGGTCAAAAAAAGGTTTTTTGGTTTCCGGTTATTTTAACGCAAAACAGGGTTTAAAATTCGTATGAGTAAAACATTTAACAACGATTTGATAAAAATGAGTCAAAATAATATATATATATATTTATGTTTTGATGGTGTCAAAACCGAATCTGAGCAACAAATTTAAAGTTAGTTTAAATTAGTTGCATTTAGTAAAAAAATTAGAATACTTTATGATCTTTTTTTCTGCCCAAATCTTTAAGCAATTAAGACCCTATTGATTTGATAAATGTAATCGATCGTGTATCTATTGACAATCAATCGACCCTATTGATTGTGTATAAATGTGACAGTAACAAAGACGGGCCGAAGGCCCGTATTTGCTTTAGTCACATTTATTATTTGTTTGTTATTATTACTTATAATCTTTTAATATTCAAATTGATCACAAAATCACTGACTTTAAAAATAAGGAATTATGTTTAAATAATAATAAAGGGTCTTAAATTATAAAGTATTCAAAATTGACCAATTTAGTGTAACTGGTTTGTTCACATTTATGATGGTCCGTCGTTTAACACACTAATATCAAATTTGGCAAATATTTTAACTCATTTTTATAACATTTAAATTTTGTAAAACCGTTTTATATTGAGATAAATACCTGGAAAATAATAGTTTTGACCGTTTTGAAATCACAACTTTTATATAACAGATTTGCCAATGAGGACAGACCAAACTACGTCTATTCAATAAATTATTAAATACGTTCTTAATTGATATTGATTTAAATAATTAAGCCTTTTTTCTTTTGGAGATTAAGAGATTTTCCTTTATAAAGGTTATGATTAGCTACAATGCATTCCAGTTAAAACAAAAATAAATAAAGTAGAAGATTATTATTGAAGAATGATTAATATTTATTGGCATGTGACTGATTTATTTACATATTTGTAATTGTTCAGATAGGGGAATGTTGTAGTTTATAAGTTCAATAATTTTGGCAGCGTGTATATAAATTGTTTTGGCTGGTTGTTTTGGCCGTGGCAAGTAAATCTCTGATATGACCGTCCTCGCCAAATCACTCAATGTACACTCAGACATTAGGTTTTCCCATTAGCGAATTTTCATCAATTTTTTTCCCTTGAATTGTTGAGGTAAATAACATAAAAAATTATAGTAAAGCTAAAAATTTAGAGTGAACTTATATTATACAAAGATGTAAAATACTTGGTCATATACACCTGCTTTTTCATTGCTTTATTTTTAGACACAAAACATTTAATCTCTTCAGGTACTAAACACAAGAAGGGATAGTGCAAAGAATGTGTAAGTAAAAATAAGCATAATTTTTTTTTAAACCGCCTTCGTGGTCAAGGTCGTTAAAGCGTCAGTAAACTGAAATTTGACACCATGGAGGTTTGAGGTTCGCTTCCCAGGTTACGCTCTCAGTTTTATGAGATTATTGTCCAAAAGAATGATCGTCAAATTTAGAGCGTAACGGTTGCCACTACCACCTGAGGTTGTTCCCGCAGGGGTTATCCCTGATGTGCCGAATGGATATTAAGGGGCATTATAATTATACATTATACTTTTTTTTTTAGAACACAAATACACTTTGTTAGTGTTAGGAGTCTGAAAAAAAACAGTTATTATTATTACTAACATAATAGTTCTTAATAGAATTTGGGAATTCGCTCAAAATTGTTTTAAAATAATTAGATGCTAATAATTGATCCTCAAATTTAAGGGTTATTTTTTTTAAAGTTTTTATGTCTTGAGTTAAGATTGTGAAACTCAAAGCAACATTTAGCGTTAAAATAACTTTTTATTTTATTTGCAAGGCCATTTTTTGTTTATTTATTTTGCCAATTCAAAACAACACTTTAAAGCGCCAAAAGAAAATAAATAAAAAAAATTAATAATTTATAAGCTCAGTGAAACGACGAACTTTATAACGGTTCAAATATGCTCAATTTATAAATGGATTTACAGAATTGTGTAACTGTTTAAAAATACACAATTCCATGTAAGCCTCCTATATCTGATACTATAGAGTTATACAAATCTATTTTTAGATTTTTATTATCCATCCTGACACCAGGCCTAGATTTCACACAGTCTCTGTTTATTTGAGTGGGTGTCTAATATTTTAGATACCTTATTATGTAAATATATATATACATATATATATATATATATATATATATATATATTATATATATAAATATAAGTCAATCCTAAAAAATGCATACACGCGCTAGCATACGACTTAAAATACAAATCTCTTTTGAACAAAAGTAATATAATCAAGTTTGATTTGATTATTTACTTAAATTATGCAATTCAAATTAAATAAATAATTTTAAAAATTATTCAAAAAATAAGCACTAATCGGTTAATTTAAATTTGCCCAGATGGTATTGCTTAAAAATCTAGGTTCAGAAAAACGCATGTTTACCAACATTTGTACGCAAGATGTATAAAATATAAGGTACGTTTATAGTTGCAAAACTATATATAACGCACTAACTATTTAACCATTAGATTGAAGGAAATAACTCTGTATTAATGAAATATTAAGTGACATGCACTCAAAAGATGAGGTATACCAAATTATTATTTTTTTATCATTTTAAAATTGAGTTCGGGGAAAACAAGGACACGCTACCGTAATCTTTTTAAACTTATTATTATTATTACTTATATTTTTAGGTAACAAGGCTGACTTCGATATGAGTCAGGGTTTTTTCTTATATTCATGAACCTATAGAAAGAACACTGAAAACTTGCAATACAGAAAATAATAATACGAAAAAAAATTATCTTTAAATAGTTTTGATAATAAATACTTTTATATAATTTGTATGATAGGGTCTCTCATAGAGATATATACTAGAGGGGGCATAGCCTATCTTAATACATAGAAAGGCCTGAAACATAGTTTTGGGGCTCTGTGTAACCTCATTGAAACCTCCTATAAGAGTGAGTTGAGGTTATAATTAATCAATTTCTTTCGGTTCCCCGCACATTGTTTGTGGTTTAATTATTTTTTTAACGTTCTTCTGTACCAGTTAGTGTAATTTTGTAATGATAATTTGATCATCATAATGGTAATGTTTTAGATTTTGCATAATTCAACCAATAGGGCCCCTCTAGTAATAATATCTCTATGAGGTCTCTATTCGCGATTCAAAGAGATAGTTGTTAGGTTGGCAACACACCAATGGCGGTAAAACGAAAGGGTGATCAAACATTTTTTTATCATAGGATTAGCATTGGAGCCGAAATAATTCTTCTTTTATTTCTTTATTGTTAGTTAATTTGTGATAAACGAGCTAAAAATTAATAGAACGACCATTGGTGCAATGTTTTATAGATAAATACTTATTCCAGGGCTTTAAAGATAGAATCAGGCTCTTCTCACTACAGACTTGGATTTGTCCGATTTAACCCAGAAATAATAAAACCTACACGAATAATTTAAACAAAATAGAGTAAATTAAGTGAGTTATTAATTATTTTAGAGGGTAAATAAAATTGATTAACTGTTACTAAATTAAAACAACATCATGGTGAAAATCAGCTTGTTATTAATCAGTTAATTGAAATGCCTGTTACAACTTAAATTTAAACATTTCAATGCAATATAAAGGTAATTTTGTGACTTTGTACAAACTAAAAGTATTCAAAAATAAAAAAACTATATTGAGATTTTCACCTTCATATCGCTTAATTGAAATACTCGTGACAAACCTTTAAAACCCTAATTTTTAATAAAATAGTGATTCTACTGAGTTCATATGCCCTAAAATTAAAGCACTATCAGAAGAAATAATCGTCACAAATAAAAAAACCCCTATGAGGACTTTAAAAATGATCACCCTTTTGTTATCAATTTCTTATCAGCGGCAGTGGCGCTGCTACGGTCTTTGAATCGCGAATATTAGTTTATTATTGTCTCATTTGTGCCCTCTTATCACTAATAATTATTCTGCGTTTATAGTAGAATAAGAACATCCTCATAAGTCATTTTCCTGTATGCATATTTTTGTTTGTTAACCTTTGAGAAAATTTTGCAAAGAAATTCAATTGTACTAAAACTTTCAATTTTAGTACAACTCTGCAACATCTTTAATGGCGTTCAAAATGAACTTGACCGTTTTCTCTAAAATTAAGGACACGCACAAACACTCTGATTGTAAATTTCTTTTCTCAGTCATTCTTTTTAATAGTTATGTTTACAGGGATTTCACCGTGAAAATAGAGTGCCTATATAACAGAGTGAAGCCATTGGATCAAAAATGGCGGCGGTCCGACATCTTTAACTGCAAGAGATAAGAAGAAAAAGAAGAATATAGAGCCGCTATATCTAAATATAAAAAGCTTTTTTACTTTACTTAATAATTTTTGCATTGAATTTTTTATTCTTTGATCTTTTTATTACAGATTTTCATTTGAAATTATTTTAATAATGCTTTTGAAGAAAATTAATTATTTATTGTGTTTAATTAAGTTAAAGTATTTAATTAAGTAATTGTGTAAACAAATTTACGTTTAGCACAATTATTTAAGAAAAACAATGGCAATAAAATACGAATACCACAATGCAACTAATATTTGCAATAAAAAATGTCTTTGTTCATAAAAAACAGTTTAAAAAGAAAATTTCACAGCCGATAACAAATGCAACGAACAGGAAACTGAAGCTTGTAGGGTAGAGTAACCTGATGCTTTGCTACATAATAGTAACCTAAACAGGGAAGGGATTGATCCAAGAATCGACCAATAGCTTTTGAGCAGCCCTATGGCTTCACTCTGTTATATAGGCACTCTACGTGAAAATAGAGAGACCTTTAACAGCTAGCGCAATATGTAAGAAAGCGGCTTTAAGCGGATTTTACTTACTTTATATATTACTAGAGGGGGCAAAGACTATCTCAATACATTGAGAGGCTCAATACATGATTTCGGGCTCATGGGGGCTCAGTGTAACCTCATTGAAACCTTCTCCAGTATGTTAAGGTTATAATAATTCAACCGTCGTCCACTCTTCCCACATTTTTAGTTTTCTATTTTAATTGCTGTATGTTATCTATTATATGTTACTGTTTATTTGATTCTATTAATTCGAAGGTGTTCAGGTTACTTTTTTGATGTTTCAAAAATTAACCTTTCAATTGATAGGGTCCCTCTAGTAATTATCTCATGACTAAATCTATATAATGTGTTCACATCAATTTATATGCTTCTTAATCTCTGCTACTACGTCAACGAATGTAATGGCGATTATAAAGCTTCGTCGCCATATTTTAAATCTATTATGTTTCCAGGGCTAGCAATCTAGATTTATAATAAAATTTTGCTACACACTGTAGTTCAGCTTATCCGTTATACAGATCTGTATAAATCTGTTATACAGAATTGTTATATAACTGAGCGAGCGTATTATTGACTAATAAACTAACATTTGAACATAAATTTACTTAAAGGTTAGTATACTAATTTGAATATATTTTTGTAACAATAATTTTTGTTCTACTAAAGCGATTTTAATCTATTTATCTATTTACAAAACAATTTTTTTTTGTCATTCATGAGGTAATAATGGATTGGAATAAGTAAAAAAAATTAGATTGATTAGTATTACAATTAGAGGTTATTCTTACTAATAAATTAATAAACAAATCAATTTAGATTTCTAAAAAAAAATAATAAGAATAGACAATTTTTTAATAAAACAATATAAAAAAATAACTTTTTTTTGTAAAAACTCACCATTTTGTTTGATTTTGTGTTTGTAGATAGGGTGTACCGGAGTTGGTTTCGTTGACTGCGAGTCTCCCCGACTGGGTGGATCCCCTCAAACCAGGCCCCAAAACTATTAATAGAATTTCTTTAAAGAATATCGAGCCCAAAAAACCGACCGACAAGATTATTTACAAGAAAATAAGAACTGGGATGAAATTTCCCCCACTAACGGATCTGGCAATGTTGACTCCGCCTCGATCAAGGTATTTTTAGAATTTGTTTATAAAAGAAATTTTGGAGTTTTTAGTATTGAATTCTATACCCTCTCCTATACCACTCCATTATCCACCCACTCTTAGTCCGGAACTAAAACATAATCCAGCAATGCTATAGTTTATTGGTTACAGTAACTAACTAACCTAGATATATGAGGTCTGCCAAGAGGGACCACACAGTGTACTTTTACAACTGTTAGTCCAAGCAAAATAAACGAGAGGCGGTTTCCAAGCTTATTTCCAGCACTAAACCCCAATTACTAACCTTTTCATTTTTTTAAAATAAGTGCACATGTTGCGATTTTAATACAACAAGCTTTTTTAACTTTATTAAGTCACTGATTGCGGTTAAAGTATATAGTTGCTAGCCTAAAGATATTGGACCCATTGGAGAGCTTAAGAAACGTACTGTAAGAACTTTAGGCCTTGAATCTATTGAACAATTTCAAAATCAAAAAATTGTAAAAAAAACTATGGATCATTACAGGAATGCTTATAATATACCGAGTAAAATCACCTTATTCATTGATATGTTGTACGTCGAAAAACAGTGAGAAGATTAGAAAAGTTAAGTTTAAAAATTTAAAAGTCAATAGTATTTTATCGAGTTCCATTTGATGAAAGACTGAAAGCTAAGTCAATGTTTGAAAACTATTGACAGTTCACAGTTTCCGAATCGGAAATCGACCGTTTTTTTATTTAATTTTCGGTAATCTTACGCTAATCTCTACACTTTCCCTGAGGCCTCCATTTTTTCGGAACTCCATAAAGGAGATATTTATAAAATTTTATAAAATATTAATTGAAATTTTATCTTTATGTAGTAAAATTTATAAGCTTGGTTTCATTGTCTGAAATGTATAATTGGAAAAAAAGTATTCTTAGACTTGCAGAAAAAAAAAAAAAAAATAAATAAATAAAAAAAAAAAAAATAAGTAAAATTATTATAAAAATATATAACAAATAATTACAATTAAATAAATATAATGGAATAAACATAAAAATAAAATATATAATTTTAAACAATAGTGTACCAACTCCAAATCCTCAATATGAGGCACCACGGCTAAATGCCGAATTGCTGTAAAAAAGGAAAAAAATGAATAAATAAATATATATATTAGTAAACAAATTTTAATGTTGATATATAAATATAATCTAATATATTAATCTCCTTTATAATAATAATAATAATAACCATTTATTTGCTATAATACATTACAAATATATAATTTGTAATGTAATGTAATGTGTTCGGAGGAGTGCGATTGTAATGTTTTGTCTTAGCACGTACTCTATTAGAGGTTATACTGGGTCATTTCATCACCAGCCAGGCAGAGGGCTGTCAGGTGACCGACTCCGATTTTCCTGAAATTTTATTATGTTGTACCCCCTATAGGTAGGAAATGTTTCCCAAAGTAATTTTATTTTAAATTAATAATTGTGACTTTGAGGGGGGTTCAAAGTTCAAAAAATTTCAAAATTAGGAGCAAATTTGGTAAAAAGTTATATTTACATTTTATGGCATAGCGCCTTTAATATTTGTGATAAGAAAGTGGTTTTGGTCTCATTGTAAAGATAAAGAGTTCCTTTGCAAATAAAATGCTGCAACAATGTTGTACCATATTCCTGGAGAGCACTGTTCTGATGCAAAATAACCTAAAATTTTCTTAATTTTTGAAAATTTAAATTTAAAAATTTGGCTATATAAATAAACGGTAAAAGTTTAAACTACTGCTTTTTTAAGAGTCTAACCCAAGTAGTTTATGCTCAATTTTTTTCGAATTTTTCAATGCATTGTATAGCAAATTTCTTCATGAAATTTGGCTGATTTTCAGTCCATACCGTCTAGTTTTAAGAACATAAAAAATATTTTTAAACATATTTGTGTGAAAGTCAAAAATAGCCCTCTTATGAGCCGAAATTACACCGTAATTTTCCATATTTTTGCAAACTATGGAATAAATTTATTTGTTAGTTTTTGGTCATTATGCATATATTTATACATAAATTAGTATTAATAAACTAAGTTTACAATGATGTAAACTGCTCTTCTGTTTGCGAAAGGTATATGTTGTGTTTTGATGTGACATCACTGAAAAATGCCCGACGTTAGTTGGGTGCATTATAAATATGTGCTCCGAGGGGTTGGGAGTCTTTAGTCTAAGGAGACACTATTAGAAGTAAGTTCCATTATGGTACCCTATGGAAACAGTCTCACTTTTAGGTCCCTTATTATTATGTGTTATTTTATATAAGGCCTCCCTTTAAGTATTAGTCTCTTTGACTCAAACCTACCAGTTTCCTTCCAGCTAACAAGATATTTATAGACCCACCTAAAGAAAAAATAGGGATAAAAGGTGCATTAAGAAGAAGAAATAATAATTAATTATAAATAAAAAATAATTTGAATATAACCTACGGTATAAATGAGGAAGATTAAAAATAGTATCCTCAGAAATAATATTTGATTTATACTTTCTCTATTATTTCAAATTATTTTTTTATAAATAATTATATATTCTTCATAATGCCCTCTTTATCCATATTTTTATAGGTTGGTTACATATCTTTAGGCTGGAAAGAAAAACTAATAGGTTTAAGTAGTGCAAGATGTGGCAAAAAAGGAAATAAATGCTAAAGATAGTTTAACTCTATCCATTTGGTCCTGAGCTGGAAGAAAACTAGAGGGTTTGAGTCAAAGAGAATAATACTTAGAGGGAGGCCATATATAAAATATCACAGTAATAAGGGACCTAAAAGTGAGACTGTTTCCATAGGGTACCATAATGGAACTTACTTCTAATAGTGTCTCCTTAGACTAAAGACTCCCAACCCCTCGGAGCACATATTTATAATGCACCCAACTAACGTCGGGCATTTTTCAGTGATGTCACATCAAAACACAACATATATCTCTCGCAAACAGAAGAGCAGTTTACATCATTGTAAACTTAGTTTATTAATACTAATTTATGTATAAATATATGCATAAAGACCAAAAACTAACAAATAAATTTATTCCATAGTTTGCAAAAATATGGAAAATTACAGTGTAATTTCGGCTCATAAGAGGGCTATTTTTGACTTTCACACAAATATGTTTAAAAATATTTGTTATGTTCTTAAAACTAGACGGTATGGACTGAAAATCAGCCAAATTTCATGAAGATTAAGTGTGGAGTTTTGGAGTAAATTGAGGTCGAAAATGGGAATTTATCCGAAAAACTGAGTTTTCTCAACTCACCCTAAGCTATACAATGTATCAGAAAAATTCGAAAAAAATTGAGCATAAACTACTTGGGTTAGACTCTTAAAAAAGCAGTAGTTAATACTTTTACCGTTTATTTATATAGCCAAATTTTTAAATTTAAATTTTCAAAAATTAAGAAAATTTTAGGTTATTTTGCATCAGAACAGTGCTCTCCAGGAATATGGTACAACATTGTGGCAGCATTTTATTTGTAAAGAAACTCTTTATCTTTACAATGAGACCAAAACCACCTTCTTATCACAAATATTAAAGGCGCTTTGCCATAAAATGTAAATATAACTTTTTACCAAATTTGCTCCTAATTTTGAAATTTTTTGAACTTTGAACCCCCCTCAAAGTCACAATTATTAATTTAAAATAAAATTACTTTGGGAAACATTTCCTACCTATGGGGGGTACAACATAATAAAATTTCAGGAAAATCGGAGTCGGTCACCTGACAAGATTTTTGTAGATTTGCCTGGCTGGTAATGAAATGACCCTACTTCGTTTTTACAAACGACTGGGTATCGGTATGTATGTGTTTGTTTTGTGTCTCTGTCTCTGTTTTGGTCTTTGTTGTGCCTTAGGCAGATTGTCTTTGATGTTTTGCTCAATTCTGATTGTACTTGAGAAGAGTGTTGAAATAGATCTTAGACTGATTTTAGTGTGGTTTAATTTCTTTAAAATAAAATCTACTTTATGTGTAATTTTATTTTGTGTTTAGTCTGAATTACCCAATTTATATATTTTCAAGGAACTACCCTAATGTGTACTACAGTGAGCTACTCTAAATAATCTGATGAAGACTACCATGATCTCCTTTCTAGAATCTTTCTACGCCTTTGATATGTCTACATCCGACCTATGCAGTTTGTAAGATTAAATGACAAAGAGGTGATGTTTAATATTTTATTGGAGGCTTTATACAAAAAGGCAAGGATAGAAGGTCTGCTGTTAAGAGAAGACTTCCAAAGGCATGTGAGGCACTTAAGTTTATTGGCACTACTCCCTCCAATGGAGATTCAGAGGGCCTGGAATTATGTCAAACGAAACACTCCACATGGTTTTCCCCAGCAATATAATAATTATTACGAGAAGTAAGTTTCTTGGGTTTAACATGAAATTAATTGTTACTTGTAGCCAATGTACTAAATTAATACTAAATGCTTAAGGTGACATTGGCATTGGTATTTAAGGTTATATTGGCATGTGCATTGCTTTGTTTTTACAATACTATGAATTTTTGGCAATAAATGTTGTCTTGAAATTTTTTTATTATATGTACTACTTTGACTTGACTGTTTCCTAAATTATTTTAGGAAGTGTAGACTTATTGCTGTTTTTCCCATTTTCTAAAAAAAATCTTCAATGTATGAGTATAATAAGAGTTAATGCATGATTTTTTACATCCCATGCCCAGAAATAACGTCATGTATTTAATTTTGTTATATGCACAAGTTTAAGACATATATTATGCCCATATGAGGAGCCTTAAACTATAACTAAAATTCCAAGTATACTTTAACGTAAAATGTTTTAAATTATTACTTCAATTATTTATGGAATGCTTGTTGATGCAATTAAAGATTATTAAAAAAAAATCAATCATTTTACTCCTTTAATGCATATACTGTAAGAGCCAGACCTGAAAAACATGACTCGTTTTGTACTATTTCAAACCACATTTTTCTGAAAAAAAAACATTATATTATGAAGAAGAAACATACTCTGCCTATCCAGTGTGGAGCCCTTCTCTTAATTGGGCATGCTCAAAATTTCCTAAAATCACATTATACTCGCTACGCTATTCGCTACTCAAAGAGATAGTTGTAAGGTTGGCAATACCAATGGTTGCTACGGACTTTGAATCGCGAATAACCTTAAGTTTTCCTTCATAATGTAAGGCATAATTTCTGAAAAATTTAGTTTGAAGTAGTGCAAAATGAGTCGCATTTATTTGGCCTGGATCTTGGACTATTACATTATGCCTATTTCTACAGGCCTGAGAAGTTTTAAAATAAGGTGTGAAAAACTTCTTTCTAAAATTATGTTAATTAGACGTTTCTGTCTTATTTGCTAACACAGTTAATGATAGTTACCTTCTCTGTTCACAGTTTCTGGCCTACTAGAATAGGACCTCAAGTTTTTTCAGTTTGGGAAAGTCCCTCAAGGACAAATATTTTTTCAGAATCCCACCACGCCTCTTTAAAGCGGATGTTGGGAGTAAACCCTGGTGTAGCTCAGTTCGTTGGTAAGGATGATACAACATAATCAGAATTAGAACATTAGGATTGTAACAAAACTGTAAATGTTTTGATATTACATTTGGTGCAACAGTAAACATGACCTAAATGTTTTCTGGCACAAGTATGAAGCCATGAGTAATGTCAGAGTGGAAAGAATTTGGAATGTCATAATATTACAATTCTAGTTTAGTATTGTAAATTTGGTACAAATTTAATCAATTTCTTAAGAATAAAACAAACTCACGATACAACCATTTTTGGGTAGAGTTATTATACCAAGGATATGTTTCAAACGATGAGAAAGACCGTAAGAAGTTCTTTCATTTGAAGCTAATTTTTTATTAGGATGATTAACTTAAACACAATATTGCTAACATGGTAATGATTAATTTACTTCTTTTCTTTAGGCCAACTAAGGCAATTTTCAATGGGCGAATTAAGGAATTACAACGCCTTAAGTGCTGATCGGCAAATTAGTAGGGGAAGGAGGAGAATATATCGCCGTTTAGACCAAACTATCAGGCTGGCAGTTGTAAGTATTGTTATACATGTTTAATTCTAATATGTTGTAATGATAAAAATTCTGATGTGGTTGTCCGCATTCTGTGTGAATTTTCTTTGGAATTAGTTTTTCCATGCTTAACATTACATTTCTATTTTATGGTTGGGGCTACTGTTTTATAACTTGGACAGTTACTGAATTATTAAGTACTACTCTGAACTCACCTTTTCAGTATTTTATAAAGGCAATGTGCATAATTAGTTATACAAAACTAGGCTTCTAAAATTATCAATAAATGTTCCTAAAAATGGTATATCTAAGTAAAAATATTTTACTAATTGGAGGTTGGAACCATTATCCGAAATGTTGTATCGATCTCTTACCCTAATATAATCAATTTAATACTGGTGATTTTTTTATCTACAATTTTCTAATATTTTATTACAGGAGCAATTTATTGACAACCCGCAAGTGCAATACGAAGAACGGTTGATGACTTTTTTCAGAAGAGCGAGGACAATTGCTGAGGGGGTTGCGAGGGTGCACATGGAAGTGAATGAACCCCCTCAGCAATTACCTGTACAAGAAGAGCCAGAAGTGCCCCCCCCTGATGTTGATCATGTACAGGAAGAAAACCCTGTAGAAGAGCAAGCACTGCATGAAAAGGAAGATGTTTTTCATTTCATAGGTAGATGTAAAGTTCTAGGTGAATATAGGTCTACTTGGTTAGGCCAGTATCAGTTATCTGACCATGAGATAATAGACTATCTAAATGGAAAAGATTGGATGGCTTTAGTAAATTATGCTCGAAGAGCATGGATTTACCGTAGATTTATAGTACAGCATGATTTTTGAATGTCAATTTATTTAGCTATTTTGGATCATGATGTCAATACAATTATTGTATAAAAGTATTGCATGGCAATTGTGTGTGTCTATATGTGTATGTATGTATGTGTGTATATATATGCATATATGTGTATATATATATATATGTATATGTGTGTATGTATTGGTGTGTGTGTATGTGTATGTATGTATACGTATATGTATATGTATAATGTATATGTATGTGTATGCATATGTGTGTATGTATGTATGTGTATATTTATTTATTTTTTCCACGCCTAATATTGTGTTTGTTACTTACAGAGAGCTGGTTTTTACCGATTTTTCACCAAAAATGAAGATTTTTCTGCAAGAGTAATATACTAATTAAAATCTGAACGAATATACTCAAGTTTTAATCAAGTTTATTTTTATTTGAGGGAGACATCATGTCCCAACGTGGTTAACTACTACTGTTTATTTTATTTATTTATAATTTACTTTTATGAGTAAACGTCAGTACTTATTTAATCTAATAGAGCAATAGCTTTTCTATAACACACAGAAGATGTTTGCCTTTGTTCTTTAATTTATAACTGTTGATAATTTTTATTACTTATATTTTATTGTACAATTTATTGTAAATTTTATTGTAAATTAAAAGAAACTCCTCATTTTAAATTCCAGCATTCTAGCTCGAACCGAAGGAAATAAATTAGGGAGGGCCAAAAATAACAGGTCTACGAAGAGGGAATCGTATTAAAATTAAGTTAAATTTGGTGCTCATGTTCATTTTTTGGAAATATCAGTTCCACTAGCAACACAGTAACAACACTAACAAACAACAGTACTAAACAGAAAAAACAAAACGCAGTATCTTCGTCAGAACTTGAAATATAACTGAAGATAAATTTTTCTAGAATACTAGGTGTAAAAATAATTTTAAAAAGTATTCCTATGAAATAAAAGACCAAAGAGATTATATTTTATCAACTCCTTTTCGGCAATTCACAGCAGGCAAAAGCTAGTTTGCCTGCTGTGAATTTTTATCTTATTGTGAAAATAAAAATTCACTAAAATAATTAGAATTCGCCAAATCTGACAATGAGAATTGATATGAAAGGCGGCCGCTCTTTATGTAATTGTTTCTTATCTTACTAATTTTTGTTTCTCCAAACTTTAAAGTTAAAGTAACAATCCATTATTTCCTTATCTTGGTATCTAACTTTTCATAATAATTTTGAATTAAATAATTTATTTGCTTAATATTTTTTTTTATTTTCATTTTATTTTTTTCAAACATTTTAATTTTGCCACATAAAAATGCTCCGCGGGCCGCATGTGGCCCGTGGGCCGTAATTTGCCCAGGCCTGTGCACAAAGTTTTGTACACAAATCAGTGTACCGCTTTTGTTGTGCTATTCAGAAAATATTTTTTTATGACGTCATTAACCCGCAATAATGACTCAAAGAAAATAAAGAGAAATAATAAGGGAAAATGATGCGATTGGATTGAAATTCGGCACGCATGTGACTATGTATAAGACTGTCATATGAACTAAGTTTCATCTCATTATCAGCAGTTTCGTTTCAATACGACAAGTATATCTATGATTTTTGTCGGATCATAAAAATTAAGGAGCATTGAGCGTGGTCAGTGCTGTATGGTTGACAGCTTAGAATGATACGGATGCATTTACCATCTGAACACGAGCAAAGCGAGTCCAGTATAAAGGTATGTTACAGTATAAATTTGGCGAAGTGGATTTCTGAGGACGAGCGAAGCGAATCCGATGTAATGAGGAAAAGTTCCGAGGTACCCCGTACCCGATTTTTCACAATAGAATGTAGTGACCGATAAGAGGTAAATCGTTGGTTATGGACATCCGCCTACCTGTAATAAGGGTAATACATATTTGATGGGCGTACTCAAAGATTTTTATGACACATTTTAACCAATCACATCTAAGTTTTCATTCTCTTGTCCCCTCCAGTACAACCCAGTAGGATTAGAAGTTAATCCCTAAAAGATAGTTTTCTTTCGCCCAAAAAAATGAAAAGACAATCACTCTACGGAGAACCCTCAAGTTTAAAACTTAAATATAATTTACGTTTCACTCTTGAGTTGCATTTACTTGCATTTCTACAATCATCATGGCTTTCATGTTTAAATCATCGAACAACCTTTATGCTTATATCTACAGCATCGATAATAATAGTGACATCGAGTGAGTACATTTAACTTATTTTTCATTTAACTTATTTAACTTATTTTTTACAATAACATATTTTGTATATATTTTATTTACTTTTTTCAGTTCAATCAGTTTCTTTTAGTGTTATATGTAAATAAGTTTCCAACCTTCTTATATTTACAATCTTAAAGTTATTTTCTTATTTATAGGCATAGAAAATCCATCAATATTTTTGAAGATTATGGCATTTTACCTAGGCAAACTGACCGACGAACATGCTCTAAATGTCAAGGAGAGATGGTGGGAAAGAAAGACAAAACAAGACGTTTAGGGTGGAGATATGTCTACTCCACTTGTAACGCTAAGGAAGAGCCGACGGTGGGAACTCTGTTGAGTGAGTATATATATTCTCTTTTTTGGTTATGAGAAAATTTTGTTAACCTCATTGAGGCTAATGTTCGTTGTATGAATAATAAGACCTAAAGCTGCGGCCCGATTTTTAACTTTTTTGTCGTACAGTTAGCGATTTTGCAAAACTATGTGTTTAATTTTGTGGTGGAAGGTGTGTTACTCAATTTAACACACACATAAATTACAATGTGTGTACACATTGTGTACATTTATATTGTGTTAAAATATCGATTTTTGAAATTTGTGGCGAAATTCAATATTTAGATAAAAGATTATTAAAAAATATTTTGTATAGTGTCATGCCCCGTCATTAATGACTTTGAAAAACTCAAAAACACGGATGAAGTGATAAAATCGATCGATTTGAAATTTGGCACGCATATAGTCCCAGATAGTTTTGTCTAAGGTGAGAGAACGTATGGAGAAGATTTGTGTCTTGTGCGATGCCGATTTTTTTGTTAATTTCATTTTGTCAGTGTCTATAAGACACTTACAATTTTTATTGTATTACATTAATTAAAAGTTACAATAAACTTGACTGCAGAGACCTAAAGTAAATGTGATATTGTTTTTGTTGCAGATAACGTTAAGCTTAAATCTATGCACAAAGGAGCCCACACAGTGCTTGTCCTACTGATATGTTGGGTAGACAACCGACTCCTTAAGGACGCGCTCATAGAAGCGAATGTCGCCAAGGTACGTGAAATAAATAAGTTTGATTTCATTTCTCATTATAGCGATTTATCTTATACCTTTATAACCATACAGTACTTTTTAACTTAATTTTTTATTATATTTTGCAGGAAACAGGAGTAGCGTGGTGCTCCTATTTCAGAGGCGTTGCATGCACTGTGGCCCACCACGATTTTGGTAAAATTTGGGGCAAAGGAGACATCGTCGAGGTAGACGAGACATATTTGTATACTCGGTAAGTGAAACTTAATTGCCATATTTCCTCGTAGGCGAAATAAGATGTTTAATATTGTAAATATGAAATAAATTAAATTAAAATAAAGCATACTTAAATTAATCTTATTATTATTTTTGTTTTAGAAAACACAACAAGGGTAGGCAGAGTCGGCCCCAGAAGAAAAAATACTGGCTCTTTGGCGGAATATTTAGGGATACGGGTCACGTATTTGGCAGTGTGGTGCCTGACCGCACTGCCAAGACGTTAAGAAATAGGATGGTCGACGGCATCGATATACAGAGTTTCATCTGTAGTGACCAGTGGAAGGCGTACCCTAGGGCCTGTACGCGATTTACTGGACACGGGACTGTCAATCATTCTACTAATTTTGTTTTTCCCCCTACAGGACAACCCCACTATGCGGACCCTATTTGGGTCCCTGAAGGTAACTTATGTTTTATGCACTACTTTTTTTGGTGCAATGTGGATTTTTATTATTTTATTAGAATGTAATCTCTGTGGAGATTAGTTATAATTTTAAAAACCCTATTTCTGCAGATTTAAATTTTTATTGCCGTATTCCATACGTATTATTAAGCATATTTAATTATATATCTATTCAGAGCTTACGTTATAATATTAAGCATAATAAAGTTTTAATTAATTAAGTATATTTTTCTAGGAACTTTTCGAGACAACTGCCTCGATAATAGGTTTATCGGACCAGCTCCAGAGCCAGAGATGACATCGAGCGGGCAGTTAGGTAACATGGTCCCCGTTCGATGGCATACCCAACGAATTGAAAGGTCCTGGAGGACCTTAAAAGAATTGGTTATGAAGGCGAGGAGTGAGGATACCGAGTCGTACATCGGGGAGTGGATGTACCGGGTAAACACAGGTATGTTCACCATAGATAGAGCGGTAAAGATTGAGCAGTTTTTACGGGAGTGTGCCCGTGTTTACCCGGCCAACGGCAAGGAAGGAGTTAGAACTGAAGGTGTCCCTGTCCTGCATGCCCTCCATCACACTCTGCATGCCCTCCAGATAATTGTTTATCAAGTAAGTAAATTTAATTTTTATATTAGTCAACATATGGACATATTACTTAATTTGTACATTTCATTACTTCATCTGTAAATTAAGTTAATTTTCAACTTAGGTTTTAACGCATTTCCTTCGAAAAGTACAGACAAAATGAGTTACGAGTAGAGTAGTGCTTGATAATTGAATAACTGCTCAAGTTAAGTTGATAAACAAATTTCACTGTAATCCAGCATCCCTATGTAATACGAAAATGTATTACATATACATACAAGTAGCAGCCTTTAACATCATTGAAGCATACCCAGCTTGATTCCCTGCCCTCGGAGTGTCGCGATCTCTAAGGAAACGCGATTTAATTATTATTATTGTTGTTATGTTGAGGTTTTCAATTTATGTAAAATAGAGATTTTAACAGATAGATAGAAAATAGAGATTTTAGTCTTGGATAGAGCACCGAACTGTTTTATTATTAACTTTAGTCCAAGACAGGTGGCACGCCGCAAAGGACAACACGCTGATGATGACCGTACAATTGTGAAACAGTTATTTTAGCTAATAACCCTCTTTTGGTTTAATTCTATTTCTGAGAATTTAAGGAGTGGTCTTTTTATATTTTAAGAGGAGCTTTATGATTTCCTCAGTTTTAAGCAGTAGGGTAGGGCTTTTGGTATGTCCGCTTTAGATGATCGATTTAAATAATTTTTTAAATTTTGATTTATAGGACACGCCCTTAAAAGATATTATAATATTATTTATGTACCTTTACCCATTCCACGCTACAGACCCTCAAAACACCAACTTTAATGCGTACTGTGTAATATACACAGGCAGCTTTAGTGGTTTTTTATTGACTGAGAATTTTAACTTTTCTTCTTCATTTGGCGTGGCGGAACCCTGTTGGTTCCTAAATGATCGCTATGCTATTATTTTACAATATTAACACACTATTCGAGATACTAAGTCTACTTTTTCAGGCTATAATTGTTGCGTATCGCAATAGATAAGTAATTTTTATTGGTATTCAAAACAATTATTGTGTATTCTGTGAACAAGCTGGTAGTCTTGAAAAAGAAGTTCTTGACCATAAATGTTTTAAAAACTAAATTAGTAGTTCCTACAATATGCAGAGTGAAATTATCTGCAAAGGTTTCAAATTGAGTGCATGGCTTAAGGTATAAAAAAAAATGGTAGCGAACAGCGACAGTAGTGTATATCATAAAATGGTAACAGCCCGCTTATTACACATTGCTATAAGCTTATTACAAGGACTTGAATCAAATCCTTTATATCTAAATAAAAAAAAATAAATATCAGCCGAGAGTATGTCCATTTGGAAACATAGTTATCTCACCCCTGTTTTAAAAATTAGAAAATAAGTATAATGTTTGTAATTACTGACCACTTTGTATCCAATTATCTATTTCTAAAATATTTTAAAGTCTTGTGCTTGACCAACTATCATCATGCTTTCACAAGATTATTTCCCCAGGTCAACATGATTTCACACCTGGCTGCCCTACCACTACTAATCTTTTACAGTATGTTAACAGTAATTAAAGCTTTTGAATAAATTCCAAGTAGACTCAATATCCTTGAAATTTCCAAAGCATTTGATTAGGTTTGCTTAGCCCTAATTTGCGATATGGAAATAAACAGTTGTGGTAAAGTAATAAGAGGGACCACCAAGCAAGTACCTCGTTGTTGGACACTTTTTGCCAATTCTCATCAAGCTGTGTACTAAACACTACATCTCGGGTAACCTCCAAGTTAAAAGGTTTTTTCTCAATTAATTAACTGAAAACTTAACATTATCTATAAAATATTCCTAAATTTGCTTTACAAAAGATTTCAATCGATACAAGTTATGCTTTTTTTTAGAATATAAATTTACTTAAGATACAATTACACATAAAATATTAATTCTATTTGGATTAAATTTGCTCATTTCATCTAAATCTATCACTATTCTCGCAAACATATCTATGAAACTATCATGGGATTTTATACTTATTATATTTATATAATAAGTATTTATTATATAATTATTTACTATAATTTATTATTTATTACTATATAATAGTATTTATTTTATATTATAGTATACAAACGGTGTACTGTATACTATAATAGATGTTAATTTCCATTTAGTTTTAGAGAGTATATCGTGGAAGAAGGGATATTAAGTAGAAAAAGTAATTTCGTGTGTCCAGAGAAATTGCAATAAAAATAGCATAGATATTATAAGTAAGAAAAACAGAGATTCGGTAATAGTTTTGAGGGCTAATAAAAGGGAGGTTGCACGAGGCAATAAGTAATAATCAACTGCGAAGACGAGACTGCTGAGTTCAATTGAAAAAATAAAACAATATACTTCGACATAAGACATGTTATTGCAGAGGCAATACACATTTCTGATATTTTTGGAGTTCAACAAGCCAATGGAATAATGTACATTAAGTTTAATAGATTAAAATACGATCAGTAATATGAGTTTTTTGTGGGTTTAATTCAATACCCACAAAAAAATAATTACTTTCTTTTAGGTGAAAACTCTCAAGCTGTGGTCTACAGGAACAGAAGTCCAGGTATATCGCTTATAACGAAACGCTTAGTATAAGTGTCTATATACCTTGCTCAGTGTAATAGACACTTATTTATTTGCCTGCTTGCATAAATAGATTATATTATAATTAGTTCATAAATTGGTACTTCAAGCCGTGTATGAACTTCTCTGGAATTTATTCAAAACGTAAGTAGTATATTTTAATAATAATAATAATAAATACTTTATTTACATTAACATTAAGTTTTACAAACCATAAAACAATAGTAAATTGTCAATTCTCTTAATATTAATACTTAAAACTAGGATTTAAATATTATAAATAATTATGTACAATTCATCTAAAAGTCCTTAATTATTATTATTTATTGTTAGCATATTATTTATAAATTCTTGTTGTGAATAAAAAGGATTATTAATTATAAATTCTTTTATATGCTTTTTAAATAATGTTTCAGGCAAGTCCTGAATTTTCATTTTAATGTAATTAAAGAATTTTACACCAAGAATGCTATGACCAACCTCTGACTTGGCTAATCTGTGGGGCGAGATAACCGTCTTTGTTTTTAGTGTTATAGTTAAGGGTCTTGCTGTTCTTGTCAAAGAGGTCTATGAGTCTTAACATAGAGGAGGCTGTTATAGATAAATAAGTTGACTACAGTCATAATTTTTAGTGTCTTAAAGTGCTGTAAACAAGTCTCGTCATGAGGCAGTCCTAAATAATTCTTATCATCTTTTTTTTGGATAAGTAGCAGCTGATTAGTGTTAGTATGTGTTTTACATATTTGTTGAAATTAAATAAAAAAGTTATTATTTCAAAAATTTATAAGTGATGTTTAAATATCATTTAGTACAAATTAATGTGTTAAATTTAGAGAAAATATATATTTTTGTATTAGCCGCAAAAGCTTTCGCTCGTGCGCGACTTTGTATCAAGGATGTTTAATAATAATTATTAAACATTCTTGCTATGTATTGGAATGATTTAATAAAAACAATTTTATCAATGTATAGTGCATAGAAAAAACTATAATTCATACTTATTATTATGATAATAATAATACTCATTAATACTTGAGTTACTTTGATTTCTTTGAAATTTAGGCATGATTTATACACTGTGAGTACTAGTCTCGAGCTTTAAATTGTCCTTTCATTATCTTATAAAAAAACTATAATGTATAAAAATGTTAATTGCATTCTGAATTTCTACCTGGACTGCTACAGTGGCGGAGAATTTAAGCTTAATTTTAAAATGTATAAACATGATATAATTGTACGTACTAATTCATTTTACTATTATTTTTATTATATTGTTTAAGTGTAACTAAATTAATTTAAATGTACATTTACGGTCATTTAGTTACACTTGAAAATAGAAATATTCAAAAGTAAGGTAATTAAAATAATGTGAAGTTGCGTTTTAAAATAAATAGTTTAAATTTTATTCTCAACTTAAGTTAAGACTTTCAAGTGCACTTTAGATTTTTATGAATTTAATTATGAATTTACTTTAAATTAATTAATTTAATGAATTGCATCAAAGTTATACAACTCTGAAGTAATGACGAATAAAGAATACACTGAAGTTGTAGTAATGTAAGTTGTTACTAATGTAAGTTACATATGTAATAAATTTTGTAGTATTTCGTTTAATTGTTCAATATACTGGATGCTTTCATTTGAAAGTAAATTGTGTACGTACTTATAGGTCGATATGCAGTGTATACATTATTAATAGCCCTTTTTTTTGCCTTGTAGTTTTTTGTCAGTCTTCAGTTTGGTAAAATATTGTTGTATGTGATGTGATTGGATGTGGATGGATATGTGGAGTAAGATGTGACTGGAACTATCTATAGTCTCTGATGTGGACACAATGGGTCTGTTTTGTTGTTGTTAATAATTAAATGAATAAATTATTATTTCTTTGTTTAGTGACTGCTCTGGCCACAAGCCTCCAAAATATATTATTATGGAGTTGGATTCTTTCTTGGACCTGTGGGAGTTAGGCCACTTGAAGGAAAGCTTTGGAGGTAAGCCCACTTTTTTTAACTTCTCTATTTTCCAATTTCAAGTGGTGTAAAGTTAATAATGTTAAATGTTCATTTCGAAATATCATCATCTCGCAGCCTTTTTACAAGACTCTTACAGGTCGATTAGTTTAAAAATCTTGACAGCTACATATGTCAACCATTAACTTACAAGTATGCTATAGATAGAACTATACCATACCAAATTCGCTATCAATATCAAAACTAAACTTACCAAATTATAAGAATATTAGCTTGTCTAAAGGTTGTTATTAAGTTAATGGTTGACATATGAAGCTGTCAATATTTTTAAACTAATCCATGAGCTTATAATCATTATTATAAAAATTATAAACAACTTTCTAATATTAATCAGAGTAACAATAATGAATAGTAACATAATAGAATAAATTATGTTAATTTATAAATTTATAACATATAATATGAGTATATAATTAAACATGAAAAATTAATTAGGGCTTACATTATTATCAGTGCTTATTATTTTAATGTAATGACTGATGTGAAGCAAATATATTTTCTTAAATTTTAACCTTAAACAATCAATACTTAATTTTAAGCTGGTGGGTTAAATATATAAATGAAAATTACTTTATTTTGTCATGTTGCAATGATTTCAACATGTATTATTAATAAGAACATTCTACATGTTATTTTGTGCTTGAAATACGTCGTGCATCGTGCAGAACTGTCTGAAGTGCAGAAACTCTTAGGTAGTTCAGATAATAGTTTAAGTAGTTTTGTGCAGGTCTGACAAGTAACTTCATTCCGGACTTGCTGAAGAAGCCGGACCAACTGCACCTATTGGTTCCGAACCATAAGGACCGGCTGCTACTTATCAGAAGGTTCGAAGAGTTTTTGTTGATTGAAAATGCTCCTATTCTGTCAGATGTATGTTTTTTACACTATTCTTTAACCATAGTAACAGGCATGACTTTATCTGTATGCTGTTACTGTATCTTGTTAAACATAGAGTTCATCGATTAGTTTAAAAATATTGACGGCTACATTTGTCAACCATTAACTTACCAAATTATAAAAATATTAGCTTACTTAAAGGTTATTGTTAAGTTAATGATTGACATATGTAGCTGTCAATATTTTTAAAATAAGCGATAAATTGTAATTATGCTTATTTTGAGGTCCCATGTTGTGATCCGTGACAACAGGAATAATTGTCACCTCTATCTAAATAATTGATAAATATGATATGCTTACAAATTATCTACATTAAAAGACTACATGTAGACTATTTTTGCATTAGGCTCTGCGAGGAAGCTTCAATGAGTAATTTTCTCCCTGACTGAAATTTTTCAGGAGCCAATGAGCTTAGTCTTAAACAACCTACCTCATTTGGTAATCACTGTGGCTATTCTACAATGATCCTTCCTGTACAGTTTGGGTTGAGTATGTCAGTATGTGATCATAGCAATAAATTTGTCAATTGAATTTCAGTGATAACTTCTTAAAGTTTACTTATGATACGAGGGGACTGGAAAGCACAGCACAGTATTGCAGAATTGCCTATATTAAAAACGTAGGGGTTGACAACGTAAGGGTTCATTATCGATCTCTACTTATTTAAAATCAGCTGTAATTCTTACAGTGAGCTGATTCTTAGCGTATAGCTATAACCCATTCTAGTGTGAACAACAGTGGGATTCGTCAAGCAATAATTAAAGTCGCCCAAAACGCTCTTTTTAGTACTTACTAATAATCGTTGTTTCTGTTTGCAGATTCTAAACGAGGTGCTTACTTCCGCGGACGGAGCCATAATCACCGCAAGATTGAACAGTGATAACTACAAGGAGAAAGATAAAGGTACGAGGGACCTATTTGTCAGAATTATTAAGACGCTGTATCAGCATGGAATTGAATACAGCATAAAACGATACACAGAGCTGTCAGAGGCAATTGTCTCTGTCTTCCCCAAGAGATAAGGTAATTATTTTGTTTCAGCATTTACAAACTTTTGTTTTCATTGATTTTTTGCTTTTGCTAAATTCATTCACCATAAGATAAATATGTTCTGGAAAAGGAGGGGGGAATAAAGTATACTTTACCCTCCATTACAATAATTTAAAATGACAGACAAATATTAAACAGTAAAGTCAAAGAAATTAATAATTAAAGATGATAAATCAAGATTGATTCTTTTTTAGCGAATTTTCAAAGAAAATGACGCTTATTTCACTATTAGTTGTTATTCATACTGATGAAGCACGTACATAAAGAAAGATGCACACATAAACACTCACATTACTATACAATATGATATGTTAATTTTTGTCTATATAATTCATTTGTTTCAGCACACATATTACCTGCCCCCTTACACAGCTGGAAGTACCCAAACGGAGGCGAGGGGCAAGTTGTATGATAAATACAAAAATTATAACAGGATCCTGCTCCAGTACACTCTAAAGGAGTACAGAAAGAAGAGGTGGAGCCGCTTTGAGTCGTCCGACTCCTCTAGCAACAATCAGGACTTTTCCTCTGGCCCAGACACGCCCAGGGGAAAAGTTAATTTGAAACCCAGGGATCTCCAGGAAGAAGAACAGAACGCTCTTCGCTGGCTACAATTTAATCATGGTCCATGGCCTCAAGTTTTAGAGAAGTGGAAGCTGACATTTGAGGCAAGAAAACTTAGCACGAGTGATTACACCAGTGTCCAACAAGTTTATAAATCGTTCCCAGCCATTATACAGCCTCAGGGTCACGAACTGGTACGTTCATTTATTGCAATACATACTTTCATTTATTTTTTAAAATATTTTTCATTTTTTTATATTTCAAGTTATATCTCCTGGTAATCTATATATAATAGTATTACTATTAATATTACCAATATTCAATTTTTAAGTTGTTAAAATAGTTTGTAAAAAAATACACATTGCATACAACTTGCACATGCTTGTGAGCAGTTAGTAACATGCATGGTGTTTTGGAATAATTAAGAGCATTTAGTTCACATTTTTTGTTGTAACCTCGAGATTAATAATAAATAATTTAAATAATTTGTTGTATTGATATAATTTATTTTGATTGTTTAGATTGAGTTTGACTTTAATCACCTGTATGAATCAAGCCGGTATAAACTGACAGGAACGTGGGAAAGTTTTGAAAAAAAAATTAAAGATAGCCCAGGACAAAGTTACAGACACAGCCTTACAGATACTGATCCCCACCCTAAAGGAGTGCTATGCATTCCTTAACAATGTTGTTTTTTGTTTTTAGACCATCGGGTGTGTGCAGCTATAAGGCTGTTGCCGGCCATCCTCCCACCAGGCAAGTTCTCGATTTCAGAATGCCAAGACTCACTCATAACTATAATTGAGGTAATTGCTATGTGCATCTACAATTAATTATAATTCTTTACAATTAATTCTCAATTTATTGTTACATGTTATTTGAAGCTTACAATTTGACAGTTCTTTAAAATGAGAGACATTTCTGTCATTACAAGGCACTATTAGCATTATGAGAGATTATGTCACGGTTGTTAGTTCTAACGATAGCTTATTTATGTTTCACACAGACAACTGCGGATCTACAGGCAAAAAGGGATGCCAGTATTGCCCATGCCAAGGCAAACAAGACAACAGTCCAACCTTACATCATTGTACAAGGAAAGTACCCCGCACCTTTTAAGGCAGCTTATGTGATCGTAGACAAGGCATTGTACACGTTTAATGATGTTTTGAAGGCAGTGGATATATCCTTTAAGACATTTTTGCCCTTCAATGTCACTATCCTGACGCCAGTAAGCTGATTTGGACATTTATGCAGAAGTATTTATATGATATTGACGAGGATAGCCTCTTCTCTCCACCAGTTACTAGGATGGTAAATCTTTTTAAAAATACCAGTGTTTAAGAATATTTTCAATTTTTTTAACTTTTAAAACCTAAACACTTAAAATCTTAACCTATTTATTAAACCAATATGGATAACATTGCTTACTCGTGTAACTTATGTCGTAGGAAAATTAGGTCGTTAAATTGTTTTATTGCTCATTTGAAATTAGAACATGACAGTAATAAAGGCTTTCAATCATATAAATGTCCAACCAAGGATTGCTATCGCTCATTCCAGTCCCTCTTTGTTTTCAAGAGGCACATAAGTGCTTGCTAAAATAACCATTCGATTGAAAGTGTTGACAGCGAACTGCCATCCACCGAAATTATTGTGAACGTACTAACACCCATTGAGAATAATACTGCTTCTGTCAGTGATGATGGCCCAACCTCATCTCTCGGATAATTTTATTATTTTAAATATTTTAACCAAATTACCATACAATGGTCGTCTTAAAAAATGAATATTTGGACATGGTTCCCGATTTTAATAGAGAAGCGCATCTTCTCCCGCGTTTTCTAGAAATCGCTGAAAAACTTTCACTAAGTTTTTTAACACAGATGACCCAAGCGATTTTCTGAATGAATTTTTAATGTATAGCATTATATCTAAAATAAAAGGCCCAGCAAGCGAAGTTGAAAGCACTAAGTGACAACTTGGAATGACCTAAAAACCTTTTTACTGAATAGTTATAGCGACCGGCAGGACGGTTACAACCCTATAGGGAGTCTTATGCGAACTAAGAATCCAACAGATTTTAATAGTGCTCTTAACATGCTCACAAACGACTTCCAATTCCAAAAAGATATGCCTAAACGAAATGACGACACAAACAAATTTAATCCTAACGACACCTAAACCTAACAATAATAGCTAACCGTACCCACAAACGAGTAAACATAGGCCCCCCCTCTTAAAACCGCTAACGTTGAAATCTGATATGACCAATAATAGACAGAATTACGTTCAGATAACCAATACTAGTACACAAACTGACACACAAACTCCTATGTCTGTATCCACAACGTATACTAAACCCAAATACAACTATCGAAACAACGATCAATGGTACAACATGGAAGATTTATAACTGTCACTCGACAATCCATTACCAGATGACAGTAACCTACCAATTGACGAAAACGTGACTGACCAGCTATACAACTGAAGACTAAGATCATTTTTTAGATCTTACTGCCTCGGGAGAGAATACGAACTTATGAGTCTCCAGAACGAAGCTAGCTTATTACCATACATTATCACACCTCAAAATAACCTAAAAATTCTGATTGATACCGGAAGCTCTAAGTTATTTATTAATCCAAAAATTGCGAATAAACATTTTCTCAACTTTTGATGAAAGATCCTTGCCAAATAGCATCCGCGCACGGTAGTTCAATTCAAGAATTCAGTACTTTTCTCTCAGGTCCCACCCTTTTTCAGCCAAAAGACACAATGTTTAAATTTCATTGATTTGACTTCCATACATTCTTCGACGGACTACTCGGATTTGACAATCTAAAACTTTTACAAGCCAATAGTGACCTAATAAATAATCATGTTGTCATCCCAAACGGTAAAATACCTTTACATTACAGGAATACTACTACGGTCCAACCTATTAACAACAATAAACAACCCCAAAAGATAAATAAAGTAAAATTGAAAAACAGTAATAACCACAAAGCTAAACCATTTAACTCGAATCAATCTAAAACACTAACAACAGACAGTTTACAAACGACACAAGAACATATCATTATACCACCCCAAACGGAGCAAGTAATTAAAGTTAGAGTTAAAAACATAAGAAACGGTAAAGCTCACATCTCCAATACCAACTTTGGTCTACTTGAGATACCCGAAGGAATAGTAAACGTAACTAACAACGAAACATAATGTATAATACGGAACCAATCTGACTCAACTCAAAACTTACCACTCATAAAACCCTTGACCTTCAGCTCAGACACTCAATTTAACGAAATAGAACACAACACTCATTTTTTTTATAACAACAAAATCAAATTTGATATATCAAAAATACGAACTGACCACATTAATGAAGAAGAAAAAAAGAAAACTCCGAAATTAGTGACCGAAGTTTCTGATACTTTTCATGTTGTCGACAACTCATTATCCTTTACCAACTCGATTAAACACACAATACAGACGAAGGACGACATTCCGGTGTATACCAAAACATACAGATACCGTGAATTCCACAAAAGGGAGGTTTATTCTCAAATTGAGGATATGTTGCGACAAAATATCATCAGGCCGTCTTGTTCCCCTTGGAACTCACCTCTCTGGATTGTTCCAAAAAACTGGATGCCTCTGGAAAACTAAAGTGGAGATTAGTTTTAGACTATTGAAAGCTTAACGAAAAAACTATCGACGACCGATTCCCAATTCCTAACATTCCTGACTTACTAGACAAGCTCGGAAAATGCCACTACTTTTCTAAAATCGATCTGGCCTCAGGATTTCACCAAATCGAACTTGACGAACAAAGCATACCAAAGACAGCATTCAGTACAGAGAAGGGACAATATGAGTTTGTTCGCATGCCCTTTGGCCTTAGAAACAGTTATAGGACTTTTCAACGAGTTATGAACGATATACTTAGAGGAGTGCCATGTGCTGTTTACCTTTGACAACGACCTAAATGTAAGATTTTGATGTACTGAATAATATCAATAAAACAAATGAGAGCATTATAAAATAAAAACGAGCGTGGAAGCTATGTCAACGTTCTCCCAATATTCTTGGAGTCATGCAATTATAGAAACACTTAATGACTTGGGAGAAAAATTAGTACAGTGACACCGCCTAAATTAACACCGTCCTATGCAAAAATGGTTCAATTACCTTCAAACATTAAAAACAAATAAATGACAATAAAATAATAAATTTAAAACCAAGCAAAATTAAACATGGAATAATTATAGGACCTAAAAACCCGGAGGGAACTGAAGACAAAATAAATAAGGAGACAAAAAAAGCAATACAAACAAAGATAGAAGAAAAAGACAAAACAAAAATTAAGATATCAAATTTGTCAGGGGTGGGGGAATGCTTCTAGTTCTGGGAAACGAGGAAGATAAACAAAGAGTTTTAACTAGTGATCTCGCAAGACAAAACCAGTAAGAATTCATAGAGCCCAAAAAGAAGAACCCAAGAGTCATAATTTATGATATTCCGGTAGAGCTCACTGAAGAGGACATCCTTAACAATAAAATTAATAAAAATAGCTCAATCGTAAGCAATAAGAGTGAAGCCACTGAGGCCTTTAAACCAGTGTTTAAAGTAGGTCCTAGAGACAGAACTACTGTTCTTTGGGTAGTCGAGTGTTCTCCTTATGTCAGGAGATCAATGATCAACAATGGTAGAGTGTTTATAGAATGGACCTCCTACAGAGTTAAGGATTTTATCGTAGCATCCGGGTGCTATAAATGTCAGGAATTGGGCTATGTGTCCAAATATTACAAAGCAACAAATCCAAACTGTTCTCACTATGAAGGAGCCCACGATATAAAAACTTGCCACTTACTAACTAACCTACCCCAATACTACAATTGCAAAAAAATCAGTGGTAACACTAAAATTTCTTACAAAGCTAGTGACCTAAATTGCCCTCGCCATATCAGTGCCTTTCAAAGAGAAATAAACAAAACAAACTATGATACTTTTAAACACAGGAAAACTAACAGCCTCTACGAGCAAAGACACCGGCATCAGTAAGGATCCCGGTGTTTGAAGAGAATAAGAACCATAAACTAAGTCTTAAAGATTGATGACAGATGGCTTGATTAGACTTTAACCACATAGCTGCTGGTATGATCTTTAATTTCGTTTGACACTAGACTGAAGTCAATATTCCGCAAAGTTAGATAATTAGTATAGACTAAATGACATCGAAAAAAGAAATATAAGACCAAGGTATATAGTTGTTTCGAGTCAAGGGTTTATATCGACCAACATATAGATACTTAAAAAAATACCTGATAAGTGTTTAAGAACAGGCTTAGAAGATATGTTAAATGGATTAGATAATTCAATTCAAGTATTAAGTTATACTCAAAAAGCACTAAGAATCAAAGAAGACGAATGACCTGTGGAATCGTAAGACCGCTGAAACTGTAGCGACATACTACAGAAACATAAGAACGATAAGAAGTATAATTAAAAACGAAGAAGCAAGGCAAAATAATGAGAATAGAACTTGATTGTTCACATCGTTCAGTTCAATAAACAATTTTGCTGTAATCGTCTATCAAAACAAAAGAACTAAGACAAACATATTAATTACAAATAAAGATCAGCAACTCTTTATTTTATCTAATTAAATCTAATTAACGATTAGAATCATTAAAATATTTGTCGTTTACAAACAAATATAATTAAATTAAATCATAAAGAGTATATTCATTCCGGTCATAGCACGTGAATCAAAGACATCATGACAAGAGCACATGGTTTCATGTAGAAGAAACTTCGGTAAATTTACTGTCAAAAACTCTAGTGTGCTAAGTGCTTACTTTAGCAGTTAAAGAATGGTAATTTAAGATGCAGGGAACTGCAAATAAACATACAAAATTAACTACTAACACTAATAAAGAATTGTGCACATCTATTTCTAGCCGAAAATGCGGTTAAGATCTCTTTGTTGTTATTTGTTTACAATAAACGTGAACATCCATACACCCGATGCATACATTTGTTTGAGACCTGTAGGTACAGAAACGTCGACCTTTGTCGGTAAAAATACGCTATACCAAGTATATGACGGCCATAGCTTTGAAGCAGTCATAGTAAATGTAATACTGATTAGAGATTAAAAAAATCCTCTCACCTAAGGCAACCCTATATTTCATTGTATAAGTTGGTTGCATTTGTTATTCCCATAAAATGTATAGCTATATATATATTCTCATATCAATCACCTATATATTAGTTTCGGTAGCGTTTAGTGGGGTTGTAGTATGTAAGAAATACCACTTCCTCTTGATCCGCCACTAGCCTACTGTCCCAAACAGACAGGTCAAAAATGGCTCCCATGGAATCACGGTTTAAGTGGTGCCATTGGCAAATAGCTTAATTTATAAAGTCATCACCTTTAAGTAAAGAAAATTTATTTTCACTGTACATTATTTCGACAAAAGTGGAGCCATCTAGAATTTTATAGCTGATCTTTATGTTTCCAATGGTGCTAAAAACCAAACCTGAGTCAGAAAAAAATGTAATTGAGTTAGATTTGATTAGTTGTATTTAGCAAAAAAAAAGAGATTTTTGAATAAGTACTCTTTAAACCTATTTTCAGAATATATGTATTAAGCTGATCTAGAAGGGAGGGTACTAAAATGTGAGAAGTACCTAAGCATGCCAAAGCTTAAAAAAAGGTCCCTCACATAAATGGTGGAGGCGTACTGGATATTCCGGCCTCTATGAATTTTAAAATTTTGAAATTTTTTATACAAATTGTAAAAAATACTCCAAATTTAAATTTTAAAATTTTTGTAAAACAAAAAATTAAGTTAATAACTTAATAGCAAAAGAAAATACTTAATCAACTTAACTTAATATGCTAAAACAAATAATTTCTTTAATAAAAATATAATAATAATTGTCATTTTATAATGTTTTATCAGCTTTGTAATAGGTTTACTACATTAATTTTAATTTCGGAACAAAAACCACAAATTTTATAAAATATGATTTTGGAGAGTATAAAATTTTATTTTTTCATTAGTTTCCTATTAAATTAATATTTAATATATTTTATTTAATCATGGTAAATCACTAGTGAGTCTTATATCGAGTCTGAATTTGTTCTCCTAAGAGTTCAATATATAATTTTATCTTTTATTGTTATAAATTAAATTTATTCTAATAAATAAATAAACAAAAAAAAATTTTAACTTGTGCGAGTGATATTATTTTTTATTTACAATTCATAAAAATCGGGTTTCTAAAATTAAAATTTTTTAAAGAAAAAATAACAGCTTTCCAAACAAAATTAAATTTAAAAATTAAACATTAATTAAATTAATTTGACTTGCATTAACAATTAAATTAACATTACTTTCTATTGCCACTTAAATAAAAACAATTAAAATCGCATGAAGATGAAGACATCGCTGGACAGAATCGAAAAAGGAACTAGCAAGGAATAAGGGTTTTCACAAACCTTTCCCATTTTCTTCAATGACCAACGATTCACGTAAGTGTTAGAAAGTTTATCTTATTATATTTTATTGATTTTATGGTGAGTTAATATCTTTATTTTGGTAAATTATTTTATTGAGCTCTTAGTAAATTTTACTTATTATTATTTAATTTTTGTTCTTAATACTTATATTTATAATTGTATAATGTGGAAATACATGATATGTGCAACTGTGAGACAGACGACGAATGTGTTGAGGTAGATGCTTTTCCTATTCCACCCTTTACTGATCAATTAAAAAGATCTTGGATTAGTAAACACAAAAAAGATCGCTTGCAAATTTACTTACAAAAATATAATTTGAATATCGAGGGTAATGCAAAGGAAATCCGTGATCGAACTTCAAGATTTGTTTCGAATACTTTGACGAAGGATGACTATGGTATAAAACCTGAGCCAAGTAATATATCTGGCCAGTTGAAGATATATCTCTTGGTAGACTAAAGCTTGCACATCAATATCTTTCTACCACCTTTAAGCTTAAGCTATAAGCTTTAGTCTTTTCCAACCAAGGGGGATATGTGACGATCAAATTATTTATTAGTGATGTCACATGACTTAGTATAAACAACTTACCTATTCAATGATATATTATTCTTGATTAAACTGCTGATATCATATTTCTACTTAATATCCAAATCTATAATGATATATTAAGAAGGAATAAAGTGCTAAGTGGGGACGAGATGGGGAGAAAGGAAAGAGAGTGGTGGAACTTCAGAACAGGTCCAGACTCGGTATTAGAATCATGTTTTTATGTATTTTCCATAATTACGTATTTTAATATAAAATGTATCAATTACTTATATCTTAAGGTATAGGGATTACCCGATAAATTAATAAATATGTAAGTAGTAATTATGTATGTATGTAATTAATAAATCTCTGTTATTATTTATAACTATACCTTTCCTGACACTAGTAAGATGATCTAGAAGGGAGGGTACTAAAATGTGAGAAGTACCTAAGCACGCCAAAGCTTAAAGAAAGGTCCCTCACACCACCAAAGATGGAAGAACCATTATAGTACGAGGAGACATACTTTAATGAATCTTGTTATGATAAAAAAATTTATAGGCCCAGCCAACGTAATTAGAAGGCAAAAGCATTTTGCGAGAAATGTACGAGTTTAAATCGGTAATTATTAAGACATTTTTTTATAAAACTACTTCGACTTTTTATATAAATGCTAACGCAGTCAATAACATCTTCCTTTATACAACGAAGAAATTTGCAGGGTTTCACAAAATACTCTGATACCCTGGTTCTAGTATTTCAGGGATTTCATGACTATAGTTGCCGAACACGAATTTGTACAAATAGGAAGGTTTGGCGACTTCGTCGAGACCCTCTTATATAAAAATAAGAACAAAAGAGGGCGGTTATTAGCAAGGCAACAAACAGCTATTTATGTACGCATAAATGGCTGTTTGGAGCAATTAGTCGCTCCACATAAAAGGTTCATCAGGCCCAGCTCCCTCACTAAGGACTCCTAATTACGTTTCACACAAGCTTGTAAGGTGGTATATACAGCGAGCAGGTAAGGCCTGGAGAAAACGTATAGCATTTTGAGATAATGTGCGTGTTAAAATAGGTAATTATTAACATCTTTATTTTATAACATTTTCATATAAATACTAACGCAGACAATGAACACCCCCTTTATACAACGAAGGAAATTTACAGAGTATCACAGGATACTGAGATATTCTGATTCCAGTATATCAGAGACGTAATGAGTAAAGTTGCTGAACCTTCGCGCGTTTTGTCTAGAATATAATTGGCTTGCAGATTTGCAGCTACAAAAAAGCAATAAAAATAAACCCGGCTTATAATTTTGCCTGTGACATTCATGCGTATTTGAGTTCGCAGCAAGCCATAATACATACAAATTAATAAATATTTCTAAACCCATTCATACATGTCAACTTCGTTTTTTCAATTTTGTATTTTTTATTTAGTTCATAATTTTTTTTTAATTTTGCATTTTTAAATAAGTTTTTTAACTTTTGTTTTTAAATTAAGTTATTTAAGCTTCTTCAATTTTGTATTTTTAATTTAGTTTTATAAATTTAGTGCTTTTAATTAAACATTTTAAATATGTGTGTAAAGCAGTAAGTCTAAAGTGTAATGCAATTGTTTAATGAAGACGAATTAATCACACTCTATAATCTTCAATGTGTCCCGGGGCTACGAATAACGATTTCCAGGGAGCTGAATAGATTAATATAGAGGAAATAAAAGAGAAATTTCATTTTTCTAACATATGGGGATAATTCCAACAAGGGATTCATACCGAACCTAAAGAAATTCCATAGGTTGGCGTTTTCGCTGGAAGTGGCGTTTGGAACACGAGTTTGAACAAATAGGGGGGTTAGGCAACATCGTCGAGATCGACTAGACCTACTTATTTGAAAAAAGAATAATAAATGGCTGTTATTAGCCAGACAACAGCGCCGCATTTATAAATAGCTGTTTGGTGCAGTTAGTCGCTCCTAGGGAAAATTTAACAGTGCAATAGTAATCACTAGACCACGTGAAACTTAAAGGCCCCTCATGGAAGAAATTCCATCGGTTGGCGTTTACGTTGTAGAGGAAACTACCCCAGAAACATATAGGTAAAAAATACCCTTTAAAGAGCACATTTTACATGTCTATGACAAATTGAAGCAGAAAATGATGGCCTGATTTTTACACGAACTCCCTTTACAGACAACGAAGATTTTTTTTCCACTATATAAGAGCTGTTCCCCTTTTTGCATTACACACGGGGGTTACATACGGGCAAAAATTCAAAATTTACTCTGATCACAAACCTTAAAGACCGGCTTTTCAACCTTAAAGAGCCGAACTCCAAACTTATCAGATGGAGGCTCAAACTAGAAGAATACGACTACGAAATTATGTATAAAAAAGGATTACAAAATGTGAACGCGGACGCTCTCTCACGAGTGGAAATCAACTTAATCAAGGAAAGCGACGAATTTCTTAAAAATTTAGTATAATCTAACTTACAACCTACTACAGACCCCCTCTTGGAACCCTCGACGTCAGACACACACCCTACTTGTGATAACGAGTCACTTTTAGTTCACACCACACAACTTTCCTGACGAAATAGACAGTGACGATGATCAAACAGTACATTCCAGGCAATACTTAAGTTAACATTCCAATCTTGGACGTTTCAGTTAATCACAGAACTACTCATTTTTTACATTTTTAGTCAATCATAGCCCAGCAGGAGTTCAAATACCTAAGTTATTTGATAGTAAAACCAGAATACTTGTACAATTATCAAAAAATAACTTTGCACAAGATCTAGTTAACTTTATACGAACTTATACAGTACCAAAACCAAGATATTGTTTATACTTCGAAGATAACATATACGAACGTTTCTGTGCTGAAATAATGGAACATTTCAATCACAATCAATTAAACCTAGTGAAATATACAAAAAAACTAATAGATGATACAAAGAAAGACTGTATACTCGAAATAATCGAGAACTATCATCAAGGAAAAACCAACCATAGGAGTATAGAAGAAACGGAAAACAAAATAAAACGTGGGTATTATTGGCCTAATCAGAAAAATCAATACAAACATTTATAACAAATGCGACATATGTCAAGTTTCCAAGCATGACAGAAACCCTTTAAGACTAGAACATAACCACACACCCACCGCCTCCCGATCTTTTGAAATCTTACACATTGACAGTGTAACATTAGACAAACAATTTTTTTTTATCTATAGTTGATTCCTTTTCTAAATATGCACAAGCATATAAATTATCTGCTACTCAAGGAATATAAGTAGTAAACAAATTGATAAAATACTTTACTCATCATAATATACCAAAACAAATAATAGCTGACAACGGCCTAGAAATCAGTAATAGCCTTGTCAAAGAACTACTTGAACTTCATAAGGCCAAGTTACATTTTATTAGTTTACAACATCCTAAATAAATTCATACCGTCATATTCTAAAGTGACAGCTCACATAATTTATTTAGATAACTAGATTATATTTTTTGATTAGATTCAGTAATTTTGAGTATAGGCGGAGGTGTTGTGACGTTCGATTTTGACCAATCTTAATGTCTTGAACTGTCACATGATTTGACTGTAAACAACTTAGTCAATGAACCATTTAAGGTTCATGGAAAGATGCTGACTTGTTCTATTTGTTAAATTAAAATGTTAACTACGCTAGAACTGAATGTATTGAAAGAGAGGGTATAGGTGAGATGGAGGGAGAAGACTCAGGGGAGGCTGAAGTTAGAGAGAGGGGACCTGAGAGTGTTTCAGGACATGGTACTAAAATGAGTACAGGTAAATTATCCTTTTTGATTATAATTTAGGGTATCCACTTGAATTAGGTATCAATATTCTATTATCCAGATGCTTAACCAATATGTCTGTCTATACTTATTTAATAATTAATTAAACGTCTTGAACTTAATTATCTATCTTTGATCTATACCTAACCCTTTAGACATATACGGTATAATTTATGGTAAGATCATAATGAATATGTGAGTAGCCATGAGTATGCCAAAACTCATGAAAGTGGCCCTCATAGTCTTATATTATTAAGTTGTCAACACTGCCTTTTTATTTCAAATATTGGTAACACTGATATTTAGGTTATCTTGTTGTCAGTTTATGTCGTGTAGACTTTCATGGTTTAAAATGTTTTTCTTCTTTTTAAAGAACCATAATAATACAGGTTCAGAATGGGTTAATGCTATCAAGCTTAATACCAATTACGCTCCTCTTAGAGGAGTACCTGGTAATCAGTCTACAGGAGATTTTGGGTCCCTCTGCCGCAAATGTAGTAGGGAGAATGAAACACCAGCACATGTGCTGGGAAAATGCCCTAATAACATGCTCTTGGTGACTAGGCGCCACCATAACGTCAAGCATATGATAGCTAAAGCCTTAAAGGAAAAGAGATATTATTTGTTATGACGAGGTATTTGCCATAGACTCGGATGGATCTCCAAGGTATTCCGACGTCATTGCGTTTCATCCAAGCAATAAAACTGCTTTAATAGTCGATCCTACCATAAGGTATGAAACAAATGATCCAGAACAAGCCGAGGAGGTTCATAAGGAGAAATGTAACATTTATATGTAAATTATTATAAAGAAAATTTAGAGAAGCTCACGGAGACAGAGAATACCAAATTTACAGACTTTGGTTTGGTTCCAGAGAAACCATTCCACAAAAAACTAAATTATTTTGACAAGATCGCATCGATCAAAATTTTCTGATCCTAGGTGAAAAATAGAATTTAGACTCACTAAGTATTATAAATAACCATATTACTATAATTGTAGTTTTATTTAGATGTATGTATGTGAAATGTTAAAACTTAAATGTAATTATTTACATGATAATTTAATAAATTAATAATTATTATTAAACAATGTAATTATATATTGTAATTTGATCATTGTTTTTAAGATAAATTAAGTTATGCTGTGTGTTTCAGCCAATCCTTTTAAAAAGGACAGCTCCCTTTATAATGTAAATTTTTATAAATAAAGTGTTTCTCTCTATTCTCATAAAGAATAATTATGACAGGTAATAACAATGGGGATTGAATAAAAGGACCAAAATTAATTTGAATAAAGTTATTGTGCCCTAGTTTTGTACATCTTTAAAGTTGTCTCAGATCTTCGTTGGTAAATTTAATTTGAAAAAAAAACAAAAATTAATTAAATAAACCGAGTACGTTAATGCACAACATTTAATAAATAATCTTAAATGTTAATAACAGACCGAAGAATTCGGAGGGAGTTTACGTAATACCCTATCAGTATGGCAGAATATTATAATGCTGTCGTCAACCTTTGAAGCAGTCATAGTAAATGTAATACTGATAATAGGTTTTAAAAAAATCTGACGCCATTTGCACCCCTAACTTTTATGTATAAATTTAGATGTCCTAGCAGTAAATAAATCAGCAATACGCAAGTACTATGAATTATTACATCGTAGAACCTTATAAAACCTTTGATAACAGTCTAAAAAACAACATATTACAAATATCAGAGGCTAGGCGTTTAACGCTAATGTACACCAACGCGACAGTAAATTTTAGCTACATCAAGGAAGAGTATATACGCTGTTTACAATAAAGGTCGTCTCCTCGACTGTACATCTAAGCTACAAAAATATGTAGCTAAGATGCCCAGTCGCGAAGACGACCTTTAAAGATTTTATATTTGACGCTAGAACGCTCTTTCGCTTACCCAGTAGCGTAGACGTCCACTGTGTAATACAGTATAAGTTTATTTACGAGAAAACTCAAGAATGGGCGTTTCTGCTACTTCTTTATGAATGTTTAACAAGAGTTCTAATCTGTAATTACTTAACTAGGCGTTTTAGCTACAATATCCATAATAAAAACGTCGCTTTAACAGCCGTTTGCGTAAACACAAATTTCGAAATATTAGCAGAGTTGACCATTTTTGATTATAGGATTTTAATAGAAATGTACGTCTACGCGACTGTACATCTTAGCTAATGTAGCGCAAACGTACAATCGCATTAAAATTAATATTTTTAAATAAAATGTACGGTCACGTACGTTTTGTCGACCAGACAAAACGAATTTAACCCAATATTCCGGCAGATGTCTAAAGTTCTAATATATCGAAGATGTAATGATGCTCATAATGGTTATCTGTCAAGACATAAATTCTATATTTATCAATTAATTTTTTTCTATTTTTATTTATTTTACTTCTGTTATAAATTGAACGTAAAATACTGTCACTAAATAAGAATAAATAATACTACAATAATAAAAAAAAGTTTCCATAATTCTTTACTTGTATTTGAAGAAGCTATTAACAAATGTTTTTTTTTAAATTTACTTTAGAAACTATTATTTCAAGGTAAAATAATGATTCCTTCAGTGTTACAAGTACTCAAACCAGGTTTGGATCATATTTTAAACGAATTTTTTTAACATAGAGATGAGAGCATCACCTTTACAGACATATTTCTCAGCGGAAACAACGAAATCTCCTCCACATTCAACCAGTTACTTGTTGCTGACCAAATCCTAAACACAATAAATTGTAATAATAATTTAACACAAATATGTAAAATTAGGGTATTAAATATAAATTACGACACTTTCACGTTTAAACTTAATTTGAAAACAAAATCGCTAATGGGATAGGCGTTATAGCGGGAGTCGAACCTCGGACCAAGATACAAATCCGTTTTTTAACACAAACAGATATATATTATATATATTATATATAATATATATATATATTATATAATATATATGTATGTATGTATGTATAAATGATACATCGCTTTAAAGGTTTTGACTAGTGGAACAAAAATGGTAATGATGTAAACTTCGACTTACGTAACACTAACTGAGATATTACAATAAAACGGAAAAAAGTAAGAAAAATTGAGGGGAAGGGGGTACATTTTGAAAATTTTAATTTTTTTTAGATTTATTTTTTTTTAAAAAGTCCACAAAATTTAAGGTTATTATTTACTGCCGAGAAAAAAGTCTGAATCGAATGAAACCGTTTCGAAGACGATACGACCACTCAAAGTGACCAAAAAGTTGAAAAAACCATAATAAATTACCGGAAACCAAAATAATTATATTAAAATTTAATTTCAGGTGCATTTTTGGGCGCTTAATCTACGAAAAAAACTGGTCCAAAGTCGACATGGCCGCTTTAGTGTCTACTAGAAAACCTAAAATACGGCCGGTAAACAACATCTTTTAAGTGGGGAGTCGTTTTTGATGTTTTTTGCGCCTGTGAGTTGAATAAGAGTGGTCCGGAGTCGATAAGTGTATTCAAAAGCAGGGTACCTGGGTTTAAATCCTGGTAAAGACGATAATGTTTTAACTTCTTTACATTATGTAAAGTTTAAAATACTAAATAATGCAGGCGTGGTGGTCCGCATGTCGGACAAATTTCCTTGAAATGCGTGTTTCTGTGAAATCCATAATGTGGAACCATTTCTTAAGGTCCCGGTTTATGCTTTATAGCAGGAAAGGTGGTGAAGATCCTAGATCTTAGCAATTATGTCTCTGGGACGCTTTTTGCCAGCCCTAAACGTCCTCACCTCTTACCTAATAGAATCTCTATTCTCTTTGAAACTGTCTGATTCCTTAATGAACTTCAGAACGTCTGCCCATCGTCGTCTAGAAAAGTGGCTGATCCAAATATACTAAACCTTAATCTGGCGTATGCTTCACACGATCCCAAAAAGTGATCTGTCGTCTCCTCCCCAACTTCACACTTGGGAGACATTGGCTCTGCTCTTATTTTCATGGCATGCAAATGTCTCTGAAGCCAGCAATGACATGTCAAGATACCCACCAGGTATCTTAAGCTCTTCCTCCCCAAAGAGAGAGCCCATATACTCATGGCTTTATTGGCTTTCTTCAACATTTTCCTAGGTTGTCTGCAATAAGCTTTTGTTTGAAGAGTATCCCTGGTTTTCACCATCGCCCAGTCATCTAAAAGGAAGTTGGTCAGAGAAAAGGTTTCATGTCCTGTAATGGCACTTTTGAGAATAGTTTTTGAAGCTATAAGATCAGCTAACAAATACAGGAAAGAGATTTAGTTGTTCTAATGTCAACATCAAAAGATCTTTTGATACTGTTCGACACGAGGCTATTCGATCTGCTTTAAGGGTTGCAGGCATGAGCGAAGATGTTATCTCCAGAGTCATGTCCATGTATGAATCTGTGTATACGTGTTTCAAAGCCAAAATGGTGATTTCAAAATTCAAATTAAGCGAGGCATTAAACAAGGCGACCCTTCAACTCCGTGTTAATTCAACACGGTGCAGGACCCACTTATTAGGTAGTTGTCTGATCACTCAGTAGATAGGTATGGACCACTGGCTTATGCCGATGATCGAGTTGTTCTGTGTAGATCGATAGTGGAGGCTCAGAGTTTTCTGACCAATATTGTCGATTTCTTCAGTTCAATTGGAATAAAATTGTCAGTGGATAAGTGTCTATCATTCTAGCTAAAACTCACTCCTAGTAGAGCAATGGCACTCTGCAACCCTGGGTTACTGGTGGGAGAGCAACAAGTGAAGGTAAGTCAAATTAGGGAAGGTTTCCACTACCTTGGGGTTACGTCTATTGTCCTTCAAAAGGATTAAACAATATAAGTTATATATATAGCTTATATAGCACTATAGTATGAGCTAACTAATGGTAATGACGTAAGAGTGGGAGTCCTAGAAATAAAAAGGAAAGACGTTTAATTGCAAAGAAGTGATTATTACGTTTCATTGTAAACAGAGAGAGAGAGAGAGAGAGAGAGAGAGAGAGAGAGAGAGAGAGAGAGAGAGAGAGAGAGAGAGAGAGCGATCATTATTCATCTCTCACATAAGAAAGGATGGCTCAGTTTAACTAAGGACCTCCATAAAGAAGACAAAACAGATCCTTAGTTAAATGACCTTTGTACTTAACAGTTATTGTCATAATAACAAGTTATACGTTATAAGTCAAGGTTAAGTTAAAATAACCTTGACAGTTATTGTTCTTCCATAAAGAAGACAATATACTATTTATATATTCGGTGATAACCAAAATAAAGAGGGAAATTATTATGATATGGCAGCAGAGATGGGACGAGAAATAAGAGAAGGCTCAACAAGAAAAGAGTGGAGTCCCAATAATAACAGATGGAAATCAAGTTGCTTTTCGGTAAAGCAGTATGTAGAGCGCAATATCTACGTAGACAAGGGAACTTTAAAAACACTTAGCAGCTGTAAAGAAAGAGAAACGTGGAAACACGTTTTGTTGCACTGTCCTTATTACTCAAACATCGGAAAAGCAATAGAGAAAAAAGGAAGAGAACTAAAGCTAAATGTTGGCAAGGTCTCAAACCCCTGGAAAAATAACGTGGCAAGCACAACGATCACTGTAATCGAAGGATTGAAAGAAAAGCAAGGTGATCTGAAAACCAGCTGACTTGAGATACATACACCTCTATTTAAAAATTAGCTAGAATCATATGTTTTGGTAGCTAGCTAAAATTAGCTAGTATAATATCATAGTATCATATAAAGTGTAGCACTTTATGGAGTAAAGTTTAATAAACTTGTAGCAGATGGTGATAGTAGTGTTTATCACAAATTAGTGACACAGCGACCCTACCCTGATATGGCTGTTGAAAAAGTGGAATGTATTAATCATTTACTCCAAATTTTGTAAATAAATTAAAAGATGTGACTAAAAATAAGTATGCCGGGCCAAACTATTTGAGAAAGAAACTAGATGAAACCAAAATAAGAAAGATGCGGATAGGAGATAAAAAGGCATTGCAGCATTGGAGGGAAATGGAGTGCAGCATTCATGAGAAAGTCATGTTGCTAAAAAGTGATATACAGAACAACTCCTATCATGCTTTTGGGTCTCACTCAAAGTGTGATTCCTATTTTTGCTTTAACAAAATGCTTGTTTATAGGCAGGTACAAAATTTAATGAAAGTACATTTTAAAGAAAATAATGAACGTCAAAAACGTCACAGGAGAATCAGTTAAACAAGATAATGGTGAATATTCATATGGAACTTTGGAATAAAATAACAAGTAGACACCCAAAAAAAGACAAAGAGTGTTAGGAATAATTGTCAGATATGGAACCTTAAAGTCAAGGAGAATAAGAATAAAAAAATCATAAACTAGAAAGAAAGATTGTTGAAACAATTTTCAGTTTTTATGGATTGTATTTAATCAATAGAGAAAATAGATATCTTTACGAGACTTTATTTTTAATACAATATGTTCAAGACTACGGACGGACACAGATGTTCAAGTGCGGTGAAGGTGATTTGTCTTTTACTAGCATAGGCGGCATCCCGCAGTGATTGTTCGTCATGCTTCAATGTGAGGGTGGGGCATTAAAGGAGTTAAGTGTAATCTTAATAGTTATACTGCACCATTTGCGAGATATTGAAAAATTAATAAGAACTAATTAAATTAAATTACATTATTTGAAGACTAATTATTAAAGAAATTACTGACTGATTATTTATTGGTGCATTTTATTATGTTAATTAAAAAAAATTACTTGATTTAATGAAATTTAAATAAAATTTATTAAAGTGAAGATAAATTTAAAATACCTATATTGGAGCAGAAAAGACGTTAAAATTATAATATTATACAGATATAATTAAACTCTGAAAATTAAAGATTTTCAAAATTTAATTGATTTATTTGACAATTTACGTCTTGAGGACGAGAATCAAATAAATAGAATGGCAGCTGTAAACTACCAGTTATTAAAACTTTACCTGGACACCATTCCTCCCTATGATGGTGATCCACATACCCTGACAATATTTTTTGCCAATTGCGAAACATTAATTACTCAGTTTGCACATCAAGCTAATCCAGAAGACCAAATTAATACATTTATATTAAGAGCAATATTTGGGAAACTCAGTGGAAGAGCTCTCGCGCTTGTAGGGTGTCGAACAGAGCTTACCAGCTGGCAGGAAATAAAAGATGGCCTTACTCAGTGTTTCGGAGGTCAGTGAAATATTGATTGTTTGGTGCAGGATCTCATCCCCTTGCAACCAAAAAGAAAAAAGCCTCCTTACAGGTTTGGTATTTAGTGTCAATATGCTCGAAGCTTGATAATTAGTAAATTAAATTCAATAGAAGAACCGATTCCATTAATTGACACACCAGAGAGTGCGCGGTGTAATTTCTAATGTACAACCAGAAAATGTTGACGCGTGGCATTAGAGGGGACGTCTGTGACTCAACACTGATGGGATAGACCATTTAAGCGACGGTATTCCAATTTTAAATGAGATAATAAATAATAAGAAAAATCAAATTATAATTGAACCTAACGTGTATCATAAACTAGTAGTGAAGATAAAAAATCATGACGGAAAACAAATACTTTACGTGAAAATACCAATGAATAATAACGAAATTTTTATCATAGATTTCTTAAAAACTTATACGATGCCGAATCATACCTATTATTTATATTTTGTGAAGGATAAGCTTTATACCTCCTTCTGCAGCGCTTATTTAAGTAACTTTTTGGGAAACGAATTAAAGCTTGTTAAATGCACCTAGCGGGTTATAATAGTACTAGAAAAAGAAGAGCAAATTAAAATAATAAATAACTATCATGTATCAAAAACTAATCATAGGGGAATAAATGAAACAATGAAAGCAATACAAAAAACTTACAATTGGAAATCAATAAAACAGACAGTAACAGACATAATTAATATATGTGAAGTTATGGAAAAATCCAAAATCGTTAATTATTTATCCAAAAATAACTTGTTCAATGAAATTCAGTTCGGATACCGAGAGGGGCTCACTACGAAAGACCTTCTTAACAACATGGTAGACTACATTCTAGATGCCTGGGAGAATAGAAAAGAGGTAATTAGTATTTTCTTTGATCTATCTAAAGCCTTCGACTTGGTGCCTCATGATTTGCTCATTATGAAACTTGAATATTATGGCTTTAGGGGCGTTGTTTTAGAGCTCTTCAAATCTTACCTCTCAGGTAGAACTCAATCTGTTAAGATAGGCAAAAATAGATCGCAAGAATGTAGTGTATCATGCGGGGTTCCTCAAGGCTCGGTACTCGGACCGATTCTATTCATTCTTTTCATTAACGATCTGTATATTGTAAATACCAAACTGGACCATGACTCTGAAATGTATAAATTTGCTGAACATTCCTCAGTTACTTTGAAAGCTAAAAAAATCTTCACAAATTAATGTAAATAACACTAAAAAAGTAATAAATGATTGGTTCCAAGCTAATAGTCTTCATCTTAATGAAGACAAGACTAGCATTATTTGTTTCTCTTTAAGAAGAGATCTTGGCGAGCACAGCCAGAATAATTGTGCTAAATTTCTTGGAGTAACATTAGATCAGAAATTATTGTGGAACCAACATACAAGTAATCTCACGAATAAGCTTAGTAATGTCATATTTCTCCTAGTAAGACTGAAAAGTATTATATCTCAGCAAGTTTTGAAAATTGTTTACTTCTCTAACTTTGATAGCAGATGACGATTCTCTAACTTTGAGGCACTCTTTGGCAGGAAGAAGATGAAGTCAGAAAAGAGGAAGGATAAAAGAAATAAGAAAGGTTTAGGGGGATGATAATGTGTTATTGTGCTTAAATTCAAAAAGGGGAGTCAATTTTAATTTATTTTAAATTAAGTTTTTATTTAAACTTATTTAAGTTTAAATAAGTTTAATGTTGCTTTTATTTATTTTTTTTTTTTCAAGATGAATCTTTATTCTTTCTTTCACCCTACCAGGTACATGTTTTCCTAATTTGTTTTGATTATTCATTCATTTAAATTTTTTTCTTCTTTTTGAAATTAAGTTTTTTTTTTGTTTCCTTTTTCTTTTGTTTTTTTCCTTGTTCAAAATAACGAAGACCTCTGCCTTTGAGTGTCAGACCTGGATAACGGTGAAACTACCAGAGCTGCAGATACTGCAACGTGTCTTTCTTGAAGCGGGATACTGAGAGACATGAAAACGTGTGTGTGTTTGACACCACAGGCTTTTGGGAGAAAGATTTTGATGAGGTAAATTGATAAAATTATTTAAATTATGTGTACAGAATTAATTTTTATAAAAATGAAATGTATGTATGTGCCCATGTATGTACACATAAGTGTTCGTCAACCCGTCTTGTGAACCAACCTCTAAAATGTCTTGTAAACAATGTAAAAGAACTTTTAATAATAAAAAATGTTTCGCTCTTCACAAGGTCGAAACATTGGTCAAACTAAAGAAAACAACCGTCACCACCTCAACTTGTTAAAACGTTTCTAAATGTTTAAAACGTTTTAAAGTCTACTATTTAACTCGTAGACATCGGAAATCTCGAGGGTGGATAAATATATTGTACCGTTTGTTTCATTTATACGACGCCTGATCACAGGTGTTATATGAAGGTAAACACAAGCAAACCCTCTGATGATAATATATTATTTTCTTTGATTTAGAAACTAGACAGGAAAAAATTTCTAAAACGACCCTAAACTCAATGAACATGATCCTAACGCTTGTGTCCTTCGACAGGTATGTCATTATTGTGAAGACAATAATGACATGACGTATTAATTTTGATGAGGTAAATTCATAAAATTATTTAAATTATGTGAACAGAATTAATTTTTATAAAAATTAAATATAGGCCTAGAAATCCTACTACATATAATCTGTGTCCTAAATAGTTTTGTTTAATTTTTTTTAGATTACTTCTGATGTGCTTACGATGTCATAGCCAGCAACACTAAGCAATAATCAGAGGTTTTGACTTCCTTCAAGAAAACGCTCAGGTGTCTCGTCCTTGATGACACCGACCCCATCGATTGGCTATGACGTAGGATTAACGGGGTTTTCGATGATGTGATGCACACTACCGCACCGACAGACATGCTAGGAATGTTAATCAGCAGCGAATACCTGAAGGAGCCAGCATGTTGCAGATTGGTTCTCATTCAAGGCGGCTCAAGACGTGACTCCGAAAGATATATAACCGAGAGGTACTTGAAGCTGTTATCCAAATAATCAATGACCCTTCACACGATACTATGATCTTGAAATAACTAGGGTACCTCAAGGCTCGGGTCGTAAAGTTTTGCCAACTTTACAAAATCACCGTCCTTGCCGAACGGTGATTTTGACAGGGTCTGCCTCTCAAAAAGAAGTATCATTACGATAAAAACACAGTTAACCTGTGTTTACCTCGGATTTGGTAGTAGTAAGGCCCTGGCAAACACGATTCCCGTTATAATATAATCAGAAAAAATATCGGAAAACTTCAAGACAAGATTGTCCAGAAATTAATAGGTAAAGCGCAAATTCAAGTCCCTCAAATTGGTGGTATGGGTTTGAAAGAGGTTGGTTTATTTCAGGAATATTTGATAACTGTTTATGATTGTAAAGGTTGCGGTAGAGATGTCCTTTTCAAGGGCGTAAATTCTGACGCGCAATATAGAATAAATTTGATATATGGTGACAGTCACTTTGACGTTATTAAAAGTCTAACCAGTGCTTTTGCATGCTCGTATTATTGTAAGGATTTTAACACTCCTTAAAAAGATAAAACTACCCATGCATGTACACATAAGTGTTCGTCAACCCGTCTTGTGAACCAACCTCTAAAAAGTCTTGTAAACAATGTAAAAGAACTTTTAATAATCAAAAATATTTCGCTCTTCACAAGTTCGAAAATTAGTCAAACTAAAGAAAAAAACCGTCACCACCTCAGCTTGTTAAAAACGTTCGTAAATGTTTAAAGTTCGTAAACGTATAGTAAACGTTTTAAAGTCTATCGTAGGAATTTCCTCAACCCTTATACCATTGAATTAGTACCAAAAGGTGGTTTAGATGCCGTGATAATCAGTCCTTTAGTGCTATTAAATGGCTGTTAACCGTTGTAAAAGTTAACAATATAAAAATAAAACATGCATTTAATGGTCACGAGTAGTTTTCAGGTACTAATTAAAAGTTGATGATGGCTATTGTGAAGAGCGTAATGAAGTTTTTGAATTCTACGGATGTTTTTACTATGGTCACACGTGTATCAGAAGCAATAGGGACAGCCCTTTATACTCTGGTTCATTTGAAACATTAAACAAGCGATTAAAAAGTACTAGGTCAAAAGCTTGTAAAATTAAAGCACTGGGGTATGGGTTAACAGAAATGTGGGAATGCGAGTTCAGTAGCTACCTTAAGGACAACTCAGATATCAAAAAATGATTAGATATAAGGATTTGAAAATGGAACCCTTGAATTTACGGCAAAGTTTGTTTGGAGGTCGAACAGGTAATAATAAATTGTATTACAAGTGTGGTGATGGGGGAAGGATTCATTATTATGATGTGTGCTCCTTGTATCCTTGGGTTACAAAATATGCTATTTTCTCCATTAAGGAACCCAAAATTTACGGTTTGAGGTTCGAGGAAAGCTACAGTGAAATTATTAGCGATCCTACACTCAAAAGTATACACGGTATAATGAAGTGTTCAATATTACCACCGAGATCGCTATACTTTCCATAAGGATGTACAGCTTATAATTCAAATATATACTTTCCAGTTTTGCCTGTTAAATTCTCAATGCGGCTAATTCAACCAACGAAACACAATGCCGAAAACATCAATCGTTAAAGTCAGCCCTTAAAGTCACTAATCATATTTTACCAGTTAACGTGTCAACTATATATGTCAAGGGAAGATAACAACCGCGGGTAGAGCAATATTAACGTAGTTATAGCTTCATTCGTAACGGTCCAGGCATGACTCAAATTATATAGCTACTTAGAGGTCTTAAAAGAAAGGTATCATTATTTCGACACTGACAGCCTAATATTTCCTGTAAGGAAGGTGAGGAGAATTTACCTACAGGTAATTTCCTCCGTGAGCTTACGGATGAATTAGAGGAATATGGAAAAAGTAGCTTCATAATTGAGTTTGTATCCTCAGGCACTAAGAACTATGCATATAAAGTTTATAGTCCTCAAAATAACAAGTATCACACGGTATGTAAAGTTAAAGGCCTAACGTAAAAAATACGCTTTTCCAGCGTAATTCGGACAGCCGAAAAAGGCTGTCCAGTCTTTTTCGGCCTAAATCTATGAGCGAGACCGTCGAGTCCAAGTTTCCCAGCCTCTCTCAGACCGCTGGGAAAGCGTACCAACCTTTTTCAGACTAGAGTATTTTAGCTGTATCATATGGTTGTAACTGTTAGGCCTAAAGTTGATGAAGCTACTTCACTCGTGATCCATTACGAATTTCGATGGTCCTACCAAAACAACAGTATAAGGTGTATAATTTGCGGTCCCTCTAATTGTGGTAAAACTAATTTACTGAACACCCTACTAGTGGTCTCTAAATCTTAAATATGGGAAAATAAAGAAGAAGAAAAATATGAGATTTAAGAAGTAGAGAAGGTGTACAACTTAATCAATATTTTGGTTTAATAAAAGTAAGATTGGTTAATCCTAAATTTCACGTACGTTAAATGATTATTTGTCCCATTTGTTCGTATCAAGAAGATGAAATATAAGTTGAGGTTGTTTTGAAAAAAAAAAAACCACAGTGGTATTTATTTTTGAGTTAAATCATATGTTAAATAGCCTTACACTCATGTCTCATCAATTGCTGCAAAGACGAAATGGAATTCTAGAATGGCAAAATTTGCCATAATTGGGTCTTTGGCGTGGCATGGGGTCCCATAAATAGGATTTCTGTTGTTGCATTGTGACCCGTAAACCTTCAGAGCGATCCCTAGAGTGGCATAGCGTCATGTAAATTACAATATTCCATCTTGTAAGGTCACTGGCGTAGCATAGCGTCCCGTAAACCCATAAGGCGGTCCCAGAACGCTCTTTTTCTCTAGTTAATAGTCTCGCTAGTTAATATAAGGGATTAGTTCAGAAGTTAATAGTGATGATAAATTTGACCATGATGTAAATGATCAATGGAAGCATATAAATTCTTCAATAAATCGAAGATGGTTAATAAAGCCAATAATCTTAGCAGTACCAAGAAAAACTTGAACATCTGTTTGAAGAAAGAGTGGGTTGTAAACTTGAATACTTTTATTAACTTAATGTTAAGAAAAATAGTCCATTTTATTACAGAAAATAAATTAATTTAAAGAAAGTTGAAAGAAAGAGGACAGCAGGGTTGGAATAAACACCTACAGGTGATATGAATAAAGTTTTGTAAGTATTTATAATGATAGAATAAGCTTCTTCCTACTCAACTAATTTACAAATTTTTCAGTGAAGTTTGGCTAATGTTGATATTAACTGATCATAATGTGGTTTAAGTATAAAATGAAGGCCTAAGGCCAAAACGTGAAAATTCTCTACTTCATCCATATATGGCTAATATCGAAATTTAGTAAATGTTGACTTAAGCCAGTTATAGACGAGAATAACAGATTTCCATATTTACCAGAGTCACCATGATGAAATATATAATCAAAAGGTATAGAACATATATAAGAACACTCTACCCTCCGAGGGTAAGGTTGGAATCTGACAGACCCCATGGTTATTTGTTCATAATTTTTAAAATTAGTGAGTAAAGGTTACTATGCTCAATATACCCTTCTAGCGTAGTCTTGTTTCCATGCCCTGACAGTTTCATTGTTGTAGCGTTGTCAAATTACTCACAGTTAACTCGATCTTAAAGACCTACCTGTTTTTTTGGGGTATCACAGACCCCACCTTACCATCCGCGTTACAATTTTTCTTCCTGAGTTAACAGTATTTATTTATTTATTTATTTATTTATTATTATTTATTTATTTATTTATTTATTATTTATTTTTTTATTTATTTATTAATAAGTGTGAGTATTTTTAGTTTTTGTTATAAAATATCGAAAATACTTTATATAGAACTTTTGAAGACATTTTAAAAAAATTTAAGCAACAGTAGTAGAAATCGGAAAATGATTTATCAGATTCTAGCGATGTTTCTGAAGATGAAGAAGATGTTCTACCTAATAATGACGATGTCGATGATTTATTCAATGCCGATGGATCAATGACCAACATCAGCGATGACGATAATGATGGTGATAGTAGGAATTTCGATATTGGTAAAGATGATGAAACTATATGGACCACTTCACAGTTGGCATCAAAATTTTCAAGAACACCTGCAAAAAATTTAGTTATCCGCCTTCCAGGACCAAAAAATAAAGTAAAGAATACAGTAAGTGAGTCAGATTTGTTTTTATTGTTTGTGAATAACGAAATTTTAGAAATAATAGTAACATATACGAATAAAGAAAGTAACGAATCCTGTGGCAAAAAGATTTTACAGCCCTCGAAACAATATTTAACAGGCAGCACTGCCCTAATTAAAATAAAAGCGCTCATAGGTTTATGAGCGCTGTTCCCAACAATTCAGGGCTAAACAGGAATGATATGTTTTCTACTCTTTATGTACCTGCAATATTTAGGAGTACAATGAGCATTTTCTCCCAAGTAACCTTAGATATGGTCTAAGGAAACTAAGATCAATTTAAGGAAACATACTTTAAGATGAGTAGTGCTTTATTAGGGGGAGCAAATATTGAGATGTAGGAAACAGCAAAACAAAAACTTAGTAAAAATGCCGGTAGTTTGAATATAACTAAGTACGAAACAGCATTGAAATGTAGACTTAGATCTCTTTTTGTACCAAATAATGGGCCCAGAATTAGAGTACTTTTAAGGGAAATCTTAGCAAAGTGCTTAAAATGTAACCTGCAATGAAGGTTAATATGTTTTTAGAAAGTATTTTTAGTGTTTACAATTGTAAACAATTTTAGTTTGTATTGTTAAACTTAGCGCTATTTATCTTGATCCAACTAGCAAATATTGAACAACCGCTTCATCAGATGGTCTTCAGAACTAAAATTTATGATTTGTATATCTATTTCTAGATTTTTCTTTCTTAAAACACGCCAACATTGTTAAATCACCTGTTGCTCATGAACCATGATTCCGTACCCGGCTAGCGTTTACCATGTGTAGTCCAATGTAGTTAATTATCAAGTTATTTTTATTAATTTTTTTAGTAACTTACAGTTTTGTGAATCATAATGTAACTAAATATCTTCGCGATCCGGTCTACGTCAAATTTTGATGTTCGGATATACTGGGTTCATTCAGAACACAGTAATATCAAACCTGTTGTAAAATGTGATCGTTATCAACTATCTATGTATCACCAGGCTCTGACATATTTTGTCATCCTAATTCATCAAGCCATTATGAGCTAATTATCTTCGTGGGATCTCTTTATTCAGCTCCTTGCGAGTTAGTTATATGATGGCTGTTAGACCCATGGAAACAAGCCATTCATCCTATCTACTACAGGCCTTTTCATCACCCGGGTACCCTCAGGTACATACATCAACATCTACTTCATCTGCCGAGGTTATTTAGGATCTTTTACGTATCAGAGCATATCTTTTTATCAATATTATCTTTATTATCAATTATTATATGCTGTGGTGATCCATCAGATACCCAGCTATTTCTTTCCTAGTCAGGTACTTAATCATAAGAGCATACATTGCAATCTAATCTAATCTAATTTATTTAAATATTTAATCTTCCCTATTTTTGGAAAATCCAAGCTATGGTTAATAGGGCATACATCTGAATCAGCCATATCATTAAATTTGTGTTAATTTAAGTTTTCTGTCTATTTTTTTACATCTTTTCAAGCTGTTAACAATGGTTCACAGTCCCTTTGTTTTACTATGACTGATAATATTTTTTATATTATAGCCTTTAAAGTTAAATTTTGTTGGTTTTTACTAATTGCATTAAGATTCTACCTATCCCCCTTCATTTTCCTAACAAATACAGTCCTCTCAATCCATACCAGCTCATCTTACAGGTTGGCGGTTCAGACTGAACTTTGTGACGTCTACCGTGCCTGAACATTTAGGGACATCCGCGACAAAACAGCTGATAAAGCGTTCAAAATATCAAAAATCCAAATTTTGGAAAATACAGATTTAGATTTGATTTTGGGTCACACATTTAACTCTCTCAACTATAATAATTATTAAAGGAAAATGTTGAGTCGGCCTGTTCCATTAAGCTTTATAAAAAAAATCGAAAAGCGAAACAATGTCTCGATAAACCACCAAGGAGATGAAAAAGGCGTAAATATGTAATAGTTGCGTAAATATTTGTCATCATCTTCTGATCTATTAGAAAATGATGAACAAATATTAAAGAAACAACTGATATTGAAGAAATAAATAATATCACCAAAGATGCAGTTAACTCTGTACAAGTAAGTTGCCGTCAGTCTGATAAAGGAAAAAATAATCTAATAATACTAAAATGATCTAATAATAATAATGTAGGTGAATTTAGTGGTGTTGCCAATAAAACTAAAAATAAAAAAATCAATAAAATCAATATCAAGGAAACGACGAAGTTGATATAAATACCACTCTGCGATGTATTTAAACAGAATTGCGTAGCGTAGCATCCCTTAGAAATGAATTCAGAGATGTTATAATGTCAATTAATAATCTATCTGATAGATATAATTAAGTGCTGAATGAAATTAGAGAGCTTTTGACTGAGCAATGTTCTATCGTCAGACAACTAGGCAATGTAAACAAAGCTGTAGACGATCAGGACAGAGGTCAAGTTTTCGAAGAATTCTTTACTTCTAAAAAAAAAAATTTTAATTTAAAAAAAAAATTTTTTAACTATTTTAGCTATTAAATTTCTTATCTTTATAACTATTATATTTATATAATTTTTTATCTTTATAATTATTATTTTTACAGATTTTTTTATTATTATTTTAAATTATTTCTAAATCAATTTACGCATTTTTTTCTGTATATATGAATATAATGTATGAATATAATATAATGTAATGTAAATGTATGTAATGTATGTATGTATGTAATGTATAATATAATATAATGTATGAATATAAGTATGTAATTCAATTATTTATTTATGCATGTAACTATGGTTACTTTGCATATCTTGTTAATACTTAAAGATTCAAAATTTTACATATTTTTCCATGTTAAAATTTAGTAGATAACACATGTAATATTTATATGGCGCATGTGAAAAATGCATTTCAGGTAGGGTTACTACCTAAAATAAAAAAATAACTGGCTACTAGAAAAAATGCAACTGTTAAAGTTCATGGTGTAGTCAACGGAGAGCTATCTAATTCCTAGATCATCAACGGTCGAACATTTCTCAGGAGAGACCAGAATGGTGTTGTTAAAACAAACTTTTGGAGTATGGAGAAACTTTGGAGAGAAAAAACATTTCAGGGCTGAAAATGGTTTTTGGATCTGATTGTTGTGGTCAAAGAGCTTAACTAAAGTTAGTAGCCCTACTTCACGGCTTTTCTAGAAGCATTTTTGTTTTAGAGGTTTCCAACCTGTTGATATTGAGGTTTTTAGTTCCAAGGATTAGGTAGGCTGGAAAGAAATGTTTTCAATGGTTGCTTCCACATTGGTATAATCAATTTAATGAGTCTCTTCTTGGTGAAAATAATTTAAAAATATTTATCAAAAAGAGTACCGGCTGGCTTCAATCTCTTTAGTTGTAGCTTCTTTTTAACCTTGTTTTGTTAGCCCTCTTAGTTATTTTTTGTTAGTTCTAAACTTGTTTTGTTAGGCTTTGTTAGTTCTTAATTTATATTTCTTATTTTGGAATTTTTCAAATAGTATTAATTTTTATTTTATTATTGTTACAGGTTTATTTATTATTTATTTATTAAGAAATTTATTTATATAGTAGTTTATTTTAAAGTGTAAGTATTTATTTTTTACTTATTTTTTATCTTATTTTTTTTTAATTTTACAATATTAAATTATAACTAGATATTTAACTGTTTTTTTTTAGATTAACTATTTTATTTGTTAATATACTTGTATATTAGATTATTTTTATTTCTTTGAATAGGGGATATTTTTAGATTTTATTGTGTAGTGCTGAATGAATGCCCGCCCCCCAGAAGTGCATTTTTTTAAAAAATAGGGTAATTCATTGTATTTCTTTATAAAAAAGCTAAGACCGCGGTTCTTATGTGATAGAATTTGATATCGACATAAGATAGCTTCCATCGAGGCTTTGACCTTCTAGAAGGTTACTACTTCGTCGACTCTGTTTTGGGATGGAGCGGGGACATTATACTGGCTGCGAACGGCTTAACGTAGTTGGCATGTTGCATAATGTTAATGGTGCTCAGGAGTACGATATGTTTCGATTTGAATCAAATTCCGTTTTAATTGTGTTAGTGTATGATGAGATTCCGATTCATGACAAAAAACATATAAATGTTATGGACAGAGTCGAAGTTGCGATGTTTAGAAGATTACGGCCTGCTGGTCGTAAGGAGGTCTTTTTCAATACTGATCTCATGTGATTAGCAAGCGTATCTCTAACCGCAGAGGAGCGAAAGGTTCTTCCAGTTCCAACTACTAAGTTAGTAGCATACCAGATTACGAGAGATTCGCTAGAATAAAAAAAGATGGTGGAGATGCATTCAAACTACTGCGCGAAGAGTTTAAAGACTTATATTACATTTTAATAAAATAAGATATAAACTATCAGCTTAAAGTTCTATAGGAAAACTTATATTATAGTTGTTTACTTTTTGAAAAGTTATGGTATTCTATCAAGTGTGTGAATAATTTTCGAAACTTTCATGATGGTTTTAAGGCTAGAGTTTCGTTACCAGATGGCACAGTGATAACAAATAATCCAGGATTGGTTTTTAATTTAATCATAAATATCATTCGAGAGATAAAATATGGTGGATTTGAAATACCTTACATTGGTAAATGGATTGACCCATGGCTGGGAGTCGATTTGCGTTGCTATGAATATGTCAAAGAACACGATTTGACTCAGTCATTAGGACAAGAAGAAATGATTATTTGGTCTAATGTAAGTATAACTTTTATTTACCTTATCTATTAATAAGAGACATAATATTGTTTATACATTTTTCTTTGGTGTTTTTTTATTTTTTTTTCTCTTACTGGGAGAAATGTTTCACTACAATATTAATGTGTCTAAAGTGAGTATATTTAAGATATTAGATTTTGTTGCTTCTGAAGATAACGATCTTTAATGATTATTTTGGTCTTCATATGAGTTGTTTGTTGGAAGGAATTTTAATTTTTATTTTCCTTAAAATATCGTTTTTTAATTATTTTTGAGATCCTATGACTATTTTATTAATGAGATAAGTTGAGCATGAATCGATCGCTTGTTTATTGTTTTTTTAAGAGAATTCTTTATTTAATATTTTTTTGTTAATATAAACCTCTCTTCACTAATTTGTATGTCGTCTCGAAAATGTTATTAAAACGGGTAACTAACGAATTCATTTTATATAAGTATTTTATTTTAGTTAGGTATATTGTTTCTTTCTTATTATTTTTTTTTATTTTATAAAAACCAACGTGAGGTTTTTATTTGAATGTCAGAATCCGACACATACGACTCTGACATAAGCAATTCCTCCAACAATTTCTAGTTACCGTTACCTCCTTTTAACGGAACTGCTAAATGGTCCTGGATTTATAAAACACCAACTGATATATTACGTCGGTATCTCGGAAATCACGAATTAAATACCGTTGGTACTGCTAGGGAACTCCGGTAACGAACTAGCGTTTTCTTGAAAATTCATTACTACCCGCGGATAACTTAGTAGATCCTGATTTGTCTACAACAGAAACATAAACAGACTTAAAGATGCCAGAGCAAGAAACTGAAGCTCCAACAAAAATTAAAACGCCATTTTTTAACCCAGGTAAATTTACTGGTGAAACTATCGAATGGAATAATTTTCTCGTGAAATACCTTAAAGCGTCCAAAGTGAAAAAATGGGATGAAGCACGTATGTTATCTTTTTTCCTGTTTATTTGGATGGACCTGCTCTACATTTTTTTGAACAAGTCGAAAATGATTATTCAACTCTGAATGAAACTTTAGACTGGGCACAGGTAAAAACTAATTTGCTTCCCGATATGCAGGTACTAGCAATATTATTTTACTAAAGCTTCAACTCAAAACTAAAATCCAAAAATTAAATCAGCCGGTTAGAAGTTATGTAGGTAAGGTTGTAGAGTTGTGTCGTCAAATAGACCCTGCGAGCACTGATGAGTATATAATAGGACAAATGTTTAAGGGAATCGATCAGAACATATATGATCGCTTCTCATACTACGAAAATAAAACTCTTAAGCAGTTGGACTCTAACATAGAGCGTTATTTGTCAGACGTCTTGATACGTCAGACCCGTATACAAACAGTCGAGCCAACTACTGCCGTGCAAAGTGACACTATGAGAGCTGAGATGAAAGCCCTAAAAGATCAGATCGCGGCTATTACCGTGTCCAGCTCAACTAATAACGGTCGTGATAATGGCAGGTTTGATCTAGTCAAAAAGATAGATCGCTAAATTCTTACGTTTTATTTCCTCGTAAAAATAATAGCCAAAAATACAATAATAATAATCAGAAATAAAATAATAATCGGAGTTTTAATAATAATTCATCTAGGCCAAATAGTGGTTCTTTTCAGTCACGTAATCGACAGTCTATGTACCCTAGTACTAACCAACGTCAGTACAACAATAATTATAACTCCAATTATAATAAACAGTTTAGAGGCCCCACTCGGCAACCTTCAAACGCTTCTCCGAGTTATCGTGGGTCGACAAATGGTTATCCACACTACGGTTCGAGAATTTTTTTCAATGCTCATAATTTTTCATTTCACACTCCATATAATAATGCTCCATGTTATGACATGCCACGAAATCTTGATACGCCACGTTATACCCATAATGTTGGTAGTACTTGGTATAATGGCTATCCGACTAATGACAATTCATATAATAATAGGCAAGGTGATAGATCGAACCAGTCGATAAGCACCTTGAAGTCGAACACACCCGATAAGTGCCAATTATGTGATCGTTTGAGCCACACAGCAGCTTTGTGCAGCAAAATGTCGCAAATTGCACATGACAAAAAAAATAATTCCACAAACTTACAAAAAAAACCATTTTGGACGGTGAAACCATCCAGAGGTGCAGATACTGCGACGTGTCCTTCTTGGAGCGGGATATTGAGAGACATGAAAACGTGTGTGTGTTTGACATCACAGGTTTTTGGGAGGAAGAGTTTGATGAGGTAAATTGATAAAATTATTTAGATTATGTGAACAGAATTAATTTTTATAAAAGTTAAATATAGGCCTAGAAATCCTACTACATATAATCTGTGTCCTAAATAGTTTTGTTTAATTTTTTTAGCTTACTTCTGATGTGCTCTACGATGTCATAGCCAGCAACACTAAGCATAATCAGAGGTTTGGACTTCCTTCAAGAAAACGCTCAGGTGTCTCGTCCCTGATGACACCGACCCCATCGATTGGCTACGACGTAGGATTCACGGGGTTTTCGATGATGTGATGCACACTACCGCACCGACAGATATGCTAGGAGTGTGCATCAGCAGCGAATACCTGATGGAGCCAGCATGTTGCAGATTGGTGCTCATTCATGGCGCCTCAAGACGTGACTCGGAGAGGTATAGATCCGAGAGGTACTTGAAACTGTTATCCAAAGTAATCAATTGACCCTTCACACCGATACTATGACTCTTGAAATAACTAGGGTTAGAATACCTCATGGCTCGGGTCATAAAGTTGGCAAGGACGGTGATCGTGACAAGGTCTGCCTCTCAAAAAGAAGTATCATCACGATACAAAAAACAGATAACCTGTGTTTACCTCGTGCTTTGGTAGTAGGTAAGGCCCTGGCAAAACACGATTCCCGTTATAATATAATCAGAAAAAATATCGAAAAACTTCAAGACAAGATTGTCCAGAAATTAATGGGTAAAGCGCAAATTCAAGTCCCTCAAATTGGTGGTATGGGTTTAAACGAGGTTGGTTTATTTCAGGAATATTTGATAACTGCTTATGATTATAAAGGTTGCGGTAGAGATGTCCGTTTCAAGGGCGTAAATTGTGACGCGCAATATAGAATAAATTTAATATATGGTGACAGTCACTTTGACGTTATTAAAAGTCTAACCAGTGCTTTTGCATGCTCGTATTATTGTGAGGATTCTAACACTCCTTACAAAGATAAAACTGCCCATGTACACATAAGTGTTCGTCAACCCGTCTTGTGAACCAACCTCTAAAATGTCTTGTAAACAATGTAAAAGAACTTTTAATAATCAAAAATGTTTCGCTGTTCACAAGGTCGAAACATTGGTCAAACTAAAGAAAAAAACCGTCACCACCTCAACTTGTTAAAGACGTTTGTAAATGTTTAAAACGTTTTAAATTCTACTATTTAACTCGTAGACATCGGAAAACTCGTTGGTGGAGAAATATATTGTACCTTTTGTTTCATTTATACGACGCCTGATCACAGGTGTTATATGAAGGTAAACACAAGCAAACCCTCTGATGATAATATATTATTTTCTTTGATTTAGAAACTAGACAGGAAAACATTTCTAAAACGACCCTAAACTCAAAGAACATGAGCCTAACCCTTGTGTCCTTCGACAGGTATGTCATTATTGTGAAGACAATGATGACATGACATATTTATGTTCAACATGCGGTGTTAGAGAACACGTTTATATCGGCGAAAACGTGATTCATCAATTTTTAAGATACGCATTTCTTCATCGGCCTAATCTAAAACGTATTATTTGTCGTTTGCACACAACGGATCGGCATTCGAATATCAATTCATATTACAATCATTAGTTAATTATTATAAAATTAATCCTGAAGTATTCATGCGCGGAACTAAAATTTTTCATTAAAGTATTAAAATTTTAAATGTTTAGATTCACTAAATGAATCATGCCCTGTCTAGCTTACCTAAGGCGTTCAATTTAACCGAATTAAAGAAAGGGTATTTTCCGTACCTTTTTAACAAAATAGAAAATCAAAATTATGTTGGGCCCCTACCACCAGTTGAATTTTACGACCCTAAAACATGAGGTCTTCTGATTGGGAAAAATTTTTGGTCTAGTATGCATGATCAGGTAAGCAAAAATGTTGTGTTTAGGATGAAAGATTAGCTAAGAGGATACACAATAAACGATGTTACCATTCTACGGCAGGCATGTCTTGCGTTCCGTAGAATTTTTTTACAATACTGTGATGTGTGCCCGTTTTCCGAAACCGCTATCACTATAGCCTCGGCAGTTAATTTATACTATCGGAGGAATTTCCTCAATCCTTATACCATTGAATTAGTACCAAAAGGTGGTTATAGATACCGTGATAATCAGTCCTTTAGTGCTATTAAGTGGCTGTTAACCGTTGTAAAAGTTAACAATATAAAAATAAAACATGCATTTAATGGTCACGAGGTAGTTCTTCCTCGTATTGTGAAGAGCGTAATGACGTTTTTGAATTCTAAGGATGTTTTTACCATGGTCACACGTGTATCAGAAGCAATAGGGACAGCCCTTTATACTTTGGTTCATTAAGAACTTTAAACAATCGATTAAAATGTACTAGGTCAAAAGCTTGTAAAATTAAAGCACTGGGGTATAGGTAAACAGAAATGTGGGAATGCGAGTTCAGTAGTTACCTTAAGGACAACTCAGATATCAAAAAATGGTTAGATAATAATAAGGATTTGAAAATGGAACCCTTGAATTTACGGCAAAGTTTGTTTGGAGGTCGAACAGGTAAATAATAAATTGTATTACAGGTGTTAGGTGATGGGGGAAGGATTCATTATTATGATGTGTACTCCTTGTATCCTTGGGTTACAAAATATGCTATTTTCTTCATTAAGGAACCCAAAATTTACGGTGTGAGGTTCGAGGAGTGCTACAGTGACGGAGTGCTACGCCCAAATACGAAAGGGGTCTTGTAGCTGTCCATCTAGCGAAAAAGCAAATAATACTTGACAAGCCAATTTACGTGGGTAAGTCTATATTAGATATTAGTAAAAATGTAATGTATAATTATCATTACAATGAAGTATTACAACTTTACGGCACTACAAGACTAAAATTAGGTTACATAGACACCGACTCGTTTGTGTATTTAATACAAACAGAAGACCTTAAGAAAGTCATAGAAACTCACTTTTGGAACTCAATGAACACCTCAAAAGTCTAGGTCTAGGGGATTTCAGGCTAAATTTTAAGATGAGCTGAAGGGTAATATAATAAAATGTGTTGTAGCCATAAAAGCGAAGGTCCATTCAGTCCTTCCCTATGAGCCATCTCAAAAAACAATAAAGAAACTCAAAGGTGTTCAGAGGTGTAGAATAGACAAATCAAAGTTTGACGACAATGTCAAATGCTTACATGAAAATAAAGAACGGAGTCTAGTTATGATGAGAATAGGGTCTACTAACATGACATTAAAACTTACAAAATAAATAAATTAGCAGTTTCACCCAAAGACGATAAACGAAACACACAAACGACAATATAACAACATTAGCATTGGGGAGCTCGTGCATTATGGACACTGATGAGGTATAAACTATTTTAATTATAAATATTCTTTAGTATATAATTAAATATAACGCTTTTTCTAAGGGGAATAAAAATATTTATACGTGTAACATAATTATTAGTATATAAGTAAAAACAATAAATAACTGTATAATTAATAATATTATGTATATAAATGAAGGGTAAGGGAAGAAAACAAGGAACGTCCAATTTTTCACTTTTAGAGTTTTTAAGCGCATTCTGCTGAGAAAACTAGTACTAAATTCTAGATAATTCAGTAGGGTCATAAAACTAGAGGGGTCCAAGATATAAGCAATGCTTATAAATCTTGGACCCCTCGTTAGCATAATACACAATGCATTTTCATCTAAAGAAGTCTGTGGATCCTTTGTCAATGCCTGGGACTTGAGTACTGACCCAGAAACAGCAGAGAAATTAGCTGATATTGTTGTTGAGTCTGTAGATATGGCTAAAGAGATTTATAATACGAATTTTTACGCTTGTATATCAGACAATGCAAGTGCTATGGTAAGAATGGGGAAAGATTTGAGTCATTTTTTGTGGCACAATACTTGCAATAGCCACATTGGCAATTTATTACTGAAAGACTTGGCTGATAAATCTTTACAATAAGTGCTCAATTTGGAGTTGAGAATTTGATATATCTCATGGAGGTGAAGGAGATATAAGGAAGCACGTGAAAAGTAAGGGCCATGTCAATAATTTATCCGCTTCTACTTCTACAAAAAATTGTCTAATTACTATTGTACTAGTAATTCATATCTGAGTCCATTAATGTGGCAGTAGCCGGGGTTAGGTTTGAGTACCACTTGGTTCAGCACAGTCACAGTTATGCATATGTTGAATGTGCTTCAACTTTGTTTACCTGTTTATTCACAAATTCCAATATTTCGAATAAATAGCATTGTGGTAGAACGAAGGCTTCAAAAATTGTTACAAATGTATTAGGGCCAGCAGCCAAAAATTACGTACTAAATTCTATAAAAAATAATTATTTCTTAATAGCAACGGATGCTTCCAATAAAGGAAGCATAAAAAAATTTCCTTTAATCATAAGGTTAAATCCCTCCAAAGTTGAAGGGATAAGAGTGGGGATCTTAAGTTTTTTTTAATTATCAGCTGAAGTTTCTAAAACCATTGCAGAAACCAGGAACAAATCAAAGTGTTTTCACAGAATTGAAAAAAGTAAATTACAGTTTGATTGGAGTTGGATGCCCGGCTCATATTTTACACAATGCATTCAAAAAATCCACTGATGTGTTAAGAAAAGATGTAGAATGTGTTGTTATTAAAATTTTTAAAGGATTTAGTTTGTCAACTAAACATACTTCAGAGCTAAAAGAATTTTTTCAATGGTGTGACAGTGAATGGTCAACCTGCCTTAAACATGCATCAACTCGCTGGTTATTATTGTGCCTGCTGTTGAAAGGCTTTTGAAAAACTTTGAGCCGATTAAATTTTATTTTTTATCAAAGAAACATATATCCTATATTATTGAGTAATTTTTTGACAATGAAATATCTGAGGCCTATTTGGGGTTTTATCAATAAGCCATATTGGCAGTATTATCACACCAATACTTACACAAATACAAACAAATGAATGCTTTATTGTTAAGCTGTATGATATTATTTACAGATATACGTATGTAGTATGTATATGTATGTTATATGTAAGTGTGTATATGTATGCATAGAGATATATACAAGAGAGGGCATAGCCTATCTCAATATATTGAGAGGCATAAGCCTCCCTAGCCTTTCACCTGACCTGAGCCAAGGGCTTGTGAGCCCTGGTGAAAGGCTTGTGAGTCTTTCAAGCTCACTAGCCATGACCCCAGAGACCCTGCACCAGAACACTCTTTTCTTCCCTACTTCAGACAAATCTGCACATGTGAATATGACTATGTAAGAGACAAAATGCCTGAACTGATTCAAAAAACACATGGTATGATTATCAAGAAAAAAATAATTATTTCTAGAGCTATCATGAAGTGTTTTGAGACCAACAAGACCTCGTCTACATCAGTGGCCAGCTAAGTCCTTTATAAATTTAGGTTTAAAGTGCAAGGCACTATTATTTAAGCAAGATTAAAAAATGTTGTCCACTATGTGTCAGCTTATTTTTGTCACCATGAGTATATTTTATTTTGTCATCAACAGTCTAAGCCAAAATTAAAAAAATTAAGCATTTGATTATAAGTGTGTGATGGGGGCAAACCTTCGTCTGCCGCATTATTGTAATCAAAGTTTTAGTGTACGTCTTTGGGATTTGAATACTGAATTTAACTAGAATTGAATTTTATTAAAAGTTAATATTTAAATATTAATATCGTATAATTTATACATTGCATAAATAGATAACAGTATGAGTATAATAGTGCTGAATGGCAGAACTGATAATCAGCAAAAATGCATATACTATACCGTGGGAAACATGAAGACAGGGGAGGAATGACCGGACGGTGGGGGAAGAAAATCAAGCAGAGAAGTCCCAGCTCCACTAGTGAAAACATTACCAAGTTTTATGTGAAAGTTATGTTTTTGTGAGTTTTACGCGATAATGTGGAAAAAAGTTTACCTTGGATACCTTGGTTCAGGTGAGCCAATACCTTATTAATAGAAACTATTCTCAGAACTGAGCTTGGTCTAATTGGTCTATGACAAAGGAAAATAATTCCTAAGCAAGGGAATTATTTGACAATTGTATTTTAGAATAATTTTTGAGTTAATAATAATTAAGGATATTTTATTATGAATTTTTATTACTTCCAAATGGATTTTAATTGGTCTATGACTAACGAAAATAATTCCTAAACAAGGGGTAGTTTTAGAATTATTTGGCTATTGTATTTTATAATCATTTTTGAGTTAAGAATAATTAAGGATATTTTATTATGAATTTTTATTACTTCCAAATGGATTTTAATTGGTCTATGACTAAGAAAAATAATTTCTAAACAAGGGGTAGTTTTGGAATTGTTTGGCAATTGAATTTTATAATAATTTTTGAGTTATTAAATGGATTTTAATTGGTCTCGTTTGAACCGGTTCAAACGAGAAGGAACCCAGAACAGAGAAAGGGGGCACCAGAATGAGGGCTCTGAGTGTGGCCCTAGTACTAGCTCCATCACTGACGGGAAGGCACCTCTGCAGGGTAAGACCAAACCAGGGCAACAAGAGAGTAAACTACCACCGGTCCCAGATACATCTATAACAGAGCCGCCGGGAATGGCAAGGATCGTGTGTGACAAGGATGATGCCATCCCCATGTGGAGTCAAAAGCTAGTTCAAGTACGGATAGACGGTGAATGGCCCCACCATGACATACTAGTGGAAGCCGTTCCACAGATGGGATTAATGGTGGCTAGGACTTTGGCGTCACCTATTAAGGGTAAATTGTGGATCAAGGTCATTAATCTAACCCAGGGAAATTTACCCCTATCTGAAGGCCAGTTAGTGGGGGAAGGAAGCCAGGTGGTCTCGGAGAATACGGGGTCGGGTACGGTAGTAGGTAAGTTTACAAACGAGCCAACTCCGACCCGACGACAAAATTGAAGCAAGAAATCATGGAGAAACTGAGGCATTTGGACGAAGCAGAGAAGAATCTCTTGCAGGAGGTAATCCTGGCCACGCCGAAGTGTTCAGCGAACAAGATGACGGGCGAGGATGCACGCTAGGAGTGGAGCACACCATTTTGACTGGAGACGCTCCACCCATTGTTAAAAGACCTTACCGTGTACCTCATCACCAGAAGCACATACTGAAAGAGCACATAGACGAAATGCTAAAGAATGGGGTCATCGAACCTTCCGATAGCCCATGGTCCGCTCCAGTAGTCTTGGTCTCAAAGAAGTCCCCTGACGGGACCCCTAAGTTCAGACTGTGCACTGACTTTCGAGGGCTGAACAGTGTTACGCACCCCGATCCATACCCCCTCCCCAACATACAAGAGACCCTCGATGGATTAGGTAACTCCCGACTCTTCACCACTCTAGACCTTCAAAGTGGATACCATCAGATTTGGGTAGCTAAGGAGGACCGTGCAAAAACCGCATTTACCACCCCGACTGCCATTATCAGAATAACAAAATGGCTTTCGGGTTATGTGGTGTCCCCGCAACATTCCAGCGACTTATGGATCGACTGATAGCGGCCCTAAAAGGAATTGATTGTTTCGTCTACTTAGATGACATTATCATTTACAGCATGACAATCGAGGAACACACAGAACGACTAGGGAGAGTACTCGCCTCATTAAGACCCGCCAATCTACGGGCAAACTTGAAGAAATGTACCTTTGCGAGAGGAGAAGTAGACTACTTGGGACATGTAGTCACGAAAGATGGAGTGAAACCGGACCCTAAGAAAATAAACGCCATCGTGACCTACACACCACCACGGAACGCCAAAGAGGTAAGAGCATTAACCTTGGTTTTATAAAACAACTACAGAAAACATTTTGTTTAAAAATTAAACATATCATTCGATACTACCAAATTTTACAAAACATAAATAGTTGACACAATATTATTGAGTAATATAATTAATTTAATGATAGAACAGTTCTCGGATGTAACATGACATTTTGTTTGTTACATTTCGTAGGTGTCTCTTGCAAAATTAAATAGTTCAACTATTCATGGTTTACATAACTATTCATGGTGTAACATATTATTGAACAATATTTAAGTTAACAAATATTAAAGATAAACGTTCAATTTATTAAAATAATAATCTATGTTTTGAAATATAGATGAGTACTTTATTTGTTACCTTAGCTGTGGTTGTTTATAGGTTTAAAAAGTAGTTATAGTTAGTTTATAGGGTACAGGGTACCTAGGATCTTTTCCTCATCACATCAGATTTGCTACACTCATCCTCCCTGCTTCGGACTTACTTCGCTTGTCCTCAGAATATACGATTCATCAAATTTATACTGCAACATGTCTTCAGACTCGCTTCGCTTGTCCTCAGATAATAAATGCATCCGTTCCATTCACAGCGGTCCCCCATACACAACTCAATAAGTACAAAACAAAAATAAGTACCAAACAAAATTTTAAGAAGTATTCAGTTACATCAGTACATTGTTGGATAACTGCTGGGAACAACACCAATATTTTTACTATCTGAAGATGAGCAAAGCGTTTTCAAAGTAGTGACAATGAGCGTAGCAAATCCGATATGATGAGGAAAAGTTCCGAACGTACCCTGTACCCTGTTTTTTATGTATTGATTTTAAACATGAACTTATTTAAAATTTTATCTGCAGTATTTAAAGTTGCGTTAATGACACTGACCTTTTTAACTCCTAACTGGCATTCAATAGCTGATGACAATAAATTGTCTCTTTGTTCCACTATGTTCGACAACAATTTCAGAAGTTAGACACCATGCAATAAAACGCATACTGAACTGTATCCTCACTACCAGACAGTTTAAGGTTTTAATCATCAAACTGCTTTGTTAGAGCCCACTTGATTTCTTTTATGATGAAAGTAAGAGGTAAATCATGGAATTGGGAGAGAAAAATGGGGGGGGGGGGTATGTAAGAAGCCAATAGAGAAGGGAGAATTTTGTAGAACAGATAACAGGTATTTTAGGTAACAATATAAACAGGTTCACATTCTTCTCCCCCTCCCCCTTATTAAACATGTTCAAAATTCGCAAAAACAATACAATGAGAAAATCAACACAGTTAGGTCCTCCTAAAAAGCAGCACAACACTTGACAAATATAACATCATTTTAAACATAAAGGAATAAAATTAATATTAATAATTATCAAACAAACATGATTGTAGTTAAGTATTTTTTAATACTTTTATATTAAAAGTTTTAGAGGTGTAGAGCAGCACACTACCAGTTGATAAATTAGCTTTTCTTATTATTTGACACGAGGCACTTCAGGGCATTCACTCTACTACATCCATCATCACTGAGTCTAAGCATTATTCAGTCGAACATTGTAATACATCTTGATTTCCTATAACTGCCTCTACAGCTTGGAGAGCATTTAGGTCAGCACATAATGTCCTATAAAACTACATTTGTTTCACAGAGTGGATACCATAATGAGCCACAAAACCAAACTTTTTCTAAAATGACAAAAAGGAAATATATCAAACCCTGAGGTTTCACACTATCTTTTCCTCACTATTTTCTTGCATTTATCAACCAAATCATTCTTTCAGATCAAACGAATATTACACAAAAATGTAAACAATACTTTGAGAATGTTTTAAGAAAGAAAAATGTTAAAATTTGTACAAAGTGCATTTGATTAACATCTTATTATAATCACTGACACCGAGATTACCCAAACTAATTCATGTCATATTTGCTAGTTTTTAGCATTCATAAACTGGAAGTATGCAGCTAAAAGAATACATATAAACAAATTCAACTTTTCTATAAATAGATGTTTTAAATTAATTAAAATTTCAATACAAAATTAAAAATAAAATACAAAATTTTAAATAAATTTTGTTATAATAAATATTAATGCAAATTAAATTTGTGCTAGGATTATTAATATTACTGGCTTAGGTTAATGACTTAAACCTAGAGAAACTGGAGTCAATCCATTTATACTATGGAATAATATTACAATAATATCTATAATTAGTCAATTCAAATTTAATCTTAATGATACAGCAAAAGATGAATGTCACATTTTACAGGCAATTTTATTAGCCACATCAAAATAAAATTTTAATTTTGAAATCTAATGAAAAATAGTCAATGATGATATGACAACTTTTAAAACACACCCAATACACAATTGGGTGTATTTTAAAAGTTGTTAGTCATATCATTATTGACTACTTTCATTTGATTTCAACATTGAAATTTTATTTCAATTACCAAAACAATTACACAAATAGTTTTAGTTTCCAAAGTCAATGTAAAATTCATCCTTAATTTTTCATAAGTAATTTTAAATTAATTATACTTTAGATCATATCATGATAATTTAATTAAATATAATTACTATTTAAAGATATAGGAGCGTTTTAGTAAAAAGTTTAGTTTACAAATAAGTGAAGTTGTTTTTTTAATTTTAAGTTAAATTAGTATTGCTATGTTTGGTAAGTCTAATGTTTTACATATATTTTTTAGAAGAAAGTTTTTTACATTGGTTTGAATAATAAACTATAAGATTTTAAACACTAAAGAAAGCAATTATTTGAAAGCAAATAAAGAATTATAGGTGTATCAGGAGGTAATAGAAATTTTTAACATCCTCACTGCCATATCTATGAATGAAGTCTCAATAAATTAAAAAAACTAAGAAGTAGATTTATTATTCCAGATCTACGGTGCAGTCTATTGTTGGAATATCTAATGAGTTAAGTTCAGTTATTTAAGAGGGTAGAGGGGTAAAAAAACGTTTCTCCACACGTTTTGGGCATACAACACCATATTGGAGTCAAAAATGGTATAATTACCACTATATTTGGTAAAATTTTAATATTTTAATAAGTTTGTAAAATCACTAGTACTGCCCCACTTCCTCAGTGGATGGTAACAAATCATAACGTTTTTCCCGTAAGACATCACATAATCTAGGGCAATTAATTTTTGTAGCAATGCATTCCCACCACAAATTGTAGGAGGCCCAGAGATCTCCCACAATCCATCTACCCAAAATGACTAGACAAAATATAGATATCTTTATAACAGCTAGCTTTTAATTACATCCAAGCTATCGGCAGTCTAGTCTTTTAGTGTTTGGTAATTACTGATGACGGAGCAAACCAAGGCACTATCCACGCATTATGTCAGGAATGATACAACCTCTACAAATTAATTCACCTTGAAAGTCATCATAAAAGTCAGTTCAGTGTTCACTTTCCTTAGTATTTATGGTAAAGAAATGTTTACATGATGAGTAAACAAAAAAATCACTCTGATTGGTTCAATAAGTAGCATTTATTTTAAAAACTAGCCAATCGCAGTTTTAAGTTTTTGTTTACTCAATTTCAACATACTTACTCAGTCTTAAATAAAACAAAAATAACAACTAACAAAAACATGTAAATATACAGAGTCGAACAATATGCTATTTTATTGCAGCTAGATATTGTGATGACTGTGCAAAATCATTTTATTTTTTTATTAAATTTGAATAAACTTATAAAACAGTTTAAAAGTATTTGACTAGTCAAATTTAAAATTTGTTTCAAACAATAACATTAATTAAAAAAACTACTTTTCTTATATGCTTGCAGTAGTAGATAAATATATCTATCTATAATAAACAGGTAACACAAAGATTTAATTAACCAATTAATTAAAATTTAAAATGAAAATGATTTAACATATAACAAAGTTAATAACATAAAATTTATAAAAGAATCAACAGGTAGTTAAATTTATAAATATTAATACCAAATTTCTTAAGTGCAGGAAAAATAGTATTATTTTATACAACAAAAGGTGGGTTACAAGGCTAATCTCAGAAATAGAAATAAAAATGTACTTAAATGGAAACATCTCTAGATTAAAGAATAATATTAACAGTTTAAGATGGGTCATTTGCATGCACAAATCAGCAGTTTTAGCTTTGTGGAACCAGTGAGGGCACCATTCAAGAATTAGGATTTTTTATATAATTCATAAATTTTAACTTTAAGTTTGATTCAACAAGAATTAAACAAATTAATGGTCTTAGCAATTCGACAAAACATAACATTGTGGAGAAGCAAAATTAGAAAATGTCATAAATTTTTTATTTATGAATGATAGATATTTTTCTTTAACTATATTTATCCTCCTTCCAATTTTGAAGCAAAAGAGCCTTCAAGTCCATATGGGGAAGGCATAAACAATCGCAATAGTATATTTAAAGAACAAGAGGATAAAAACCATCTAATATAAGTAAAATACAAACAAACAATCAAAAAGATCTACATAAGTAAAACATATCTAAATCAAATGAAAAGATCATATACTGGACCACCTTGGAGCAAACCTTACAAACTAATACTCTTCTAAACATATCTAAGAGTGATTTTTTCTTTTTCTGAATGTGACCAATTGTATAAATATTATAAATTTTAATAGTTATTAATGGTATTAATAGGTTATCAGAGTAAGTTTCATTAATATCTAATTGGTGTTGACTTTAGTAAAGTCATTTAGATAAAACTATAATTAAATTAAAAACTGATATATTAATAAATACTTATAAATGTAAACATCGCATTGGCACTATGATTTAGAAGTCAACAAATGTTAATTCAAATAATCAGATTTTAATTGGTAGCATGGTAGTCGAATTGACAACTAGATTACTTAATATATATTTGGACAGAGTAACATATAAAAATTTGAACTTAGTTAAAAAATAAATTACATTTAACACTAATCAGTAGGTTAGTTTATAAATATTTAATTAAAAAAATGGTTCATAATTTATTAGTTTTATCAGTTCCCTTTAATTATTTCTAAAAGGGAAAACAAAATATGTAAAGTATTATTTTTACAATACATCTGATGTCCGCATTTTTTTCAAAATAATTAATTTTCTTTAAAAATAAGTTAATAGTGGAAAGAAGTAAATCTTAATATTTCATTTCAAGATCTTCCATTATTGAGTCTGATATCTTAAATCATCAACCCTTTGCTTTATAGCAGTTGGAACATCTCAGATGACTCAACATTAAATCTTTTCAACATGGGGGAGGGTAGGACCTAAGTCTTTTTAAACTGGTTAACTCTGAAAATTTAAATTTACCATTATTTTCTATTCGGTAACTATTACCCAAACAACTTTTAGTAACTTTCAAAAGTTAAATTGGTCCATACTTTATAGTCCAAAATTTTGAAACCACATTAATTTTAAGATAATTAATACCAATATCACCATATATTGTTGATTTTTCATTAAGCTGTAGTAAAATACACATCACAGAATTTCATTCAAAACCAAAAGTGTTTTCAACAAAAATCAACTTTATATGTCTAACAATAGCTTAGCTTGGTGAAGAATAACCAGCATATGGTGATATTAGGTACCTGGTGATACTAAAATAAAATTCCTTAAGATTTCATATGGTTTCTTAGCCAGTCAATATTATAATGAGCTCCAATTAAACTTTTCAAAGATTCTTGAAAAGGTAACAATATTACCATAATTGCATGATTTAGTTGATTTATTTAGGGAGTGTTTTATGTGTTATAGTCAAGTAAGTGTAAACTTATATGAGTAAATGTACAGAGGTTGAAGACCATCTTTTAAAGTCAAGACTATAACAATTATAACAAATACTTTATTTTTTAAGGTACCCTCAAAGTAAGACAAGTTGAAGCCCCAATAAATGTAATTAAATTCATCAAAAGATGAAACAAACAGTTATTAAAGTTCATTGTAATAAATAATTAAAACTTACAATTAAAATTATTATTTTTTTAGTTATTTAAATCAAAATGTCAAAAACTGTCATGAGCACAAGCTAATAGGAGAACTAAATATGATTTTGATAAAATTTTAAAGAGAAAAGAGTTTTCTTTTGGTCCTTAAAGACATCTAATAATTCTATAGAAAGTTAAATACAATATACTCTACAATACACCACAATTTTACTTTAATTTTTGCCATAATTACAGTTTTAGCCTTGAGAAATTGACAGCCCACAAAATATCTACAAAATAAGGAATTTTATTTGGTGCGTTCTGATCCCTAACCTTTAAAGACATTTCCTTTCAGAATTAAAGCGAGACATCAACTCATCAAAACAAAAACTATTATTATACATAATAATTTATTTAGAACTATAAATGGTGGTTAAGTTTACTTATATGAGTCATAAATGTATCTTTATTATTACTATTCTTTTAGTCTACAATAAGTTTAGTAATTTATTTTTTAATGGATTAAAATATTAAGAGGTAATAATCTATAATTATAATAAATAGAAAGTTAAGAAGTTAGGTTTTTATTATTCGTTCATTTGTTGAGCAAATGCATTTAAACAAGGATTTTCTAAAAAAAATAATAATTGGGAAAAGTGTACCATGGAACTTTTTCTCACCAAATCAAATAAGCTATGCTAGACCTCATTCCTTCTGGCTTGGACTTTAATCAACCATCCTCTTAATGACAGGGCTTAATGCTGCTTCACACATGTGCTCCAATAAAAATAAAATGTTGCTGATTTTTTTTTATTATATAAAAGAATACACTAAAGCCAAATTTAAACTCAATAGGATGATTTTCATATTTAAAACAAAAACGTATACATTTGATATTTTTTGAATCAATAATGATAACATTGGCATGTTTTTTGGTCCAATGTAGGCCGACATGGACACCGAATTTCAAATTGATCTGATAATGTGTCAGTGTTTTATGAGTATTTGCCAAGTCATCAATGATGCTTAATAGAATAATAAAAATATATTTTCAGAAATGCACAACTAAAACATTGTTAAATATAAACAACAGTCTCTCCACTACATGTAAAATTTACTTACAGAGCCAGCTTTCAATTGTAAACAGCCATCATCAGTGCCTTAGAGGTGAGAAAGAAAACCTAAAAAAAAGAGTTTGTTTCATTTGGGACAGAGGTTTAAATCAGTCAGATTTAAACCTCTGTTTCAAATGAAACAAACCGTTTAATTTTTACGCTTTCTTTCACACCTCACTGGCACTGATGATGGCTTCTTACAGTTGAAAGCTGGCTCTGTAAGTAAATTTTACATTTAGTGGAGAGACTGGTGTTTATATTTAATAATTTCCTCCACAGTTAAGCGTTTTATTTAAAACGTTGTTTTCTTACTAAGTTCCAAGTCTCTCACATAAACACAGTGGGAGCTATGATTAAAGATACACACACACACAGACAACTTGGTAAAAACCGCACTGGGAAAAGAGATAATTCAGGTGAATTCTAGGTTTTTGATTTTAAATCCAATTACAATACTCTTCTAACAAATCCAATGCTATGAACGAGGAAAAGCAAAACTTGTTCTTAAAAGAAAGTCATATTTTTAATTTAAAAATTTTAAATGATTGTCATTCTAATGATCAATGAAATTAATAGTAAATAAGTAGTTAACTCAATTGTTTTGGTGTAACAATAAAACATTTAACAACTAACTATAAGTATGATTTTTTCTTAAATTTGTGAAAAGTTTTATTTAAATATAAAATATAAAGATACCAAATGAAAGCTGAAGAGGACATTTAGGATAAAATACAGAGACAACAAAAATATTTAGAAAGCAAGATACACATTAAAAACAAAACAACAATGTAACATATCTATAAAATTAGGTTCTCATAATGTTGAAAACAATCAAATATAAAACAATCAAATAGTTCGAAGATTAAATAAAAAATAAATATTACTTAAATTATTTTCAGGGTAATTATTTGTCATGTTCAAATTATGATTACCATTAACACTCAAACCCGATAAAAAGGTAATCAGTGTTACACATATCAAAAAGAAAGAAAATAATTTGAAAAAAGGACGATATTAAGTAACTTAATTTCAATTATCACAGGTTTAAAAACATAAATTATTAATTTTAAATAAGTAATTGTAAAAACTAGGTCTACATTTCTAAAAAGACGTCACAATTACTAGAGTCTCTGATTTACTTATTTAACATTAATACAGCTGTTTGTTTAATAAATTTGTTTGAGTTAGAATTTTCAAGGATTATATTGTTTGATACTACTATGATGAAAAATAAATATGGTATATGCTCCTAGGACTAGTTTCATTTACTTGTATCTAGTGTCCTGGATTCATATAATTGTATATACTAGTGTAATAGATTTATATACCTTTATATAATAGAGTACCAGTTTCATAGCCTTTAAATATTAGTCTACGAGCTGTATATACTTTTATATACAAATGTACTAGTGTAGGTTTTTATACTTGTATATTAGTGCATTAGTTTCACATAATTTTATATACTAAGGTTCTAGTTTTATATACTTGTATATACTAGTGTACTAGTTTCACATAAATTTATATGCTAAGGTTTTAGTTTTATATACTTGTACATATTAGTGTACTATTTATTGAGGACATAAATAACAATATAGAAAGGTATTAACTTCATATTTATTTATTTTAATATGATAAATATCAATGTCAAGCTTATATTATGGATAAATTAGCTCTTACTTGCGACATAGCTGTTGCATATCAAAAACACAAATTATATATAAAATTCATCAGGGTAGTATCCAACTAATTAATATAAAAATTAAACAGAAATTGACTGACCGAATATATCAGGTAGGTTACTGATGATATCTCTGACAATGGCTCTGTCAGTCTCGGACGGAGGCACTTCCTCAGTCATGATGTGTGTTAGAATGCTCGATAGCTCCGATATGTGATGCTCATAACAGATCTCATCACACTGGATTAGGACTAATTTACAGAGGTGTAAATACTCAGTACGTTTCTGAAACAAAGAGGGGATAAAACCAAAACAACTCCAATAGACTGCTCGACTAAATTCTTGAAGTTGGTAGCATTGACTGAGGCTATGATAAGGCTTTTATTTTCCAAACAGTGGCGAAACTATATGAGGGATTTAAAGGACTTATTTAAAGGACTATATGAGGGATTTGGCAAAACTTTGATTCATTTAAATTTGTTCAATATTTAAGACATAATTTTATGTGTTTTAGTTAAATTATATGTTCTTATATTCATATGAAAAGAGAAAAAAGCCTCTTAGCCGCTCCACGGCCTCGGTGCTTTCGCCCATCGGCCGCTGCATGGCAACGGCGCTGAGGGAAGCTTCATGGCCACATGGTTGTTGTACTTTATCATTTCGTCATATCACTGGTTTATATATGCCACGATATAAGCCAATTTTCTAATTTATTAGAAAATACGTGATTTGTTTACATTACATCAATCAATGACACGTTTTGGTTTTCATATACATGTCAATCAATAAACCCGGAACTAATTCTGATAATTCAATGAAACTTTATATGTTTTTGTATATTACAAGGATCATCAGAGCGCCCCCAGGTTTTTTTAGTTTCGTCACCAACCACATGTGCTGTTGTGTACAGTTGTTGGTAGCCCTGGATGCATCACGCACTGTGATGACGTCACACCCAAGCGAAGCTCGGGGATACCAGAAAAAACGAGCAGCAGTGACCCTCAAGACTTGCTACTGCCTTCGATCCTCTCTTCACCAAGCCCAAAACTGGGGAATCAGGCCAGCCAGATGAAGAAGTAGACCCTAGCAGGTATCAATAGTACTCAGTACATCATCGTCATCATTTTCGTCGTAACTTAGATTATGTAGCAGCAGATTTGACGCTATTTCGCCAAGTATGTATTAATTAAAACAACTGAGGAACCCTCTACCCGCGTAACCGGTCCAAGTTGGAATCAGCAAATTAGAATACGCGAATATAAACTGTATCAGAATGTTAAGATAAAAGAAAATCAAATAAATGTGTTAAAAGTATTAGTTTAATTCAAACTTTATTTGTCATATAATGAAAACCCTTGGACGAACGGAGATTTCTTAACAGAATATCAGGCTCAGGCCTGCATGAGAACGCTCTACCGAAAACCATCCAACTTGTACATGACTCCCAACACGTGGCTCGATTCGTCCAAGAAAATTTAAGTTAAAAGTAAAAATTATGGTTAGTAAAATTTGTGAGAAACGAGCTTGATAGAGGTCTTTGGAATCTTGCACCTAACTTTAACAGCATGTGGCTTCACCATTCAATTTTCGACTTCCGAATTTAAATTTTACAAAGTATTTAAATATTAATTTATGAACTTATTTATCCGAGGAACGTAATTGCCTAATTTACTCTGGAGACAGAAGCAAAGAATGGAGCAACTAAAACAAGAAATAGAAGCTCTCAAGAAAGAGAAGAAATGACTTCAAGAAGTTGAGAATAAAACTCAAGCGGAAGTAAGTGCCAAGGCCGAAAGGATTAAAACCCTAGAAGAGACTCTGACTGATAAAACGGCAGCATTAGAGAAAGCGAGCACAGTCATGAAGTATAACGTAATTGCAGAACAATCAAACCCAGACTATGTACTTCCTAAAACTCACCTCTACAGCCCGTCATCAGTCGATGTGTTCTCATCAGAGAAGGAGACTTGTCCCGTGAAATTCGTTGAAAATTTAGAGAAGAAACTCAAGTCTGAAAATTCTACTGGTGACTTCAAACGCATAGTACGCAGCCACCTATCGGAGAAAGCGATTCCAGGTAAATGACGCAAGTTTCGCCAACTTCAGCCAATTTAAATACGCATTTTTGAATGAGTTTTGGAACACCACCTGTGAAGAAACTATTGGGGATAGTATTGAGTACGGCAAGTATTCAGGTGAACCAGAAGATAAAGTTAAATAAATTTATTCTATGTTTTCTCGTGCTAGAACCCTGTCAGGGGAATTCAGCGAGCAAGAACTTTTACGAAAACTTTCTCCTCACTTTGTGACTTGAGTTTTCTGATGGCAATCAAGTCCAAAATGTCATTGATAAGATACTTAATGATAATGTTATTAACGATAACGATAGTAAACAACTTAAACAAGTATTAATGAAACATAGAGAAGTTTTTTCAGACAAAATAGGTTGTATAAATAATTTTGTTTATGATTTTGAATTGACTGATGATAGTCCGTTTTTTAAGAAAAACTATCCTATCAAAACTGCAGAGATCCCGTTTGTTGATGCGGAAATTTGTGCAAAAGTCATTGTGCCGTCAAAAAAGCCTTACATAAACCCTTCACTTGATGTCAGTTGTGGTGAAAGTGATGTACGGTTGTGTTTAGATCTTCGGTTAGTGAACTCAAGGACTAAAATAGATAGGGTAGGCCCAAGTGGCATAGATAGTATTATCAACAATATGTCCGTAACGAAGTATATCATGAAATTAGATATGGCCCAAAGCTTTCACCAAGTGAAGCTAAGTGAGAAATGTCAACAATACATGGGCTTTATGTATCGTAATGTTGTTTATCAGTATACGAGATGTGTCTTCGGCCATTCGTGTAGTGGTGAGGGTTTGGATCGTGCCATTGAGAACATCATTCCCAAACATTTAAAAGTTAAAATTAAACGGTATACTGATGATTGTGTTTAAATAGCTCTGATCTTAAAGACCATTTGGAAACTATCGATGAATTACTTAGTGTGTTTAAAAAAGCTGGAATAACGTTACACTTAGAGAAATCTAGTTTTCTAGCTGCTGAAATAAACTTGTTAGGCTTTAGGTTTAGTAAAACTGGATGTACCCCTGATCCTAAGAAAATTGACGCCATAAAAAACTTTTCCTATCCCTAGAAATGTTAAGGACGTCAAGTCTTTTATTGGACTTTTATTAAGAGTATAACAATTTGCCTCTAGAAGGTTAAATAAGGCTAAAAGCAAATATTCTGTTATGGAGTTAGAAAAGCTAGGTGTCGTCTATCTTGTTAAAAAGTGGTTCGAGTATATTACGGCAGCCAAGTGTACTATGATTATTTATAGTGACCACAAAGCCTTAGAATGCATTTTTAAAATCATCAAACCATCCAACCGAGTGAGCAGATGGCTCTCATTTTTACAATTAGTTGATATTAAAATACAATACAACAAGGGCAGTGCTAATGTTGTATCGGACTGCTTATCTAGGTACCCTACAAAGGACGTGGCTGAAGGAGTTTGGTCATCGTGAGGTTAATCCAGGCCACAGATTTCCTGTATTTGTCCTCTCAGACAGAGCCAGGTGTGAGCCTGGTCTACTGGACCGAATCGTGGAACATCAGGCTGACGACCCTTTCATCCAGAGCATCAAACATAAAACAACCCAACTAGGAAGTCGTTTTTTTTAATCATAACAATGTGTACTATGTTTGCCAAGACGAGGGGGTAAAACTTATATTACCTAAGTTAATTGTAAACCAATTACTTGTTAACCTACATAATGAGTACCACCATTGTGGTGGCTATAAAACTTTGAGACTAATTCAAGAAAAAAATTTCAACCCAAATTTGAAGAGTGTAGTCAAATTTGAAATTAAACATTGTAATAATGTTAATGTTGTTGTTAATGTTTGTTATCTTCATGACAACAACCGCGGAAGCCTACGCAGTTTATTAAACATTGTAATATTTGCCAGACTAAAAAGATTAGCACTATAGCTTATTATCAGAAGAGTTTTTCTCTATTATCAACCCATTTAAATCAGTACATCTGTGTGGATTTTTGCGGTTCTTTTCCACCGTCCACTCACAGGAAATATTCCTATATTTTTGTTGTAGTTAACCTTTTTCTAAATTTATAATCGCTGTTTCTCATGAGACAGCGGTTGTAGCAATTGAATGTTAAAAAGATTATTTCAGTAATTATAATAAACCTGAGATGGTGGTAGGGGATAATGGGGCTCAGTTCCGCTCTAAGAAGTGGATTAATTATTTAAAGTCCGTTAATGTTGAACCACTATTTGTACCTATTCAACACTCTCAAAGTAATAGAGCTGAGAGAGCTATTAGAGATATTATATAGAAATTAAGAATATGCTTGAATGGTCACCATGAGAGGTGGGCCAAGTATTTAGGTGATGTAGAATTTTGTCTCAATGCTACAGAATGTATAACTACGAAATTAACCCCTATTGAAGTAAACTTTGGTATCAAACCAATCAGGCCATGGGAAAACCATCCGGTCTTGTATAATGTAAGAGAGAGTTATATAACTCCTGAGAACTTGCCTGACTTGGTTAGAAAACAAAATTTAATAATCCTGTAGGAATTTTGAGAATGAGAAATTTGATAGATCTAAAATTTTGAGACCATTTCAGGTTGGTGATTTTGTATTGTGTAGAAGCTTAAATGTTAGTTCCAAACCTAGTAAAATTTTATATAAATTTCTACCTCGTTATGAAGGTCCCTATGTAGTTGAGAAAAAGTTTGACAAAGTTTAGTATATCCAGACAATAAAAATAAAGTACTTGGAGTGTTCCATGGAACGATAATAAAGCCATATTATCAGAAACCTAGCTAGTAAGATGAAAGTTAAAAACTGAAAGTTAATTTGTAAGAAAATAGTTTTAGAAATGACGAATCTAAATATATGACAATGCACTTAAAAATTTGAAAATATTTTCTTGTTTTATTTGATTGAGAATCTAAAACTCTTCTTTTTAAGAATCTGAAACTAATTTAAAATAATCTAAAATTGCTTAAAATAAAATAAAATGTTAAAATACACCAAGACCATGTAAATCAATAACATACAAACACCTCCTTTTCTTGCCAAATTTGATGTAAATAAGCCAGTAGTTCTCTCAGTTGATGCCAGTGGAGAAGGGGATGGTGCTGCCATGCTACAAAATGGCCAGCCTATAGCATATGCTGCTAAGTCGTTTACAGATACTCAAAAATTATATCCCCAAATAGAGAAAGAAGCTTTTGCTATCAGGTATGCTTGCCAAAAGTTCCATAATTATATTTATGCTAAAACATTAGTTATTGAAAGCGACCATAAACCACTCAGCACAATTTTCAAAATCTATTCATTTAGCACCACCTAGACTCAAACGGATCCTTTTTGATATAAGTCAATACTCACCAACAATAGTTTACAAAAAAGGTTCTGAGTTAAAAATTGCTGACACGTTAAGTAGAAATTGTGTATCATAAACTTTGGTATCAAACCAATCAGGCCATGGGAAAACCATCCTACTTGTATAATGTAAGAGAGAGTTATATAACTCCTGAGAACTTGCCTGACTTGGTTAGAAAACAAAATTTAATAATCCTGTAGGAATTTTGAGAATGAGAAATTTGATAGATCTAAAATTTTGAGACCATTTCAGGTTGGTGATTTGTATTGTGTAGAAGCTTAAATGTTAGTTCCAAACCTAGTAAAATTTTATATAAATTTCTACCTCGTTATGAAGGTCCCTATGTAGTTGAGAAAAAGTTTGACAAAGTTTAGTATATCCAGACAATAAAATAAAGTACTTGGAGTGTTCCATGGAACGATAATAAAGCCATATTATCAGAAACCTAGCTAGTAAGATGAAAGTTAAAAACTGAAAGTTAATTTGTAAGAAAATAGTTTAGAAATGACGAATCTAAATATATGACAATGCACTTAAAAAATTTGAAAATATTTTCTTGTTTTATTTGATTGAGAATCTAAAACTCTTCTTTTTAAGAATCTGAAACTAATTTAAAATAATCTAAAATTGCTTAAAATAAAATAAAATGTTAAAATACACCAAGACCATGTAAATCAATAACATACAAACACCTCCTTTTCTTGCCAAATTTGATGTAAATAAGCCAGTAGTTCTCTCAGTTGATGCCAGTGGAGAAGGGGATGGTGCTGCCATGCTACAAAATGGCCAGCCTATAGCATATGCTGCTAAGTCGTTTACAGATACTCAAAAATTATATCCCCAAATAGAGAAAGAAGCTTTTGCTATCAGGTATGCTTGCCAAAAGTTCCATAATTATATTTATGCTAAAACATTAGTTATTGAAAGCGACCATAAACCACTCAGCACAATTTTCAAAAATCTATTCATTTAGCACCACCTAGACTCAAACGGATCCTTTTTGATATAAGTCAATACTCACCAACAATAGTTTACAAAAAAGGTTCTGAGTTAAAAATTGCTGACACGTTAAGTAGAAATTGTGAACCTAGCAAACCATCTCAGGAAGAGGAAGAACTAAAAGTTCATTTAGTTTTACCATTAAAACCTTCTACTAAAGGAAAACTTATTTCTGAGACAAAGTCTGATGAAACACTTCAGTTACTTGAGGACATTGTTATCAAGGGATGGCCAGAAAACAAAAATCAGAAACCAGCTAGTGTACAACCGTTTTTCCCTCACAGAGATTAAATTTATACTTATTTTGGCCTCTTATTTAAAGGGGAGATAAACTCATTGTAGTACCGTCTCTTCAGCAATATCTATGAAGTTATATATATTTATATATAACCAACCTCCAGTACGGGATTAACCTCTCTATACACTCACTCACACATTAAGTACACAAACACAGAGTAAGGATAATTGTATAATTCATAAACAAAATTATCTACACACTACAGGCAAAGCATAAGAAAAGAAAAAACAATATACTTGCATATTTCTTAAACCAAGTTACAAACTACAAACTATCAACAAAACCTAACATTAGAATTTGGTTCTCAAGGCCGCATTGACATTCCCTAAATTGTCCCCAATTACGCATTTAACCTTAGGAAATTCGCCCTCAATGACGC
>JACMZG010001911.1:45660885-45823385 GCA_018340805.1 Microvelia longipes | reverse complement strand
TCATCTAAAAGGACATTGTTGCGTCTTGTAAAGATGCAACATTCAGATTTGTCTTGGGACAGTTCTAACCCAGTGAGTCTTGTCCATTCTTGAATTTGTCTAAGTGAGTTAGTTAGGTCAGTAATCATGTCATTTATTTTTTTGTTTATGGTGTATATAAGTATATCGTCAGCAAATTGAAGTATTTTTACGGGAAGGGTGATAATTTCTTCCAGGTCAGAAGTATGTATTATGTATAAAAGTGGGCTTAAGATGGCCCCTTGAGGGACACCTCGTCTTGTTGTTCTACGTCCAATAGTTTGTCCATTAACTCGAAAAATAAGGATTCTGTCGGTAATTAATTTAATTACAAAACTTGCTGTTTGTTGTGGTATATCTAATCGTAACAGTTTGTGGTAAAGTACAGTTAAATCTACGTTATCATAAGCTCCTGTAATGTCTAGTAAAAGAGATAATACTGATTTTTGTTGAGTAAATGCACTATGTATGTCATTGGTTAATTGTGTTTGGCTTTCTAACATTGATTTATTTTTTCTAAAACCCTTTTGTGAGAAAGCTAGTTTGTCATTAGATTCCAACCACCATTCTAATCTATTTTTAAGTATTCTTTCGAATGTTTTGAGCATGCATGATGATAAAGATATTGGTCTATAATTTGATGCTATGTCAATAGTTTTACCCGGTTTTTTTATTGGTAGTATTATGTAAGTACGCCATGAGTCAGGGATTTGTTGAGAAGTCCAAATATTATTGAATATTTTTAAGAGAATTTGTTTTGATATCGTTGGTAAGTGATGAATCATGTCATAGTGTATATTGTCAAAACCAGGAGCAGTATTGCTGTGTTTTATAGCAGCATTTAATTCAGTTATAGTAAAAGTATTGGTTAGTATGTGATTATCGTTGTTTGGGATATACGGTGGAATTTTGTTAGTCACTGACGGAGGGGCAAGTTTGTCCATGAAGTCTTCGAGCCATGGTCCTGTATTAGTATTGTAGTCGTTAGTTTGAGTTTTGTTTAATTTTCTAAAAGATTTCCAAACAGATGAAGGGGAATCTTTTGTAAAATTTAAGCTGTCACAGTATTTTTTCCAACTATTTTTTTGTTTACGTTTTAATGTTCGTCTAAATTTAGCATTTGCTCTTTTGAAATCAATAAAAGTTTGTAAGTTAGGGTTAGTATTATAGTTTTGGTAAGCTGTGTAACGATCGTCTTTGTATTGCTCACAAGTAGAGTCCCACCAATAAATTAAATTTGGATATGGAGTGGAGCTAATTTTTCGTATTTTTATTTCAGGAATAGATTTTTTGCATGCGTTGTTTATGTCCTGTATAAAACAAAAACTTTTATAGGGACCTCTATTTTAAATATTCAAGCTTTTGAGGAGGAATAGGTCCTAATTAATACAAAAAAAAACTAATTTTGCCGAGCTTTCGATATAATTTAATCTTTTTCAAGGCTTAACATATTAAATAATAACAAAAACAGTTACATGGTAGTTTACACTAGATGTTTGGACAACAACTAGAGTAACAGACAAATAATACCGTTAAAAACAAAAAAGGTAACAATGTTATTGAGTTAAATTAAGTTCTAAACAAAGATCTACAGTTAAAAATTCCTATGTTGGGGCAAGACCCTCTTAAATAAATAAATCTTTACAGCCAAATGTTATTGATTATGATTGCAATCATATATATAAATGTTACTAATAATATGGTTATCTACTAATAATATATAATTTAAAATATCATTGCACTAATTATTTTTAAATGGAGGTAACAAATTTTTTTTTTTATATATAGCACTAAGGTTTGAGATATCAGACTTTTTATTACAAACATTAGGGTTAGTCGATATGTATGTCATTTCTTTAAACAGTCTTTTTTTGTGGTGTGGTTCAAATTCAAGAATTTTAGTATTTTTATATTGAAAGTTGTGGTCTTGGGAGATTGAATGTTGGGCCAAAGCACATTGTTTTGAGTCATCTTTTATGTCTGATTTATGTCCTGCAATTCTTTGTCTTAGTTTCTGTCCTGTATGTCCTATATATACTTTGTCACAGCCGCCACACGGAATTTGGTAAATTAACTTAGAGTTATCTTCTTTTGGAATTTTAGTTTTAAGTTTGGAGAAAGTTTGATTGAATACTGTTTTTCGAGGCTTCATTGATATCTTAATGTTATTTGATTTTTTCTTTAGAGTTTTTGCTAATTGTTCTGAAAGACCTTTTACGTACGTTAGGGATTGGTAAAAACTTAATTGTGGGGGGTGTTGTTGTTAGGTCAGGTTGATTAGTATTTTGTCTGTCATTCCTATTGTTATTGTGAAGTAAGTCATTTATAAGTTTTGTCGGAAATCCATTATTTTTTAATATTTTACTAATAATATCTAAATTCTTAGGATGAAAATCAGGGTCACTAAGTTTCAATGCTCTATTTTTTAAAGCTAGGGCTACATTAATCTTATGTTGCAAGGGATGATGAGACGAATAATTGAGATATCTATCAGACTTAGTAGGTTTTCGCCACCAATCAACCATGAGAGAACCATCAGTATTCCTAGTTATCAACATATCTAAAAATGGAATAGAGTTATTATTGACATTTTCTAATTCTAACGTGAACTTGATTTTTTTATGAATTTTATTAAAGATATTAAGAATATTATTAGTTTGATTTTGAGGTATTGACAAAAATAAATCATCAACATACTTGATAATAAATGGAATATTATATTTTACTTTTTTATAAACTTGGTCTAAAATATAATTCATAACAATACTAGCTGCGATAGGGGCTATTGGACTGCCCATCGCTAATCCATCTTTCATTAAGTACCAAGTACCAGCTTTAAGAGAAAAGTAACCATTGTTACATACTAATTTTAATAAATCCAAAAATTGAGTTTTATTTAATTTAGTTTGAGTTTTAAGAAGATGCCATTTTTGTGTAACAATTTTGTATAATAGATCAAGGGGCACATTTGTGAACAATGAACTCACATCTAAAGAACATAAAACATAATTATCAAGTATTTTGAGTTGTTTAATTTTGTCATAAAAAGCAAAAGAATCCTTTATATTGTATTTATCAGAGTCTAAAACAGTAAGAATATTTGCAACATATTTAGATGTTTCATAGGTTGGACTATTAATAAAACTTACAACTGGCCTAAGGTTATTATTTTTATGTGTTTTAACTACTCCGTAGATACGTGGACTTGTGCTTTTATAAGTAGATAATCTTGCTCTAGTTCTTATATCTATTTTCTTCTTTTCTAGTAGGTCGGACAACATCTGATTATGTTTCCTTTGTATGGATGGTGTTGGATATAAAAATTTATTACCTCCATTTAAAAATAATTAGTGCAATGATATTTTAAATTATATATTATTAGTAGATAACCATATTATTAGTAACATTTATATATATGATTGCAATCATAATCAATAACATTTGGCTGTAAAGATTTATTTATTTAAGAGGGTCTTGCCCCAACATAGGAATTTTTAACTGTAGATCTTTGTTTAGAACTTAATTTAACTCAATAACATTGTTACCTTTTTTGTTTTTAACGGTATTATTTGTCTGTTACTCTAGTTGTTGTCCAAACATCTAGTGTAAACTACCATGTAACTGTTTTTGTTATTATTTAATATGTTAAGCCTTGAAAAAGATTAAATTATATCGAAAGCTCGGCAAAATTAGTTTTTTTTTGTATTAATTAGGACCTATTCCTCCTCAAAAGCTTGAATATGTCCTGTATAAAGTCATCGTAAGTTGGTTGGAGATTGTTATCTAATCTATTTTGAGTCAAAGTTAGTAAAGTGTCATGGTATTCTGTCCAGTTAGCTTTGTTAATATTCCAGCGTCTTGCAGGGTATCGGTATATTTTGGGTATATTAGATGGGTTTGTTTCTATTATTATAGGAAAGTGGTTGGAACCATGAGGGTCGTCTAAAATGTTCCATGTAAAGTCTGTTGCTATGGTGTTTGAAGCTAGGGAGAGATCAATTGTAGAGTTGGTTTTTTGGTTTATTTTTGGAATTAGAGTTGGTTTGTTATCGTTAAGAATTATTGTATTTGTATCTTCAATAGCCTTCAGTAAATTGTCTCCTTTTAAGTCAGTGTAGGTACATCCCCAAGCAGTGTGGTGGCTGTTAAAGTCTCCTAATATTAGGTATGGGGTAGTTAAGGAATTGAATAAATTAAGCCATTGGTTTGTCGTTATTTTGTTAATTGGTGGGTTGTATAATGAAACAATATTTAATGTTGAGTGTTTATAAGTTATTTGTATTCCTATAATGTCTGTGTGTATGTGTGGTATGTTATGAAGTGGTTTGTATTGTATATTAGATTTAATTAATATTGCGACTCCACCGCCCTTTCTGTCGTCTTGTCTGTTAAAAGATAGTAAATTATATCCTTTAAAGGTGATATTAGTTTGTTTGTCAAACCATGTCAGAGAGACATGCTATGTCTATATTGGATGTGTATAAGAGGTGTTCGAGAACGTGTTTTTTTATTTGCTGATCTAATGTTCCACTGCAATATCCTAAACGCCCGCAAGTTAAACTTGCGAGCATTCAGGATACTGCAGTGGTTGTTTGTTTTGTTGGGAGGCTTAGCCATGTTATGGTGAGTTAAGTTTAGAAAGTATTAAGTTTTTTATAGTATTATCATCTATATGAGTTTGAGTAATATTAGTATGTAATTTTAAATATGTTTTTGTAACTTCAGTTATAATGTTTATAATATGGTGTTGATTAATATCAATATTATAGTGTTCAGAAGGTGTCGATGGTTTATAGGGGTTTGACTGAATCAGTCCTCCGGTGTTTTTTAGGATTAACAGGGGTTTGGATGTACAGGTTGTTATTTGGGGCTGTATGATTAAGTTTTTGGCGTTTAGGATTTTGTTTGGGGATGGGTAAGATTTGCATTGGGTATTTACGAGTTTCAGTATTTATGATTGGGTTGGAAGGAGTACTTTGGGTCGGTTCAGATTGAAGGACTGTTGCGTATGTTTTGTTTGATATTTGTAGTTTTGCTTCACCAAAAGATATGTTATTTTTTATCATAGTCTGTTTGATATTTTTTTGGATTTTAAACTCGGGACAGTCTTTTAAGTTAGTTGTTTTGTGTCCTTGTTTACAGTGTATACATATTGGGAAGTAATTTTAGGGCATGGTTGAATTTCATTATTATTATTAGTACCGTGAGTTGAAGGGTTTAACCCGCATGTTTCACAGCGGGTGGAACCTTTGCAATCTGTTTCTTTATGTCCGAAACGCAAACAATTTAGGCATTGTATTACTCGAGGGATGAAGGGTTCAATTGGGCATCTAACAAAGTGTATGTAGGCGTATGGGGGTAAGGTTTGTCCACGGACTGCAATAAAAATAGATTGTGTAGGGATGAATTTTGGTGAATTTTTGTCTATTATTTTTCTTGTTATTCTTTTTACATTTATTAGTTTTATATTTGTGTTTTGGAATTGCATGTTTTCGAGGATTTCTGTTTCTGATAAGGATTGTTCAATTCCTCGAACAACTCCTTTTTTGTATAGAATTGACTTTGGGATAAATGTGGTATAGTTATTTTCAATATTGGTGAAGTTTATTAGTTTATTTGCATTGTCTCTATTGTTAAATGTAATTTTTATTTTATTAATTGCTATACTATTGATTTGTGTGATTTCGTTTGATTTGAATCCCAATGTATTATGTAAAAGTTTTCCAATAGTCATTGGATGGAGTCTAGATATGCCTTTATTTTCAGTGTTATTGTTTGAAAGTTGGATATTATTACATGGAATGGACCCATGTCGTTAGTGTCAAATAAATCTGGGGTGTTTTGTATGTTTGTTGTTGGTTGGTGGTCTATTTGCATTATGTTTATATTATGTATCATTACCTTATCTCCTCCACTCTCTTCTTGCATTTTGTTATTTTCTTTTCCTTCTTTTTTCTTCTTCTTTTTTTACGTCTTTTGACTTCGGGAAAGGAGTTTTCAAGCTTAACTATGGGGTATTTACTTACTTTAAGGGCGGTTTTTTTTTTCTTTTTCTTTTTTTTGAATTTAAGCTGTCACTCCTGACAGCGTAATTAAATTACTTATTAGAATTGAAATTTTTGGTTTTTTTTATAAACTTTTAACTCAATCAAAATGATTGTGGTGTTGTAAGATTTAATTAAGAGATTCACTTACCATTTATTTATCCTCAAGTTGGAGGTCAAGTGAATTGATATATTGTGTTAAAACAATTTTATGATGTGAAATGTCCTAATGCTTTTATGCATTAATACATCTCCATTTATAATTTAATATAGATATTTAAATTTAATGTTGTATAATTTTCATATTTTGATGTTAATTACGATTAAGTTAAGGTAGAAATGTTGTAAAATTGATAATTGATACGTTTCATTTAATTCTACAAATAAAGTTTAAATTTTGCAGAGTTTTTGATATGAAATACCAACATTATAACAGAAATATATCTTTGAGAATCAATAAATGTCCCACAAAATTTTTCTAAATGTAGATCTAGATTATTTTGTTAGATATTTTTTTTTATTTTGTTTATGAGCCTAGAGTATTCTCGCTTCTTATTGGCTGCTTGATAAAGATAGCAGTTTAAGCATTGCTTACGTAAGATTTCTAGTTAATATTTTCTGACCTTCACATAATTAATTTAATTGATTTTATGAGTAAACTTTATTTAATAGCATTATTAAGCAGAAAGTAATAATAAATAAAAGAAATTTAAAAGTAATAATAAAAAATATAGTAAGTGAAATTAAACATGAAGTGCTATACCAAATTATAAAATTGCCAAGTCATTTAGATAAAATATTCATATATATTATGTATGTATATGTAATGTGTTATTATTTCCTTAATAAATGGTTTCATTCATTCACCGACCACAAGTGCTGTTGTGTACGGTTGTTGGTAGCCCTGGATGCATCACTGCGATAATGTCACACCCAAACATAGCTCGGGGATACCGGAAAAACAAGCAGCAGTGACCCTCAAGACTTGCTACCACCTTCGATCTTCTCTTCACGCAGCCCAAAACTGGGGAATCAGGCCAGCCAGACGAAGATGTAGACCCTAGTAGGTATCAACAGGACTCAGTGCATCATCATCATCATTTTTGTCGTAACTTATAGATTATGTAGCAGCAGATTTGATGCTACTTTGCCAAGTATGTATTAATTAAAACAAATATAATATTATATATATATATATATATATATATATATATATATATATATATATATATATATATATATATATATATAATATATATATATATATATATATATATAGACACACACACGCACGCACACACACAAACCTCAACAATATATAAACATATATTCTTGATCAGTGAGTCCCCCTTCCAAAAAAACTACCTCCCCCCTCCCATGACCCCAATCTCATAAGCTCATTTTTTCATTGAAAATTCACTATGATGCTTAAATATCACTTTCCATTGATTAAAGTCAGTTTATACAGAAAATCCCATAGTAGGATGTTTAGAAAATTATTTGTGTCGGGAACTCAAAAACCTGATTAACTAAACAACAGAGATTTGGGATAAATCAGAGTATCCCACAGATTTGGGGGTGATAGCTTAATAATAATATAATTTACCTCATTATGTGGTGGTAGATCAGTTAACTGCCTTGTAATAATATCAACTAGTACTCTGATATCATTAGTATAGAAGAGAATAGAGGCTGATTCACCAGTGAATATGTCTTTAAATAGCTTGATTACAGAGTGATATGCACAGGATGGGGACTTTAAACTACTTTGCACTGGATCCTCTAAAACCAAGAAACAATACTATAAAATAACAAAGATAAGAACAAAAAAAAAGTACATAAAAAAACTTTTATCTCCTGACAGCTTTTATCTCAGCTTCGCCTCAGGAGTTAACAATCATAACTCCCTTAGCTTGCCTCAGGAGTTAAACGCATTTCTTCTTGGGATTTATTAATCAACTAACTGCTCAAGGAAATAAAAGCATTCTTTACTCCCTTGGTGCATAAATAACTATTTAAAAACAAATATAAGATTTAATAGATATTAAATAACACAATTCTGGTATAAATATAAAATGATGTCACCAATGTACCATTGTGGTACTTGGCCATGATAGGAGCTGTTGTATCCTTCCTCTAGAAGTCTTTTTGATTACATAGTACAATTACAAGTAGATTTTAAATTACATTTTTAGTAAAAAGATAAAAATGCTTAGGAAAATTCTCAAAACATAAGAAAAGGATATTCCAAAATTTTTAACTGTTACCTGGAGTAATTTTCTTAATTTAAGGGAACTGAAGAAAAAAGCAGCAATGAAATGCCACTTTACTGCCTAGTAAAGTAATATAATATTATATAATTATAAGTCAAGTTATTTTACCCTATGAATATTTTTTGCCAGCATTATTTTGACAGTATTAAAATATTCAAGTACGAACGAACACAGAAAAATATTAATTCAGGCAATCACAAAACATTAATTGTTAACATTCATTGATTGCTATATTAAGACTTAACAATTTAACATTATTAACAATTTCCATATTAAGACTTTGTAATGATAGTCTAATTTAATGCTTGTGTAATATTTGGTACTTTTATAGAAAAGAGACCCCCTCTAACCATACCTTAAATTCTACCATAACAAACTCAGATTTGAGAATTTAAGGTAAAATACCTTTGTATTGCTTTCTTTAACAGTCTTTAGAGGAAGAATTCATTCAAAATGATTTAAAATGATGAAATCTGTACATCGTATGTAATGGACAAACATACAGGCTACGTGGGACAAGTTATTTGGCAAAGGAATATTAAATTATTGTTATTTTTCCTTGCTAAATCACATATTTGACAAAGGAATAAATATGCCTGTGTGTTTGTGGGTGTTTTGCTTCCTATTTTTTTATAATCTATAATAGGAGAGGATGCATTGTGATAAGAAAAATTGTATCACCTACATTTTTCATTAAATGTACAGATTTACAACATGGAGTCTTACGGAGCTGATCATTTAAAGTCAAGATGATTGACTCGCAGAACTGCCGTCATTTCTAAATAATTTAACAAAGATAGTTTTTTCTTAGAATATAGTAGAATTTAAAAATATTTAGTAAATTCTTAGAAAATCTAAAATAGTTCTTTCCCTAAAAATAGTAGACTATATAAAATAATTTAGAATAGAATAATTTAGTTAATGCTAAGAAAATAGTTCACTTCTTATATTTAAAGTGATATTATCATTGATCAAGACTATGTCAATCACCTATGACTATTATCATTTTTGACCTTATGTTTAAAATAAAAAAATACTCTGAAACTTATTTGCCAAAATCTGATTTTAAAAGTTGTAGAATTTGAAAGTTTAGTAAATAAAATGAATACACGTGATACAAACCTTCTCTATTAATGAGTAAAAGTAACTTCTCAGTGAATATCTTAACAGAGTCTACTTGGTTGAGAGTCTGGACCGTGATATTGGTATGAGAGTTGGGTTTAAACTGCAGGTTATACGATAGGAGAAGTGACAGCATGATATCAGATGTCTCGGAATCATCTCCTTCTATGATATCCACAACCATGTGAACAAACTCACTACCAAGGTGTTCTGAAATCATTTAACAAAAACAGGTATAGAGTACCACGGGATTTTCCCTTGCCCTGTCAGATTAGCTAAACGCATCCTCACTACTTCAGAGTTGCTTTGCTCATCCTTGGAATATAAAACCATCTAATTTAAATAGCAATTCGTCTTTGGACATTTAGAAAATCAGTTTTAATTCTAACAGTCACCCATCCACATACTCACCTGTTGAACCAGCAGATATACTAGCAGTATTGAAATTAAACTTAGAAATTACATTACATAAATGTTACTCATGTCAAATTTCAACTCAATGAGATAACTTTTTTTTTTAATTTTCTTAAAGGGTACACGTTTTATACAATAAATATTTAACTAATACAACTGATAATGAGATGAAACGATACATATGTTGAAATTCACATGGAGTACAAATTACAATACAAATTAAAAAAAAAATTGGTACAGAGTAACACTAAACTTTTCTCACCAGGTCGGATTCGCTACACTTATCCTCCCTACTTTAGACTTGATTTACTGGTCCTCAAAATATAATTCACCAAATTTATACTGCAACAATCGATTCGCTCATCCTCAGATAGTAAATACATTACTTTTATTCACAGTACCTATCCAGGTACTGACTTCACTCGATGCTGCTTAACTTTTATGATACAACAAAAAACCATAGATATACTTCGTCATATTGAAACGAAAACGAAACTTGGTGTACTTATTTATTACATTAGGGGATATACTTGAACCAAATTTCAACTCAATTGGATTATTTTCCGATTTTTTACAATTTTTTAAAAAGTATACAAATCTTTAGATAAAAATTAAACTTATGCTGAAACTTGCCACATATGGGTGCCAAATCTCAAACCGAACTACAGATTTGCCCGTATTTAATGCATTTTCAAAATTTTTGCTGATTCATTATTGAGGGTTAATAACATTATAAAACAAATATTTTCTGGACAGCACAACTAGACCTCAAGTTTTGTACCAATTTTTAACTCTCTTTAAAACTTGGAGATACAATGATAACAGACACACATTCAGACAACTTTGTGAAAACCACTTAGAAGGTCTAAACAACACATAAAACTGATAATTGAGGTGACACCTGGGATTCAGATTTGTTTGCTAACACAATACTTTTCCTATATACCTATAAAATAAATGAGGAAAATTAAAAATCAATTTCAAATTAATCCAATTATTTGTCTATGATTAGAATTGTAGTTGTCCATATGAGGGTTAATGACATCATAGAAAATTATTTTTACGAAAACAACAAGACAGAGATTGAACTTTGTTCTAAGTTTTAAATCTCCAAGCATGAACACTCATGGAGCTACGATGATAACAAACATACACATACATACAGACAGATAAACTTGGTCAAAACCACTTAGGAGGTTTGAAGCAGAGTGAAATCTTGGTTTCAGAATTTTATATCAAACTAAATACTTTTTTTACTATTCTAAGGCATAAATGGGGGGAAAGTTACAAATCCTGTAGAACAAGAAAAATATCTATTATAAATATCTCTTGAAACCAAATCAAGCATCTATTTTTGTAGTAAACCAATTAAAGATTAATTAAAATTATTTCTTAAAAAAAATAATAGACTAAGAAAAAAACTGACATAAAATGCCAAAGTCAAAATAAGAAGTCAAATAAGTCAACATGAATTTCAGACCAAAATCAAAAGTCATGCAAGATAGGAATTAATGTCACAATATAAAGATTTTAAAACAAATATTTGAAAGTAAACAAACAAAACTGAATTAATAAAAGAAACAAATATGGACATAACCACAAAAAAATAAATTTCAAATAAATCATGGAATAAAGTCTTTAAACTTGACTCATATGAGATCAACCATCATTCAAAACTTAATGAGATTATTTAAAAAGCCAATAATGTCAAAAAATGGACCACCCTCTTCAACATCAAAGGATCAAACGTTAAAAGAGCAGATGAAAAAGAATGCAAAGGATATGGAGAGCAATTTAGAAAAGACCAATAGATTGCTTAAAGAGGACGTGGAGAGAAATAAACAAGTAATCAAAGAAAATATGGAGACAATAGATGCCCAGATCAGAGACAACATGAAGAAGACAAAGGAGCAAGTAAATAAAAATTATCTATATTGTTTTAATATACATAAAGATAATATGGTTATACTAACATTATATTAAACTTACAGTTGAAGGAAGGCATAGAAAAGACACAAGCAGAGTTGAAAGAAAACATAAAGAAAACTCAACAAGATATTGAAGAAAAAGCAAAACAGAGGAAAGAGGAAACAAAGCAAGCAGCTAATCAGCAGCTGGATAAAGCAACTGAAGCTGCTAAGGACCAGCTGGATAAAGCTAATGCTGCAGCTAAAGATAAAATTAATAAAGCTTAATACTAAACAAGCATTCTAATCAGAAGATGTTAAAAGTAGCAAAAGCTGCTAATGAGGATAGTATAATTAAAAACCCTGTAAGTGTAATTTTTATGATTAAAATTTGCTAAAACTTTAAACTATGCTAGCTGCAGCTTATAAGCTGCTAGATTAAGCAATACAAGCTGTAAAAGACAATACTAATTCAGCTGTGAAAGATAGAATTAATGGTCATAAACATAAAAAGTTTTCACACATTAAGGAGAGTTAGAGTATAGATCTTGATCTTGACTTCATATAATTGAGAAACATCATATGCAATAGGCCAAAAATTTATTTTAGTGATGCTCAATCACAGAATAAAGGCAATAAATGGTTTATCAAACAACAAGATAGTACCCATTTAAAGAAATACCAATAGATGTTAGTTTATATAATTTCTTGAATAGAAATTTCAATAATAATGCAGCTTTGATTTCTTCTTACCTAAATGTGTGATAGGCATGGGTTCTCCAGTAGAGAAGATAACAGTGAGTAATTTAGCTAACTTGCTTATCCTCTTGATATTCTTTATATTAGCCTCCATTTCCCTGCAACAACATCAATTGTGAGTGAACGAAACAAATAAGACAAGAATTAGTCTCATCATCATTTCATATATTTATTTTATCAATAGGAGCCATCGATCCCTGTCGACTACGTGGCCCATGCTTCATCAGCTTTCACCCACTCCGAAGTAATATCTTGTGTATTGGTTGTTGTTTTGTACTGTTAAAGTTGAAACATGACATTTTGCTGTATATTTAGCCAATTTTCCTCATGTAGGCAACCCCCAGCATCCAAAATGTGGACACTTCTAGTTCATTGCAACAATTGCAGGAAGAAACAAAATACATTCAACATATAAGCTGCTGTCCTAGCAACTATTATATTGAGTAAGGTCACTCAGATAAATAGCACAAAACAAAATCACATGAGAATTTCATTTTATCCCCCAAACTAAAGCCACAAAAAAATTTCAGAATCACACCAAATTTGATTTAGGCCTGGAGAATAAATGAAAAGGAACAATACCGTTACCTTAAATTATCTTTGGGATTTTACTAAAAAGTAAGTTTACGGGCATGATATCATAAGACAATAATAAACATATTATGTTCTGCATGATAAACAACAAATTAGGGTGTACAAAAATAATAGGTTAAGCATTTTTACAAAGTTTCTAAAGGACAGAGTAGTTTGGGAAATTTAGAAAGGTATAAGCAAACACCCTTCAATCTGATAATAAAGTGTATCTAACCTAGCTAATTCCATAGGCAGAACAGAGTTGAGAAGGACTGATATAACGGTGGTATCTAGGGAAGACATACTGGTGAATGTCATCAGTAGCAATTCTCTGATAGACCATCTATCTTCCATCTGGTAGTATTCTAATAAAACTGAGACTCTGTCGTAATTATCTTGCTTAAGGACTAACTTACTAATCTCTGGGTCTGCATTGTCCTGAACAAACAATACTAAAACATTAAACTATTTAAACATCCTAACCATGTGACAGTTATACATCATTCTTTGGAATTTGTTTTATTTAATTTAATAACCCAATAACAGGCTTTTCCGTTCAAATTCTTTGATTGAGTGAATTTATTTAAATGATTCGATACCATATATTATTAATGAATAAATAAATAGAATATTTAATTTTTAAATTTCTAATTGAATCAAATATATTTCAATTATATATTTAATCAAAGAATAAGAATAGAACAATAATTTTAAAATTAAAAATATTTATTAATGTAATTTTAAAGAAAATTTTAATAATTTATAATTTCAATAACTGCTTAACACTCTATATATCAAGTCAATAAATAGTGATGCTCACTAAAACATTGATAATGAGCTGAAGAGTAGAAGTGATTGTATGCTCATCATCCCACAGCTGCCATGACCTCTGCTGAGCATCATCGTGACAGGTTGCTATGTGTATAAGCGCTTGGTTTAACTCTATAGCATCCTGCGTCGTCTCTAGTCTGTGCGGAGACTGTATCAGTTTCCTCTGCAACTGGTCCAGGATGGAGTTCATAAGGATAGATAGCCCGTTACAGTGGGATAAACCTTCACAGACGCAGCCAACAGCTAGCTTAGACATCTCAAAGCTTAGACCAGTTGATTCCCTCACCTAAACAGGAAATTAAGATATTATAGACAAAAAAACATGTTAAAATTACTGATAATAAGGTCTATAGAATGCCTTCAGTGTTATATTACATTTCAAATTTGATCTAACTAAATTACAGTTGAAGCTATTGCTAATATCATTGCATGATTACAGAATTAAGAGTGAATGCGGAGTTCATCATAATATATATTTTTTTAAAACAAGCCTCAAGCCACTCTCAATGTATTCAAGTCATCATCAGAAAATATACAAGCAAATAAATATATCAAATAAATTATACAAGATACTAGATACAAAATTCTTGTTTCTTTAATTAATTTAAATAAAAAAAAAAATATTTCTTTATACATTATTTTATACGCACATTTTAATTTCATATTTATCTTTGTGCAGTATTTAATGGATTAGTGATAAATTAATTTATTTTAAGCATATATTTTTATTGTTATGTAGTTTTTGATTTCTTTGACCAAATTATGTTGATTGTATGTTTTTACCTGGTTTTAACTTATCTAATAATTTATTTATTTGCTTGTACATTTACTGATGATAATCTGAAAAGGTTGAAAGTGGCTTTGATGGGTAATAAAGCTGTTAGTGAAGAGACTAGTTTTTTATTTATTATAATCATCAGAAAAGATACTAGATATAAACTTATTGTTTCTTAGATTAATTTGGATAAAAACAACAAATAAAAATAACAGTACATAAATAAATGAAATAAAAACATACTGAAACTTTAATTGCAAATACTGTAAGACCAAAATAATGAAATTTACACACCCTCTGGATTAAAGAATAAGCGGCATCATCTGAGATAGCAGAATCCACTCTCTGTGGAGGGTCTCTGTCCTGATTGGTTACTGGCAGTACCCTATCTTCCTTAAAACTTCCTGAATTACTTCTGATTAGCTCTCTTCCAGAATTAGATCTCGTTAGCTCTCTTCCTGAATTAGACCTAGTCAGCTCCTTCCCTAAAGTAAACAATAATTTTGTCCTCATAAAAAAAAAATAAAAAAACAACTTTATTTTTTAAACAACTTTATTTAGCATAAAACAATAAAATAAGAATAAACTAATTATTGTAAAAGTAAAGATACAATAAACACCAAGAAAAAAATTAAATCATAACAGGACATAATTCAAAAGAGTTTAGGTTTATCTTAGGTCAAGGCTAGATTAAGATCAACTATAATGAGGAACAATATTGGTTAAATTAAATTATTGGTTAATTAAATTAAATTATGCTTTTTTCCCCATTATCATAACATCTTGGATGATCCATAGTCTTGAGAAGGTCATAAACCTTAAGAAAAAGACTTCTTCCTTTCTTAAAATAAACTAACCCAGCAATTAAATAATACTTTTAATTACAAATAACGTTATTTACCTCTAGATAAATCTTTTCCTGAATTATTCCTAATTAGCTCTTTTCCCGAATTACTTCTACATTCCTTAGCTGAATTAGACCTATTCTCTGAATTAGACCGACAAGGTAAAACCCTGTCATCTTTGAAAGAGTTGGACCTAGCAAGGGAAGATTCTGACTCGACGGATTTACTCATGGAAGGGAGAGATTTATAAGAAGTGTCATTGTGAGACCTGAGAGAGCAGTGAGATTCAGACTGAGACATCCTGGTGGGGGGTGGAGGAGCGTGTTCCTTTTTGTATTCTGTCTGACAAACAAACACAAGGTCTTTTAATTATAAAGCTATGGTTAATGGGAGCAAAAGATAAGTTTTTGCTTTGTGGGCAAGGGATCTGAAACCTTTTTTACTTTCCTCATCTATACCGAAGTTATATAGAAAATTATTGGGTTTGCACTAAAAATCTGAAACCGGGGTTCTGATTTCAGGTGTTTTTAATATCTGAGTAGTTTTCAAAGAGTTTTCTACCTCTATATGCTTATTTGTTTGTGTTATCATTGTAACTCACAGTATATTTATGCTGAAGTTGAAACTTGGTACGAAAATCAATGTTTAGCTCTAGTTGTGCTATATGAAGTGCTATTAACAGGTACCAATGACTCAGCAAACAATTTAAAAAAATCATAAAACATTGAAAAATGTTTAGATCAATTTGAGATTTGGCAACTTGTACTCATATATAAGACTAACACATGTGCTATGTTTTATCTCATTATCACCGTTAGTTTAATGACGTGTATAATTTTTTATTAACAGTACAAACCAAAAAATAATTTAATTCAGTTTAAATTTGGTACAAGTGTATCCCTATATTTCATAAATAAGTATTCTAAGTTTCATGCCAAAAGGGCTAGCAGTAGTAATACTAATAATAGGGTAGGGAGGCAAAGCCAGGCAAATATGCAATGTAGATGGGCCCTTTCTGCCAGCCCTGATTCCTTAGCCTACACCACCTTTACCCAGAATCTCTTGAAAAGGTTGATATATTAGAGAAGAAAGCTCCTCTTCATTGCGAGTTTGAAGAGAAATATAGGCCTCATGTATTAATATTATATTAATATTAAACCTACAGTGGCCAGTCAGAACACTAACTAGGTTCCTAAGGGATTGCTAGCTGAGATTAATTTGAAAATTTATATTTTTATTAAATTGGCCTGGTAATGAACATTTTTACTTGTCTGCAACCAGCAAACACATGCCAGTTAAGTTTTAGGGTGTTCATTAACCAAATTTTGAAGAGTGTCATAGCATGTGTAACAGAAAGAACAGGTTCTGGTCCAATGATTGGATTGGGGTTTCTGCTCAGAGTCTAGCGAGTTTATCACCCATATAGCAATACAACCATAAGGCTAGTATATCTGTAGTTTTTTTTAAAAAAACACAAATGTAAAGAAGTATTCAGTGACGTCATAACCAGGATGGGTGACTACTGGGAATAAAAGAATGAAATTACTGTCTGAAAGACGTGTTACGGTATAAATTCAGGGATTTTAGAATTCTAAGGACAAACCAAGTGAGTCTGAAGTAGTGAGAACGAGCCTAGCAAATCCGATGTGGTAAGGAAAAGTCCCGAGGTACCCCGCACCCAATTTTTTTTAGTTTAGATGGGTGATTTATAGAATGCCTACAGTCTCTATAACAACCCTTTAAATGAGTAAATTTGTCAACAAATAGTTACCTGATAAGATTTATGTTTAATTTTTTCCACCTGTTGTTTCCTAGCTAATAATTCTTGCATTAACTCCAACTTCTTATCACTACTTGGTCCGCCACCATCTCGCGCTATTTCTTTACCAACCTTCTCAATCAGTAAATTTACAAAAAGGAGATACTCTTCCCTAGAAACCTATAAAATGAAACAGACACACTTAAACCAATATTCCAGTAACATATAAAAACCTGAAGAGCTTTTTTTCACTCATTTTTCCATGCTCCAGACTTTTTCAAACATTGGATTTGCTATGCTCATCCTTACTACTTATACAATTCTGCAACACATCTTCAGACTTGCTTCGCTCGTCACTGACCTCGCTGAATGCTGCTTAGCTTTTTTGATCCAACAAAATCAGTAGATATACTTGCCGTATTGAAACAGAACTTAGTATACTTAATTATAATGCAAATAGATACACTTGTACTTAATTTTAACTCAATAAGATTATTTTTCAATTATTAACATTCTTTTACATAATGTATGCAAAGCATCCGATAAAAGTAGAACTAATTCTGATAATGAGATGAAACTTAGCACATATGTTGTTATTATAAATGATTAAATACGTTTCAAATCTTAAACTGATTGACAAATTTTTCCTTGCTTACTGAATTTTTGCTATGTCATTTTGTAATGTTAATGACATCATATTTTTTCTGGATGGCACAACTAGTACTAAAGATTGATTTTGGAATTAAGTTTCAACACTCTAGCATAAATACAGTAAGAGATAGAGTGATAACAGACACACACATACAACCTTTGTGAAAACCACTAAGGATGTCTTAAAAACACCTGAAACTGATAATTCTCGTGACAACCCCTGTTTTGGATCTTTTTGCAAACATAATACTTTTTAAATTTATTATTGGAGTGTTAAGAATTAAATTCTAGGTAGATTAACGAAGACTTCAGTCCTTTACCATTTTCTGGTAATTCACATTAATTCATTAATTTTCTTCATTTATACCTACGGTATATAGGAAAAGTATTGTGATTGCAAAATAATCCGAAACCTGGATGAAATCAGAGTTATCCGTTTCAGGTGTTTTAAAGGCCTCCTGAGTAGTTTTCACTAAGTTGTCTGTCTGTATGTGTGTATGTCTGTTATCAACAAAGCTCCTAGTTTATTCATACAAGAGAGTTGAAACTTTGTACAAAAACCAGTCTACCTCTGTAGTTGTGCTATTCGGAAAATAATTTTTTATCACCTCATTTAACCACAATAGTCAAAATTTTAAAAAATCATAAAAGCGGAAAAATGATGTGATCGGATTGAGATCTAGCACGCATGTGGCAATGTATAAGACCAACATAAGTGCCAAGTTTAATCTTATTATCAGCATTAGTTCAATTTTTATCGAATGACTTGGTTACGTTTTTTAAAAAATTGAATGAAATCGGGAAACAATCCAATTGAGTCAATATTTAGAACAATGTGTACCAAAGTGTACAACTTTACTTAATAAATAAGTACACTAAGTTTCGTTTTAATACGACAACTATATCCATGATTTTTGCTGTATCATAAATATTAAGCAGCATTGAGTGTGGTCAGTGCTGTATGGGTGACTGCTGATAATGATACGGATGAGCAAAGTAATGATTCCGAAGCAGGAAAGATGAGGAAAAGTTCCGAGGTACCCCATACCCCATTTGTTTTATTGATTAACACTGAAGATGCCTGGCTTCACCAGGTGAAACGCCTGTTCTAAATGTTTATTTAAATAAACAGAAAATTTTAAAGGACTGAAGTCTTTGATAATCTACCTAGAATACAATACTTTTCCTTTATATACAGGGTGTTTCATATAAAGTGTCCACCAAAGAAGGAGGTGATAGTACTCCTCAAATAATATAAACCCCGATATCCAACCGTTTTCCCACAAGGTTAAATTTAATATTTTTAAAACTTATTCGACCTCACATCATAAAATTGTTAATAGCATTTAAACTGTTCAAGCTAGAAAAGTAAAAATGGTCGCATTGGAAATCTGAGTAAATTTTAATATTTTGGGAACTATATTTACAACAACTTTATCAGTTTTTGCAACTTCTAGCAGCAGTAGCTAATATTTTTGACTATTGAATGTATAAAAATATGAAACACCCTGTATATGCTATAAATGAGGAAAAGTAAAAATTAAAATAATTTGTTTAGAATTATAGAAAAAAGAGAAACTAATTTAGATTCTCAATTATCTCATAATAAATTATAAGAGCCTTCTATAATTGGCATAAAGCCTTCCCTATCTTCCATAAACTTAATTATAGGAACGTTATAAATAAACTAGTCAATTTTAGTATGAACGTAAAAACTTACCTTGGTAACATTGACATAGTTGCTAGGTATGTAGCCCTGTTTACCCTTGCTGTTGACAACAGACCACCAGTTTTTAGTTATATTATTACTAGAATGAAATATAAACTTCTCATCTTTCTCAAAACTTAGAGTTTGGGAAAGAGAGGCAGTGAAGTCATATAAACTCACCAACATCTCGAAATCTGAAAAAACAAACATTGACTAGTTAAGTGAATTTTAAGGTTAGTGTAGAATTACACATGGTTATAATCAGTTGACAGCGGGGGAAAATATTATTGAGCACCAATGAGATTTGTCAGATATACAATTGTTGACGTTGATTAACAAACGCCAACAATTCAGGACTAACCTCGTTGGCTTCCCTCACATTATTTTCCCACACTTTCAACTGGTAAGGTTACCACCAGGTAAGGTAAAAGAAATAGAAGACATTTACATAACTGACAATATTTAATCACTTAAGGTCACTTTCCAAACGAAACCCGACTGGATAAACAAGTAACCAAATTTAAAATCCACACTTGCTTCAATATATTTATAAAATAAGGAGACCAAGGGGAATCGATTCCACTCCACTTCAGTCAACAACCTCACAAGCATAATTTTCTGATGAAAATTAGTAGCTAAAAAGAGAAGTTGGGGCCTATGTAAGATTAGTATTTGATAATAAATAATGAATGGTTAAAAAAAGGAATAGCATCATTAGAAGTAATAATACACTTGATTTGCTAGAGCCATAGAATTCCCATCTCGCTACAAAGCCTCTTCATTTTGGGGAAAAATTGATAGAAAGAAGATGATTTTATAAAATTTTGCAACAATTTAATAAATATTATTTATAATTTATTAAGGAATTCATAATAAATGAATCATTATTATTTGATGATATATCACATGAACACTCATAATTAAAGACACATTTCAATATAGACATAAATTATCTTGGTTTTGCAATTAAAAAGCTATTTTGATCACCCTTCGTTTCAAGCTTATTGCAGGTAACACCAATATAAAAGATTAGATTTGAATCACAAACAAAATCAATAAGTGATTTGAATGTTAAAACGTCCACTAATGTCAAAAAAGTAAGTTTTAGCCCCTACACAGCTGAAACTTACTCAGTGTTTCACGTCTACACTAGTAATATACATGGCTACAATTAATTTACAGCATAGGAAAATAATGCGAGGGGGCCAATGAGATTAGTCCTGGATGTTAAATCATACCAACAATCAGACCAATATTTTCCTATGCTGTCAACTGATTAAACATGGAGGTTATGTAGATGTCTTGTTGCTTTCCATTAAAGAAGGATATTTTGTGTCACTAGTTTTTCATACCTTTTTAACATTTGTGCTATAGACAAGTATATGATCAAATATCTTAGATAACTTAACATTTAAGTGATGTAAAAATGAGGGGTCAGCATTGAAACAGTGTTCCAACTCCCACCTTTTTCCCTATAGGTGAGATGGACTACCTTTAAATCAAGAGGGTTGATCTAGTTTAACTACTATGCTGCAAGTCAGCTTCACTCGATCCTCCATCCTGCTTTGTGAGTTTATATTGGTTACTAGGCAACAAAGAACTCCATTTTTACGTTTTAAAACATTTACTAAAACCCTTTTAAGGACTTTTAAACTTTGGCCTGTTCAAAAAAAATTAGCCTAAGTTTTCATAGAGGAACAGCACGTTTTCAAAAATAGGTCTTTATCGCTGAAAAAAAAACGTGCGTCATATCAGAGGTAATTCATGTTCATTTTAGAAATCCTATCCTAATCTTATTAACATAGACAGTCAACACAACTTTAATAGGAAATCCTATTCTAATCTTATTAACATAGACAGTCGACACAACTTTAATAGGAAATCCTATCCTAATCTTATTAACATAGATAGTCGACACAACTTTAATAGGAAATCCTATCCTAATCTTATTAACATAGATAGTCGAAACAACTTTAATAGGAAAACCTATCCTAATCTTATTAACATAGATAGTCAACACAACTTTAATAGGAAATCCTATCCTAATCTTATTAACATAGACAGTCGACACAACTTTATTATTTACTTGAGCTTATAGAAAAAAACACCATTATGAAATCCATGGAAAAGCCAAAACCGTAACATCCAGTACAAAAATAATAACTGTATAAAGTAAACTTGTGTACTTTGCATTAAAAAAACTATACAAAACCAATTTAAAAAAAAGGCTGCTTGCAAAGGTTGTTATAACTGGTGAAAATTATAATGATAGAGGGCTATGTGGGGCTGCAATTCGAATATTCGGAGGAAATAAAAGTGGCAGAATTTGCTCATGGCCGTATGAAGGGTGGGAGTCTGAAACCTGTCTCTATGCCAATCCATAATTTTTACATCACTTTAGTGCCTATACATTTGTACATACATCTGTCATTCTTTTAAAGTCAAACTGGTAGCTATCTTTAAAATCTAGTTTTATGAAAATGAAAACTAGCCGAAGGGAGGATAATTACTAGTTAATTTGTTTGAAACCCTTTTTTCTTGAACAAGCAGCTAATAAGATTTATATTAAAGTGGTATTAAAATGAGGGCTCGGTGTAGAGACAGTGTTCTGACTTCCACCCTTCACACGGTCCTCAACAAATTCTGTCAGTTTTAGTTCCTCCGAACATCCGCATTCCAGTGCTAGTTATCCCTACATCATTTTAATTTTCACCAACTATAACAAACTGTAGAAGCAGCTTTATTTAATCTGGTTTATATGTTAAAAATGGCACTCATTGTTATCCGTAGCTTAACAATGGATATAAATCAACAAACCGGATGTAGGTACAACTAATGGAGTCTAGGAGTTTAGCAGTACAGTACAGCAACGCGACAGCACATTCTAGCAACATCAAGAAAGTGTATTAACGTGATCAGTCATTTACGCTAAATGCCGTTTCGGGGACTGAACACCTATGCTACAAAAATATGTAGCTATGACGCCCAGACTAAAACACTCTTTCGTGTTATCCATAGTATAAACGTCCAACTCTGTAAATACAGTATAAGTATAAGCATATTTAACAAGAGTGCTAGTACATTCAATATAAAAAAATCGCGTTAACACTATTGGCGTGAACAAAAATTCTTAAATTTTAGCAAAGTTGGCCATTTTTTATAACAGGATTTTAATAGAAATATAGGTCTATTCAGATGTTCATCTCAGCTTATGTAGCACAAACATAAGATTGTGTTAAAACTATTTTTTAGCTAAAGTGTGCGGTCGCGTTATCGACCAATCACACAACACGAATCCTACCCAACTAGTGCTGACTTGCGGCATAGTAGTTAAACTAGATTCCCTCTTGATTAAAAGCTGGTCCATCTCATCTATAGGAAAAAAGGTGGGAGTTGGAACACTGTTTCTACAGTCTATCGTTTAGTTTAAAAATCTTGACAGGTCAGTTTTTAATCCACTAATTCTTAAGAAAAAAATCCCTGCAAGAAGGCAGCGGGAAAATACTATGTAAACAAATCAGGTTATTTTACCCGGATTTTCTTAGCAATGTTTTTTTTACATTTCTTTTGTGTAGTTTTATTTTAAAATATCATTTTTATAATTAATTTGAAAGTAGTTTTCAAAACGATATAAACAAAAGAAGAACCACAAACAAAGTGAACGATTGCCGGCAGGTTTTTTCCCTACAGCGGTTATTGTGGTAGGATTTTTTTCTCTTTTTAAGTGAGAGGTTGGCAGCGACTTCTCAGATTGGGTCAATCCACAAAATACTTATGACCTTGAGGATTTTTAAACTAAACGATAGACTGTACGCCGCCCCCTCGGTTTTACATCACTTCAATTCATACAAATAATTGATAAACTAAACCACCTAATGTAAAATAGAGCTTAGTTTAATTAATAATTAGCTATCAAACATAATGGATCATACATTTATAGCCATATAATAATAAATTTACTTTATTCTAACTACAATTGAATAGAGTATAAATTGCAGATAACTTTAACTTACGACTGCCATCCTCAACTTTCCCTGACATTGTCAATAATTTCACGAACAAATACTAATAGATACAATTTAACACCTCAACATTTTAAGAATCAAATTAATAATTATAATTAAAAAAGTATTTCATTAAAAATTAACTGAAAAATTACTTCTAGGCGGCCATCATGCGCACATGCGGTAACGAAAAAAATCAAATCTCTGAAAACACAGTGTTGCCGTTAATAGTTTTATATAATATCTTATCACAGATTTTTATTACTTGTATTTTATTTTTATCATTCGTCATTCTAAAATTTGATTAATCCAAATATAAAATTTGTTAATAGCGAAGGTATAAAACTATACATATTTTATTACAAGGTGGATGGAGGCATATACAGCGCCATCATTAATTAACCCGGTTTGCTTCAGCAAAATTTTCAAAAAATCGGCAAAATTCAGGGTTAATAATATTTCGTTAAAAAAGGTTAAAAAAGATTATGTTTTTTGAGACGCTGAATTAAATGAAACTGGTCCGAAGTCGATACGACCACTGTAAGTGACCAAAAAGTAGAAAAAACAGTGGTCAATACCAAAAAACCTAAATTTTGGACCTGGACCCTAAATATCACATTTTAAGTGGGGAGTCGTTTTCCATGTTTTTTGGGCCTGTGAGTTGAATGGCAATGGTCCGAAGTCGATACAAACAGTCAAACTCAGGGTACCTTGGTTCAAATCCTGGTAGGGACGATATTTTTTATCGTTTTTGCATAAAATAAGTTTATAACTACAAAATAATTCTGGCGCGGTTATAATTAAGCTAGGAATAAATACGGGCCTTCGGCCCGTCTACCGTTTCCATCACTTAAAATTGTCTGATTGAGCTGAATCCGGTCGCAATCGGTTTAGAATGACTTCGACCATGTAAAGACTACTTCGAGGTTCTTCCGCTTTACGGGCTGCTTAGCTCAGCGTGGTTTAGTGGAAGCCATTTTTGCCCTGTCTCTCTGGGACAGCAGGCTTACTAGGATGGAGCAAGAAGTAGTGGCCTCCCTTTTATACTATATTCCCACCCTCTAACACTACTGAAACCAACAGATATCGAACGAGTCTTTGACCTAGACGTATACATATATACAACATTATATATATATATATATATATATATATATATATATATATATATATATATATATATATATATATATATATTATATTTATATATATATATATATATATAATTTTTTTTTCATGCCGTCATAACTTTGATTGCTGACGTCATAATGTTTTTATAAACAATATGCCTCGTAACCTCCTCGACATCTCGCAATTCGCAAAGTTTCGTTATAATTTGAGAACGCCTTCAAGAGTTATCGTTCGCCATACGAAAGGGTAGAAACTCTTACATACATAAATATATATATATATATATATATATATATATATATATATATATATATATATATATATGTATGTATGTATGTATGTATATTTGCATTTTTATGTGTTCAGTGTTCATATTTCTTCTATGAATATAACTATTATTATTTTATAAAAATATTTTTGACAGAAATATTATACAAAAATACATAAAAATAACAAATATTTAATGTATCAGTATAAAATTATAAATGATCTGCTCAATTTACTTCAAATATAAATAATGATTTCATTCACAATTTGTGCTTATGATGGATAAATAATTATTATTTGCCCCTACACACAGTGTAGGCTTTGCCTTTGGGGTTACCATTGAAACTGTAAAATATTAAAAAAAAATATCCTTGTATTACTCATGTTAAGTTCTCTGGTGAATAAATGATTTTGATTTGATTTAAAAATCGAATTTTGTAACAAGTTTTAACCCTCTAGCACAAATACACTTTAAGCCACGATGATAACAAACACACGCAAACAACTTGGAAAAAAAACTCAAGAGGTTTTAAAACACTTTAAATGGTTAAGAAGAAAATAAATTTGTCTCCCCACTTAATATATATTTATTGACAGAGCAGACTTTCAAACTTAACTGTTCATTGCCAATACCAGTGAAAGCCAAGTAGAGAAGCTAGGAGAAGACAAAATAGGTTTGTCCAGAGTTGTGTCTGAAATGGATAAAGTAAAATTAAGGTTTCAAATGTTTGGAGCAAACATTTGTTCCTTTCCTTTATATTCACAAAAAACACAGAAAAAGTGAATAGGAAGAAAAACATGTGATACTTCAATATATCATGAAATGAATATTGGTTGCAAATGTTATCTTACTCATCAAGGTTGATATACTTCACATGACTATTTTTAATTCATATCATAAACTTTTATAATTCATTATATATTTGATTAATTTTAATTAAAAGTTATTAAATTGTAAAATTGAGTAAAACAATTGTTTTATGTTTAAATAGAGTTATTGATTCATTTATATTAATAATGTTTGAATTTTTTAATCGCCTCAGTCAATCAAGCATAGATTTTTATTGTCATATGTCTAAAGAAGCGCATGCTGTATTTATGAAAAACATTAAATGGCATCCAATTCAAAAAGCGTGTGCTGAAGGAAATTTAAATGAGGTAAAAATATTGTTTAAACAAGGCATAGACCTTAATCAATTATTTGATGGCCAAACACTTTTATCAATGGCTTGTAATAGGAATCATGTAGAAGTTTTCAAATATCTTCTAGATCATGGAGCAAGGGATTCATCTATGGAAACACATTTATACACAGCTTGCAGCGTAGGTCATTATGATATGGTTGATTATTTGCTTAAAATAGGCACAGATTTTACTTCAAAATTAATCAATAAGAATTCACTGCTACACAAAGCAGCAGAAAAAGGTCATGTTGAAATTATACATTTATTAATTAACAAAGGTTTAAGTGTACATGATGTAAATAAAGATGGATTGACTCCACTCCATATGGCTTGTATAAATGGCCATGAAAATGCTGCAGAAGCACTCATTAAAAATGGATCTGATATCCAAGCCGGTTCATACCCTATTACTTTACCTGATGGGGTAGAGAGTGACAGCTTACTATGGTAATCAAAATTTAGTTGAATATTTAATTAATTTAGGAGCCGATGTTAATGCCAAATCTGCCATGGGAATGACAGCTTTACATGCTGCTTGTTTTAAGGGAAACTTAGAGTGTATTAAAACTTTGAAGCTTCATCATGCTGAAATGAATACTAAATATATAAATTCAACACCTCTTCATATTGCGTTGTTCAAATATAGCTATGATGTTGTTGATTATCTCATCAAAGATACTAATATCGATATAAATGCTAAAGATGATAAAAATCACACTCCTTTACACTTGACTGCACTCTATGGTCGTACTGAAATCATTAAGTTATTAGTAGAACATAATGCTGACATCGAGGCTCGTACCACCTACGGATATACACCATTAAGTATAGCTAAAGCAAAAAATGTTACCGAAGTGGTAAAATATTTAACTAATATAAGTAAAGGAAATGATGGCACATTATTTGAAGCTGTAAAAGAAAATGATCCAATGAAACTTGAGTATGCTATTCAGCAAGGAGCAAACGTTAATTCCATAGATAAAAAATACGATTCCCCTCTTATCATTGCATCTAAGAGAGGATACTATAAAATAATTGAAATTCTAATAAAGCATAACGCAGATGTCAATATTTCATGTAAAAATAATAGTTCAGCACTACATTACGCTGCTAAATACAATCATATTGAAATTGTTCATTATTTACTTCAGCACGGAGCAAAATATGATACAAAAACAATTATAGAAAAGAAAACACCTTGTGATTTTGCTGTTCAAGATTCTGACATTCACATTTTGCTAAAATTAATTGATAAATTATTTGTTCAAGTTCGCAGGGAAAATATTGTTAATGAAGTGTTAATGATTAAAGACGAAGAGCATAATAAATGCTTGTAATTTCAGTGGAGATACTTTAATGAAGCTGAATTTAGCAAATACAACTAAAGATGTAGCTAAATCATTCCCAGAGCTAGTAGATTTACATCATGAGTATGATGAGTATCCTTTTTAATATCATCAGTTGACATCATATCAGTAGTCTAGACATTAAGGGTGTGTCCAGAAACAATAACTAAATGAATTCACAGGATAGCTTTTGGTAAAATATAAGGTCACAGCTTAATGTTTTTCAACTTTTGACTTTATTAAAGAAAATTAATGAATACATACACCTAATTGTTATTTCAAAAACAAAACTGACCAAATAAATTCCTTAATGTAGCCAAAAGACATTTTCAAAGACATCAATAACCCCTTTCATGCAGAGGTGTATTGTTCATTATTTTAAGCAGTATTTTAATCGGGAAGGAGCAGAGCTTTGTCAATCTGGACTGTGAATTGGGGGTAAAATACAACAGGTGTCATAAAAATAGAAGTGAGAGTTCTAGTTGTATTATCCCTACAAGAAATAAACACCAATAAATATAAAGCAACCTTTCATTTTTAAATATAACAATGTTTTCAAAAATTTTGATGCTTCCCAGCAAGATGGCCCCTGGAATTTTAATGCTCAAGCAAATCACAGAGCGAATGTCTATATACTTCATACATTTCACTGCACCATAGAGGAATCACAGCACAAGGTTACGTTTATTACACAAGTTTTTCTACATTTTTTTGGGTTTAACGTCCTTATGAGCAAAGATAATACAACCTAAAAGAATCAGGAGGTTTGAATAAAAAAAAAAAAAAATCTCCGGTTGGGAGTTTAAGTTCACTTTATTCCCCATTGTATAGAACTTAAAATGCAAAATTTGAATTCCACTGCAAAGAGAAGAGTTCTTTTTATGGCACATGAAAAAGCTGAGTCCATATCTATTTGACACAAGGAGCGCTGAAGGCCACATTTTTGTTGCAGTTCAGCTGTAGTTCCTCTAGCAGATAACACTGTTTTAACAGTATAACCTTCTTACTGTTATTTATTTCTTGTTTCTTCGCAATCAAAATTAAATTTAAATTAATTATTTGTATTCATTTAATAGAAAGTATTGTTTACAATATTTGATAATGATTTAAATGACACTGAGTTGGTAGCAACTCCACTAGAGTTAAAAACTTTAGTGGTTGAAGTGGTAAATAAGTTTTATGTAAATGTTATCTACTTCATTATAACTCTTTACCTCAGAAAAAAATAGCATACACTACATGGCTGTGAATGACTTTTTACCTCAGCTCCTTTTACCATCTTGCTTCACACATCAGTAAATAAAGTCACTTCGGTAAAAAAAAATCATTTCACAGCCTAGTAATATAATATACTATTCTATAATAATACTAACAATAACCTCTGTTCCAAAAAGAGGTAAGCCAGATTGTTGCAGTCAAAGCGAGGGAAGCAGCATCATTTTGGAAAATGTTGCAAGTATTTATTTTCTAATTTTACCTTGGATATTAGAATAATAATGATTGTAAAGGAGCACTGATAAGAAATGAGTTAAACTAGGTTTAAACGCTTTCCTGAAGGTACTAATGATGACGAATGTCGAATTATGGAACAGTTCCCAGATGTAGCATTGCATCTTGCTTGTTACATTTCCTAGGTGTCAATATAATTTGCGTGAGAGACACCTAGATACCTACCCCCGAGCCCATACCCGAGCACTTACCCTTGTAATTTGCTATTCATATGTAAAGTACAGATACAGGTATCTTTTTAGGTCAAGGAACTAGCACACTGAAGAATCAGCTACCACTGATACCTGCTGTTGGATATAAATATCCCTGAAGAAAGTAATCAAGAATCGATTTTAGATTCTTCAATTGCTTCTTTAACTTGCACTTAACATTATCTCTTTTTATGTGAACTTAGGGTATTTTGTTAATTAGCAAAATTCGAAATGTGGAGTGACTGTTTAATCCATCTTTCCAATATAATTGATTCCATTTTACTAAACCTAGAATATTAAAAAGTTTAATTTGTTCAAGAATCGACTGAAATCCACGATATATGAAGCCCCAGAGGAGATTACCTAGTTTAGTAAATAATTGCAATATCATTGGTCTAATAGTGAATACATATTAATGAGTTAATCTTATTATGTATTTTATTTTGTGTATCTGTTTAGTTTAAGTATGATAACTGAACAGAAACAAGAATTGTTTACAAATTCTTATCAATTTGTTTTATATCAGGCACTCTGAGGAATTGGCACCTCAGAGGCCTTGATGTAAAATGGTTTTTTTTTGTTATGCTAAATTTTATTATTTTTTTATTTAAAGATACAGGTTTTCATATTAGCCTATTCCTTTATTGATACCAAAAATTAAAAAAATAAAATAAAATAATAGTAATTTGATATTGATAATTTTGATTTGATAATCATTACTTTTTGCAAATTTCTTTATTTATTTGAAAATACTGTCCTTTTTATTTCAATGTTATAGTTGAGTTTTTCAAATTAAATTTTGTAAATATTAAATTATTAAAAAAAAATAATAATAAAATATATATCTAATGTTATTAAATGAAAATAGTCACACTATACCAAAAAAAATTAATAAATTTAAACTTCTTATTTGTGTTGTAACCTCGGCTGACAGCCTATGGCTAAGCCTACAGTTATATTTTATTATTGTTAAAAAATTGTATATTTTTTTGCAATAAATATTTCTTCTATTCTAATCTATTTCATATTAATGATTTTTAGTTGATTACACCACTGATTAATATACCTTCCTCTGTGGATTACACGACTAATGTTTTTAAAAATAGTAGTGTAGCGGCAGGGGCTTGCGCCTGACTGGAACTACAATTAAGGGAAGCAAAACTTCCGTAAATACTAAGTACTGGAAGGGATGAGTCTCAGTACACAAGTAAAACCACATCAAATTTTCAATATATATAATTTCATGCGTTTTAGAGACAGATAACTGGTTCGGTAATAAATTAAATAGATTAATGTAAAAATAAATAATGATAAGATAGGAAACAAAGTAGCATAGGCAAGAGCAGGTTATATATGTTGGATTCATAGGCATTAAATAGAAGTTTAATAAATGGTACCAGATCATTCCATCTTTAGCAGAGTTTGTTTTCTCGAACCTCATATGCTGGATACAAGTTTGGTGATCATCCAAAATATGCACTTTTACTTAATTTTATAGTAAAACGTAAAAAAAAATTTGCTTAATCACAGGTAACTATACAAGATGGCGGCAAATGCGCTGAATTTCCCTTGGAAACTTTCAAAATAACGGCATTCAGTGTTGCCAACTTGGGTGGATGAATTAAATGAAATCTAAATCCAGATCTGAAATGTAGACTCAGGTTCAGATGTAGAATGTTGTGCGGGTCTAGTATACTCTGTCGTAGACAAGTAGCAGGGTCACTTACAAGGTTTAGATTTAAGGTCATTGAGATTTATATCTTACTATAATTAAATTAAAGAGGTAAATCAAAAAAAGATAGTAAAAGTAAAGAATTAAATAACATTTTAATAATGAAAATAAAGACAAAAATAAAAACATTAAAACTTCTGACATTAATAATTAAATAATAACAATTACTAAATTACATTAATGTACAAAATATCAGAGTATTATTCTTATAAATATATATTATTTTACCTAAATTTTTCTTCAGTAAACACGAACTGTTAGAATACTTTATAAATCCCTGTTTAATAGATATACTACTAGTTAAACATTTTAAAACAGCAAGAATATAATATAGTTAAATTTGTGAAACAAAGAAACAAATTATGTGCTTATCTTTAAGAATTTATATTTTAAAGGTAAGTGATATGAGTCATAACTCATCTTTTTATTTTTAAAATAATATTTTTAAATATGATAAATAATTGTCATTTTACATTGTAGTTTAAAATAAATATTTAAGCAAACCTATAAGCTCAAAAAGTTGCGGCTATTTGAATAATAAAGATAACAGTCCAAGAGCCAGGCCTAAAAAATGTGACTCATTTTCTACTACTTCAACCCACATTTTTCTTAAAATATACCTTAAATTATGAAGGAAAAATATAGTCTGCCTATCCAGAGTGGAGCCTTTCATATGAATGCGCTCGCTCAAAATATTAGAAAATCGCACAAATTCCCGTTTTCTTGCACAATAAGTGGTTCCGTGTGGGTCGTGTGCAAAACATGAAGAGAACATTTCTTTTAAAGGTGATAAAATTTACTATAAAACGAGTGTTTTTTGTCAAAATTGTATAACTACAACTGAAGTTATGACATTTGTTAAATGACCAAAAAATGCACAAAAGTTTTTTCAAAGGAATTGCCTGACTTTGCATAAATTAACCATTTCTTTGGTGCTTTTGAAAGAGCCATAACTTTGGTTGCAGTTTTCCGATTTTGATGATTAAACCCTCGTTTTATAGAACATTATATCACCTTTAAAAAAATTCTCTTCATGTTTTGAACACGACCCACAGGGAACCACTTATTTTAAGAAAACTGAAATTTGTGCGATTTTATAAAATTTTGAGCAGGTGCAATCATATGAAGGGCTCCACTCTGGATAGGCAGACTATGTTTTTCTACATAATTTAAGGTATCTTTTCAGAAAAATTTGGTTTAAAGTAGTACAAAATGAGTCACATTTTTTCAGCCCCGACTCTTGGACTATAACTTTATCTCTCTGGTTTTAATTCAACCATGGTGATAAGGATATTAGAAGATTAGGAAATAAGCAAACATGTTTACAGTGTGTTATAAAGTTTGCTTAAGAAAAAAAAATCTTTTTAAAATGTGCCCCCAGTTCGTATACTACGAGGACCTATTCTGAAGCAGAATATATATATATATATATATATATATATATATATATATATATATATATATATATATATATATATATACACATATATATATATATTCTTGTATTACCAGTCACATAATATTAAAAAATTATGATTATATATCATGGATAACATGTATACATCATGTGTAACACATACATGAATACATTATGTCCATAATATACTTTTGAATTATAAATAGACTTATGGTTGAATTTATGAACAGTGGCGAATATGTTATCTTCTTCAAATTGAACATTTAATTGCTTCATTGACTAAATATATTTATTAAATTTTGGTTTAAAAATAATTGAATATGAACAATACTCCTTGATAATAATCCCTGACGAAAATCAATGATAAAAAATGCAGAATTAAATTAATAAAAAATAAAATACATTACAATAAAATATTTGTTGATAATTTGATCTTTTTTACAAATCTATTTATATTATTTATTTATAACATTTTAATTACATCATTGTTTCTTTTTAGTAAATTAAGGTATTAAAAAAAATTGTTATACATTTTAAAGTTTTAAATTAAAAATTGGTTAGGAACACTTAAAAGAAATAATTAAAGTTATAAATTTTGTCGTTTATAATTATTTGTAATTAAACAATGTAATAAAACAATGGCAATATAATCTAATAGGCGGTTAAAAGAGAGAGGACAAATACACAGCACTAGTGAAAACAGAAATACATGGTGAAAAGAATGGGCGCAACACATAATCAGTTCATTCTAATTATATTTTTTGTAATAATTATATGTTATATATATATATATATATATATATATATATATATATATATATATATATATAATATATAAAATATATATATATGTGTGTGTGTGTGTATTAAATAGTTCAAGCTTAATGCTGAGAGTTTTAAAGAACATTTTACTAAGAAATAACAAAATCTTCTAAAAATGCATGAGTATATTAGTGATGCTAGCATAGTCAATGTTGAATGAAATTTACTTTTATTTGAGTTGACATATGGATTATAAGCATAAATGAAATGTGAGAACAGACTATACTACCTTCAGCAATATTCTGATAACAATATCCTGAATTATGTTTACATTTTTCTCTGTTTTCACATCCTTGGTCACACTCTATCAGGGATAATTCAAAATTATAAAAAACAGCTATAAAACAAGTAATAATATTTAAGTTCATATGAATAGCTTCTCAAAAAAAAAAAAAATTATTTAATATTTAGGTTATTTGTAAATGCTACTGAAATATACTACATATGTTATATCAATATTGCCATTGGTTTAAGTTAATTTATTAAAATTTATTTTCAATAATTAAAAAATCTATTTAATAAATAAATAAAAGCTTGTTTGTCGTTGCTGCCCTCAAATCAAAGTACACAAAATCAAAAGCATATCTGTGCATCAAATTCAGCACTTCACCACAACATGGTCATATTACAGGTTAAACTATTAAGTTGAAGTGGTTGATCCAAACAAACGATAAAAGATAATTGACTAATGAATAGTGTTTGATTTAAGCTTAGAATCAGTTTTTTTAATATTTGTTGAATAATAGACAACTAAAGCTTCAAAAGGTCAAACTGAAGCTCGTGGTAAGACCAATATTAAATATTTTTATAAAGCTCACATATGCTCCTAACACTTTGACTTGATAGTTCAATGTATTACAGTCTATGGTTTAATTTAGCAGGTACTAATCAGATAAGATGCAAATAACTTTACTTGATGGGTAGGGTTGATAATATAAAATAATTATACACAAGAGAGAGAAAGATATTCACTATTGAATATTAAAAGATAATTACTAGATGAGTGTCCACTCTGATGCTAGATTGAATAACGAACAAGTAAAGTATTCTAAATTAAGTACACACAACAATTGTGAATAGATTATTATTAGATTAATTACATAAAACTTTTAAAAAGTATTATTAGAAGGGAATAGCATATTTAAAGTAAAAATGTGTAAGAACATCACAAAAAATGTGAAAATTAAAATAATTGCATTAAAAATGTTACTTATAACTTTGGATCATAACATCAAGTAGCAAATTAGCTAATTCAATTGATACATTTTCTTTAGTACCCAAAATATTTATTTTTTATATAATTACACTGACTTATAAATAAATACATCATAGTGTCATTAGCAGATGGGTAATTGCCAAAAGGTTAATTCTACTTATCAGATGAGTGCCAGTTATTTTGAACCACAGACAATAATTAAAAAGATAAAATTTAACCAAATAATTTCTCGAAGCATGAATGACAGTAGGGTTTGTCATTTTGTTCTTTGAACGTTCCTTTGTTTAGCTGCTTCAAACAGAAAGCACAGACAAAGTGCTCAGGGTGAAATTTCCTAAACATAGCTGTGATGCACCTTCCTGGAAAAAGAACATGAAATGTCAGAGAAAATTATAACAAATAATAAGCAAGTTGACATAAAAACTTTTACATATCTTTTATATAGTATCAATCCTTGAGAGACCCTTTAACTGGAATTTGGATTGTAGGATAAAGGACCTCTTACACATGGATTAAAAGGTAGCTAAAGCAAGGATGTAGGATTTTGTTTGTTACTAGGCATGTAAATTTTGGTTTTGTTATCTCCTTTAATAAGAGTGGAAGCATTAAAGTAAAAAAAAATGTGACACCCCCTTTACTTCATTAAATCCATGTTTTAGCATCTCCAGACCTCAAAAATCTGAAAAAAGTGTCTCTATAGACATATGAGAGATTTTAAGAGCATTTTTATAGCAAACACTGTACAACTGAATACCAGGCAGCAATGATTTATGATAAGAGCTATGATAAGGCTTTTATTTTCTAAACAATTCCGTAACTATAACGAGAATTTCACAAAAAGTTGATAAATTTAAATTATTTCCGTATTTAAGGCAAAGGTTTGTAAGTTTTAATTAAATTGTATGTTCTTATATTCATATTACAAGAAATGAACTCTTAAATATCATTTTCCACTAATAAAAGTCAGATTTTATGAAAAATCCCCTTGTAAAAAAATAGGATGTTCAGAAAATGATTTGTGGCAGGAATTCGAAACCATCTTATAAGATAGCCTATAGGTTACTTTTATCCACCTGTCTATTATATGAAACCAGAGCTAAAATCAATTCTTGAGAGAAACAAACTGATTAGAGTAAACTAGATGTTTTCGCTATGTTCGAAATTTTCTCTGTCATTTTTGTGGGTTAATGACGTCATAAAAAAATATTTTCCGAATAACACAACTACAGCAGTTAGACGGATTTATGTACAAAGTTTCAACACTCTAACATAAATACCCTGGGAGATACAATGATAACAGACACACACAGATATAGACAGAAAACTTTGTGAAAACCACTTAGGAGGCCTTAAACGTAACATCCCGGTTTCAGATATTATTGTAAACACAATACTTTTTCTATAAACCTGCGGTATAAATGAGGAAAAGTATAACATATGATTTGTTGACATAATGTTATAAATCTGATAAAACCCGATAATGTGATAGTACGTATATTTGTTTCACACACAACATAGTAGTACAGGCGTATAAAATTTCAGGCCGATCAGTACACTTCTTGAAGTTTTGAGATTTTTTGAAATTTTTGCAGAGCTATTATTTTAGGTTTATAACGTCACACATATTTCATAAACAACAGGGCTTGGGACATAAAGAAGGTCGATTTTAGTACTAAGTTTCATTTTGATCTGAGAAAGCGTTCAAATGATATTGTGTCTCATAGAAACATCTAGTAACAAAAATCTTGTACATCCATACATACACACTTGCACATACACACATATATATATATATATATATATAATATATATATATATATATATATATATATATATATATATATATATATATATATATATATATATATATATATATATATATATATATATATATATATATATATATATATATATACATATATATATATATATATATACCACCCCACGATCCCAACATCCATAGACTCAGTTTTCTTTGAAAATTTGCAAAAAACAATATAAAATAACTTGATGATCCAAGATCAATTTAAAATATAAATGCCCATTATTACTGAAAATAAACATTTAGTACTTTGTGTCGATGTGTTTTTTCCAGTAAACCTATAAATTTATAAAAAATAAAAAAAAAATTATGTTTGTGGCATTCCTGATTAAAGGGAAATGACAAAGGATTTTATCTTATCATGTACAAGTTCTCAACACCAACACAGTAAAGACTCTAACACAGACTATAGTTTATTGTCAATCTGTGACTCTAAATAACTATAATAGTTAAGCTAAACACTTTTTTGATAAGAACAACAAATATCCCCATATTTTAGGCCACTACGTAATCTTCAAACTACCTGTGATTGGTTTGTGACAGCCAGCACAAAGAGACCCTCTTTTGGCATGATAATGTGTTTCACAGTATGGCAGTCCTTCATGATCAAAGAATGAACCACCTTGAAACGGCTGCCTACAGTCCTGTAATATTACCACAAACAAATATTAGTCATTGCTAAAACATAGATTATAAGGTAAAATACAGTAATCAAATAATGAACTACATGTTGGACAAAGAAACATGAGCCTGAGCCTCTGGGCCTAATGTTTACTTATATATATATATATATATATATATATATATATATATATATATATATATATATATATATATATATATATATATATATATATATATATAATATATATTATATATATAATTTTAATTTCAAGATGGGTTAGAATAGAAAGTCGGATTATAAGGATTGCAGACAGGTCCTTAAAAAGAGAAGATTTTCAAATTTTTATTGTAAGATTTTATAATATGTCAACATTATTATAAATGGTTAACCAAATACCACATTATTTCAATTATTGACATATATTAACTATCATAGAATCAGAAGTGGGATCATTGCACAGACTCTTAATGCTAAATTTGTTTTACTATTTGTCAGATATTATTTTATTTTATAGCACACCAAAAATGAGGATAAAATTATATTCCAAACAAACATTGCAGCAGCCTAAATGAGGTTGATACAACGTTTCGAAAATTACTTACTTCGAAAAAAAAGTACTAGTGCTATTGCTAACACTCCCCCTCACAACACGAGGCTTTAGAGCTTTCTTGTGAGAGTTAAATTTTATATACTTACAATTTTCAGATTGGTAATTATTGTTTTCTCATTTTGTAAATATTTTAAAACTTGGGCACTTCAGGGAACAAAAACCAACTTTCTTAGATTCCTACCAAACAATAGTCAGTCTGATAGGAGTCTACAGAAGTTGTTTTTAATTACCTAAATTGCCTAAGTTTTTAATATATAAATAATTTCATGTATATTTTGTGTATCTAATGTAATGGAAATTATAAAAAATAAATAAATACCAACATTAAAAATTAATAAAAAAGGAAGGAATACACTTTATCACAACGACATCTCTTCAAAATCCCTTCTGATTATTCTTTTCCAAATAAAAATTGAAATTGATATTCTTGGGTTATCCAAAAAATAGGTAAAAAAATAAACATAAAATATTTACCATAGATGAAGTTTCCTCATACAAGATGCCTCAAGAGTTCATTTAAAATAAGAAGATAATTGACAGCTATAATAAACATAGATTAACTACTAGTACTAATACAGAAGTAATGTTTAGACATTTGATGGCTCTTTAACAACTCTTTACTTCTTTATAAGACAACATTTTGCTTGTCCCCAGGCATACTCATGCCTAAAAACCTTAAATATGAAAGATATAACATATTAATCATGGAATGACTATCATTACGTATACCAGGGAAAGGGGTACATCGGCTTTGCTACGCTCATCCTCCCTACTTCAGACTCACATTGCTGGTCCTCAGATAGTAAATACATCAGCCACGGGACAGACAAGATATAGTTTTATATTGAAGTAAGTAGTCTTATAAAGTAGTTATTATCCTATAAAGTGTTTAAACTTAAAATAAAGCCAGTCTGAAAGAGAAAAATAAAAACAGGAAATATTACCTTTTTACACTGAAGTTGTAAACCAAAGTTATACCACATAGTGGCCAGATGATCAAATCTGATGATGAATGACCACATTTTACTTAAATCTGAGAGTTAAAAAGACTCTCTGTAAGTATGCCAATACCTCCTTCAAAATTAAAACAGGGTAAATAAAATTTATTTATTCATAAAGTATTTTTTTGGAAAAGTGAATGAGGAAGACCAATTACATTTCGTTATTATATAAAAAAATTTAATCCAATAATTTCAGAACTAAACTATTTTGATATACAAATATGTTGGTTTATTCTGGGTTTTTTACAATAGATACAAGAAGGGTGAAAGCAATGGATGAGATGTGAAGAGGTGAAAATTGAAATGAAGCAACGCAGAGGCGAATGTGAGCTGAGCAGTGGGGAGTCAGCAGTAGATCGATGTCTACGCAGAGGCGAATGTGAGCTGAGCAGTGGGGTGTCAACAGTAGATCGATGTCAACGCAGAGGCGAATGTGAGCTGAGCAGTGGGGTGTCAGCAGTAGATCGATGTCAACGCAGAGGCGAATGTGAGCTGAGCAGTGGGGTGTCAGCAGTAGATCGATGTCAATACATATAACTCCCAAGCCATGATGACCAAACTTAACAAATACTATGAGTATTTACAGGCAAATGAAGGATCTAAGTCCTGGATTAATAGATTTTGTGAGCTATACCCGTAAAATACAGTAAATTCATAAATCACAGAAAATTATTGGATAAATTTTGAAATTTAAGAATGGATAAATAATTAAGACTGACAACGAGACACATTTTATTTTATTATCAGCATTAATTTAATTATTTTCCAATGGCATTTATACAAAAATGCCATGATTTTTTTTTCTCAAAAAAATCATAAAACGCAGAAAAATGATGTGGTCCAATTGAAATTTGGCATGCTTATAGGCAAATTATGTATAAGACCAACATATGTACCAAGTTCCATCTCATTATCAGCATTAGTTCAATAGTTATCGAATGACTTAAATACGTTTTTTTTTAAATGGAAATTGGAGAATAATCAAATTAAGTTGAAATTTAGTCCGAGTATATACCTTTACGTAATAAATAAGTACACCATGTTTCGTTTTAATACAGCAAGTATATCCATGAATTTTGTTGACGAGGAAAAGTTCCGAAATACCCTATACCCAATTTTTTTCTAAAACTAATAGCTGGTCCATCAAGTCAATTATGGTGCAATAACACCATAGTAACTAAACACTATACAGGTTTCATAAGCCCAAGGCGTCCAATTAGTCAGTTTTAATTTTACTTTATTTTCTACTACTACTAAATGGCCCACATGAACCAGTTTTGGATATTATTGCGTAAAAAGGGATCATTTAGGTCTTATTAAACTAATAATATCCCTGTGTAAGTATAAACCAACTAGTAAAAACTGAATTCAAGAGGACTGACTTTTACAGCTACTAGATTATCCACTTGGTCCAGTTTCGTATATTATCGTGTAATTAGACTTTAATAACATTTCTAGTCTTATATAACTAATAATATTGCAGTGCAAATTTAAAGGTATATAAGATATTAAACTTGATGATACAAAGTCAATTTAAAATAAAAACACCCATTGTAATCTACATTTATATATATATATATATATATATATATATATATATATATATATATATATATATATAATATATATATATGCACGTGCCTCAGTCCCAACAGTTTACCGCTCAGTCTTCTTTTCTTCTCTTGCCTGACGAAGTTGTTATACAACGAAACGTTGCAAATGTACTACGTTTTTTACTGTCATTCTTATCCATCTGTTTTTATCGTTAATTATATATATATATATATATATATATATATATATATATATATATATATATATATATATATATATTATATATATATATATATATATATATATATATATATATATATATATATATATATATATATATATATATATATATATATATATATATATATATATATATATATATATATATATATTAATTAACGATAAAAACAGATGGATAAAGAATGACAGTAAAAACGTAGTACATTTGCAACGTTTCGTTGTATAACAACTTCGTTAGGCAAAGAAGAAAGAAGACTGAGCGGTAAACTGTTGGACTGAGGCACGTGCAATATATATATATATATATATAATATATATATATATATATATATAAGTTGAAAATTTGGGGTTCCTTAAAACTCTAAAAGTACTTGAAGGATCTGGGCTAAACTTTAAACTTGGACTAATCATACATCAGAAGGAGTCAAAAACCAGATCTTGATCCATGCTAAAATAACAGTATAGGATTAGAGTACAAATTATTTTTCTGAGTGCTTACAGCTCGAAATATACTTGAGAAACCTTTAAGGTCTGATCGGAATCCTAAAGCAAAAATAATAAGGGTTTAGTGCAACACAAACTAAACTAATAAATTCCACACTTAGACGACTCGTAGGCCATATTAACTAAAATTTATGTCACAACGAAATTCGTTCACAAATAACAATAGGGGATTAGAGTAAAGAAATAAGTTTTAGATGCTTATAGCTCAGAAATTAATTAACAGATCTTAAATAAACTTAAAAATTAGACTACTCATGGGTCAGAATGACCATATTTTATTACTCAATGAGATCTGACCTCAAATAAAAATAGGCGGTTAGTGTAAGGAAATAAAATTTGAGCACTTATAGCTCGGAATTTAATCGATAGATCTTGACTAAACTTTAAAATTAGAAAGCTGATAGGTCTGAGTAGACACATAAGTTTTATCGGGATCGATTCTGAAATAATAGAGGTTTAGAGTAATTTAAAAATTTGAGAGCTTACTGTTCGGAATCTAATTGATGGATTTTAACTAAACTTTACACTTAGATGACTCATAGGTCAAAATGGCCATATCTTATGACTTATCGATCATAAATATCCGTTCTCAAATACCAATAGGGAGTTAGTGTAATGAAATATAATTTGAGTACTTATGGCTTGGAATGTAATAGATAGATCTTGACTAAACTTTAAAACTTAGAATGCTCATGAGTCAGAATTAACACATTCTACGAAAAAAATAGGGGTAAGTGTAAAAAAATGTTCAGTGCTAACAGATTGAATCTTATCGATGGATCTTGACTTAGCTTTCAATTTATACTACTGGTTGATCACAATGAACATATTTTATGTCTCAAATAATATAAATAAAAATATTTATTTTCTGTCCTAAATTAATAGTTTAATCCAAGTTTTCATTGCTTTCTCTAATTGACTAATAATGACTTAGCAAAAATTTCGAAAAATCCTAAAACACGGAAAAATGATGCGATTCGATTGAAATTTAGCCCACGTGTAGCCATGTATAAGACTAACATATGTGTTACATTTCATCTCAATAAAAGCTTTAGTTCAATTTTTATCGAATGATTTTTTGAATCAGAATATAATCTAATTGAGTTTAAATTTGATAAAAATGTATTAATTGACGTAATAAATAAGTGTACTAAGTTTCATTGTAATACAAAAAGTATAACCATGATTTTTGGTAGATTATAAAAGTTAAGCAGCATCGAGCGTGGTCAGTGCCTAAATAAATGACCACTGGGAATGAAACGAATATTATTACCATCTGAGGACGAGCGAAGGGAGTCCGAAAACGTGTTGCAGTATAAATTTAACGACTTGTATATTCTAAGGACGAGCGAAGCGAGTCCAAAGCTGGGAGGATGAGCGTAGCAAATCCGATGTAATGAGGAAAAGTTCCAAGGTACCCCGTACCCGATTTTTCTACTTAAAATCACAGTGTGGCCTCACAGTGTGAGGTTTTGTTTGTTTGTTGAAAATTACTAATGAAGTTTTGGCAGGATTGATTGAAAGTTTGACCTGTTTGCACCAGTTCTTAATCAGCCTTATCGGTGTTTGAATTACCTCTAGGGCTTATAAGATAAAAGTCATCTTTTAAGTCTCATACAGATCCGTTTTAATATAAAAGAGGTTAACTGTAACATATTGGTGATTATTTTGACTATGGTCAAAATAATCACCTTATGTGTCTAAATGAATACAAAGCTTAAAGTAAAGCAATGTGCAAATGTTGCATGTTAACGATGTAAAATAATTTTAAATTTTTCTAGTTTGCATATAAAATTTTTTAATGGCATATTCTGTATTCTATTCATGAAATATTATTGTATTCTCAGTATAAGTCAAAATAAACTATTAAAGATTTACATTTTTAATAGTTAACTTATCGAAATAACTATAATATAAAATAAATAAATATTTATTTATTTATTTATTTTATCGAAATAACTAAGAACCAAGCAATCATAAAGCGCGGCTTGATAGACAAGAACATCTTAAACCCAAGAGATATATACTAGAGGGGGCTCTGTGTAACCTCATTGAAACCTCTTCTAAGAGTAAGTTAAGGTTACTATTATTAAATCAATTGTTTTCGGATTACTGCACATGGTTTGTGTTATCATTTGTATTTTTAACTTCTACTATATAAGTCAGAGTAATTTTGTCGTTTATTTGATTACAATGATAGTCTAACATGGACTACCAGGTTAACCTGACCACCTTGGTCAGGTTATTTTACCGATGTTTCAAAATTCAACCAATAGAGCCCCTCTAGTAATATATCGCTATGTCTTAAACAAAAAACTTTATTGCTGTTACAGCTGTTAACAACTTCTATTGTTTGTAGTCCTCAAAGAAGGATTACAAACAATAGAACTCCTTGATCATTAAACTATTTGACGAGCGAAGCTCGGGTATCACTGCTAGTAGAACATACAATGTTCTACCCCAAGTGTAGGAGACCACCCAATGTAATCTAAACTTGTAATTACTTTTAGCGAATTTTCAAAGAAAAAATGATCTTATGAGATTGGGGTCATGAAGGAAGGAAAGGGGGGAGGTAGATTTTTGGAAGGGGGGTCTCCTTGATCAAGAATATATATATATATATATATATATATATATATATATATATATATATATATATATAGCCGCCTCCGTGTTTAAGGCGTTAGTCTTTACACTTTGACACCGCTCTCAGTTCATAGAAGATTGTTGTTAAGATAAATTATAGCTAACTTTAGAATACAATATATGTATAATATATACAGGGTGTTTCATATAAAGTGTCCACCAGAAAAGGAGGTGATATAACTCCTCAAAAGGAACAAAAAATGTCCTATTACATAAACCCCGATCTCCAACCGTTTTCCCACAAGGTCAAATTTAATATTTTAAAAAAATATTTGACCTCACATCATAAAATTGTTAATAGGGTTTTAACTATTCAAGCTAGAAATGCGAAATTGGTATCAGTAGAAAGCTGAGTAAATTTCCTAAAGGACAAACTACTAACTATGTCAAATATTTTGGAAATACTGCCCAAAAATTTGCATGAAACATGATTTTTTAAAAAAAATGAATTTTATGGAATTTTTGTAGTAGGGCATTAGAGGAAGTAAGAGATGAGCAAAAGTTCAGCCAAGAACGGAAAAAACTTCTCTTATGATTGCCCTTGAAGAAAAGTTAAATAATTTTATACATTGAATAGTCAAAATTTTAAGCCATTCTTCCTAGAAGTTGGAAAAACTGATATTTTTTTGGCATTTTTGCATATGTCTACAATGTTAATTACATGGTACATAAAATAATTAAAAATCTCTAAAGCAAGGAAAAAGAGTGGTTTTAGAGAAAAATGTGTAAGAATATAATAGGTTTATTTTACCTTCTAGAGTCTAAAAATCGTATTATTAAATTATTTTCGAAAATAAAATATTTTGTTAAATTAACACATTATTTTTACTTTTATACGACAAAAATGATCAGTTTTTGCAACTTCTAGCAACAATAGCTCACACTTTTGACTATTGAATGTATAAAATTATTTAACTTTTCTTCAAGGGCAATCATAAGAGAAGTTTTTTCCGTTCTTGGCTGAACTTTTGCTCATCTCTTACTTCCTCTAATGCCCTACTACAAAAATTCCATAAAATTCATTTTTTTTAAAAAATCATGTTTCATGCAAATTTTTGGGCAGTAGTTCCAAAATATTTGACATAGTTAGTAGTTTGTCCTTTAGGAAATTTACTCAGCTTTCTACTGATACCAATTTCGCATTTCTAGCTTGAATAGTTAAAACCCTATTAACAATTTTATGATGTGAGGTCAAATATTTTTTAAAAATTTAATTTGACCTTGTGGGAAAACGGTTGGAGATCGGGGTTTATGTAATAGGACATTTTTTGTTCCTTTTGAGGAGTTATATCACCTCCTTTTCTGGTGGACACTTTATATGAAACACCCTGTATATGTGTGTGTACGAGATTTTTGCGTCCTAGACGTTTGTATGAGATACGATAATCGAACGCTTTCTTGGGTCGAAATGAAACTTGGTACTAAAATCAATCTTATTGATTTTACCCAAAACACCCCACAAACAATTTAAAAATCACACTTAAACCAGTATGACAAACTGATATAGCACAAAAACCATGTAGGCGCGGGGGCCGTGAAGCGGCCCTTAGCGCCGGGAAGCGGCTAAGAGGCCGAAGGCCTCTTGTTTTGAAACGTCGTGAGTTAAAAATAAAGCATAACTTATTTTCTAAATGAAACAGGTTTAGACACAAAGGAGGATGTATAACCTTCCAAGTAGGTTTTAACAACATCATATATACGTAATAAACAAATAAAAAACTCAGCCAGAATAAATAAAGCTATAAATAAATTTAGACTTGTAAAATCTAATAATATAATTTCGAACTGATAGAGAGTTCTTTAATACTATACACTGGATCTCCTCTTGTAAGAGCATAAAAAAGACCAATAATTTTAATGAGACAACATGCGGATAAAGGCAGTACAGTAAAAAAATCGTATACGAGGTCTCTCGGAACTTTTCTTTATGACATCAGATTCGCTACGCTGTTCCTCCCTGCTTCGATCATAAACAAGTCGTTAAATTTATACAGCTATATGTCTTTGGACTCGCTTCGCTTGTCCTCAGATAGTAAATACATCCGTTTCATTCCTAGTGAATACTGGAATACGTGGAAGCGTGGTTCATACCCATGAACCACGCTCAATTCTGCTTTACTTTTATGATCCAACAAAAATCATAGATATCCTTGTATTAAAACGAAGCATAGTGTACTTATTTTTTACGTATAGGAAAATACACTTGTACCAAATTTCAACTCAATTAAAAGTCAATTCATAACAATTGAACTAATGCTGATGATGAGATGAAACTTGGCACATATGTTAGTCTTATACGTTGCTACATGCGTGCTAAATCACAAATGATCGCATCATTGTTCTGCGTTTTATGATGTTTAAGGTTTGGGTTAGTGTAGTATGGGTTAGTGTAGTTAGGTTAGCGTCATAAAAAAAAAAATTCTGGATATCAAAACTACACCAATAGACTGATTTTTATAAAGTTTCAACTTTCTAGTATAAATACACTGGGAGCTCGGATGATAACAGACACACATACAGACAGACAACTATGTGAAAAACAACTTAGCAGGCCTTAAAAACACCTGAAATAGATAATTCTGGAGACATACTGGTTTTGTATTTTTTGCTTTTAATAAATTAACAAGGTGTAAAATGAGGAAAAGTAAAGACCATTTTCTTATGTTTTGATTCAGTCTCCAGAGGGAAAAAGTAATGACTGTACTAGAAAGTAGCTGTAGGCTTAAAGGATTAACAATGCTTAAATCGTATAGAGATTGACAAATATTGATTTCATATTTTTACATTTCCTTATACATACTGTAGGTATATAGGAAAAGTATTGTGTTTGCAAAAAAATCTGAAACTGGAATGCCAGCTGAATTATCCGTTTTATTGAAATAAAACAGAGTCTCTCCACTAATGATATATATTTGACATAGCCAGCTTTCAATCTTAACAGATCATCATCAGTGCCGGCGAGCAGCGAAGAAAAGAGTTAGGAGACAGCGGTTACAGTTTTGTCTAGAGGCTTGTAGCTGACAAGCCTCTAGTCAGCTACAAGCCTCTAGACAAAACTGTAAACGCTGTCTCCTAACTCTTTTCTTCGCTGCTCGCCGGCACTGATGATGATCTGTTAAGATTGAAAGCTGGCTATGTCAAATATATATCATTAGTGGAGAGACTCTGTTTTATTTCATAACTTGAAACTCCACAACTCATTTTTCCTTATCCGTTTTAGTTTTTTTTAGGCCTCATAAGTGGTTTTTACAAAGTTGTCTGCCTGTATGTGTGTCTTTTATCATCGTACCTCCCATCGTGTATTTATGCTATAAAGTTGAAACTTAGTACAAAAATCAGTTTATAGGTGTAGTTGTGCAATCCGGAAATTAATTTTTAATAATTATTTATATTAAAACTAGCAGTGATACCCGAGCTTCGCTCGACAAATATTTTATGTATCAAACAACAAATTATTAATTATTCCTTTGAGAACTACAAAAAAGTTGTTAAGAACTGTAGCAACTGTTTTTCTTGTTAGCAAGAAAAGTCCTTGTTTAAGATGTTTTGTCCACCCGGTGAATCTCAAGCCGTGCTTTATGATTGATTGGTAAGTTGCTTGTTTCGATAAGTTGACGATCAAAAATGGAATTCTTAAATCGTGTGTTTTGACTTTTAACGATGATACAATAATATTCATAACAAAATACGCCTATTGTTATTTGTGAAGGAATTTCGTTGAGACATATAATGCGTCAATATGACCTTTGAGTCGTTTAATTGTAGAGTTTGGTCAAGATCCATCGATTAGATTCCAATCTGTAAGCACTTAAATTTAGTGTTGCACTAAGCCATATTATTCGAACGGGTGCAGATAAGACTTAAAACGTGACTACTTAGACCTATAAGCATTCTAAGTTTAAAGTTTAGTCAAGATCTATCAATTAGATTCTGAGCTGTAAGCGATTACAAAAATGAATTGTTGCACTAATCTCCTACTGTTACTGTTATTTTAGCACTGATCAAAATCTGACACAGTTTATGACTCCTTATGATATATGATTAGTAAATCTAAACTTTGGTCAAGATCCTTTGAGTAGTTTTCGAGTAATAAGCAACCAAAATTTTTCAACTTATATATATATATATAATATATATATATATATATATATATATATATATATATAATATATAATATATATATTATATATATATATATATATATATATATATAATATAATCCGCAATAATGGCTCAGCAAAAATTTCGTAAAATTAAACAACGCGGGAAAATGTTGCGATCAATTTGAGATTTGGCACGCATGTAGCCATGTATATGACTAACTGCTAAGTTTCATCTTATTAGCTTAAGTTCAATTATTATTAAATGATTTGGATAAGGTTTTTTAAAAATTGTTTAAATTCGACAAATAAGCCAATTGAATTGAAATTTGTAAAAAAAGGTAACATGATTTTTATCAGTATTTTGGGATGCCTGTAGTTAATAAGTTTACTAAGTTTAATTTTAATACGACAAGTATAACCATAAAAAGTTATGATATATATATATATATATATATATATATATATATATATATAAAATATATATATATATAGTATATCATAACTTATGGTTATACGTGTCGTATTAAAATTAAACTTAGTAAACTTATTAACTACAGGCATCCCAAAATACTGATAAAAATCATGTTATCATAACTTAAGTGGTAAAAACTATTTAAGTGGTAAAAATCTCTCCGCCAAGTCATGGGTTCAAAAAAGTAGGAAAATCAACTTTTCGTCCCACCAAGTCATAACCTTATTGGATGGTGACGGTCAAGTTGCTAGGTTCTCAATACTAAAGGGCCTTATTCAAACTGTGAGGCAATCATCAGCTTATTCTCCTTAGCGACAAGCCAGCAGTGTGAACAAATTGTATAGCTTCTTTTACTATTTTTTGAGATACCAAACAATTCAGATGTTCGTGGAGATTAATCATGAACAGATTTTAGGAGTTACTTACCTGCATAGATCCAGGAGTATACAAAAGAAATGAATGAATGAAACGATAAAGTTACGATATAATCAGGCACTACACCCTATAAACCTTTGCCAACACTACCTCTAAAGATAATTCACTTTTCATGGACGCCGCCAAGGAGAAGAAGCTGATTAATTGTATCACAGTTTGAATAAGGCCCTTTAGTATAGACAACCTAGCAACTTCACTTTGAAACGCCAATGACCGTCATCACCCAATACGGATTTTATGACTTATTGTACGGCTCCTGGTTTATGTAAAAACAAAAGTAAACAAACTACGAGTTGTAGATAAAGCTGTAAAGGGTGTTAAGGTATTCTATACACCACTTTTAAGCTCTGTTTTGCGGCGCGTACAGCATAGGAATTATGAATTTGAGATGTATTGATACAAGAATGTTTAAAAGGCATCAGACAAATCCAAAAGTCCTTTATCACCAAAATCCATTCATTAGTAAAGAGTGCAGGTGGGTCAATTTATATAAAAGTAGCGCTCACTAGCTTAGTTTCTAGCTCCGTGTTTAGCATAGGAATGTCGAATTTGAGATTTTATCAGATAGGGCTACACACGGACATAGGAAAAATTCAAAAAAATCCCCCCAACTAAAAATGTGTTCAGTAGTTTAAGCTGTAGCGCGTAAACATATAAAACTGTCGTTCGCTAGCCTAGTTTTTCGCTCCGCGTTCAGCATAGGAATGTCGAAGTTATTTTATTAAGATATTTTATTAAGTAGGAATGCACAAGATCATAAGACGAATCCAAAAAGTCTTCATACGTCAAAATCCGTTCGGTAGTTTAGGCTGTAGATGCATCAACAAAAATTGCAGAAAGAATATGAGTAAGAAGTCGTGAAAAATGCTATTATCAAATCTCTTTTTCTTCATTTCTGCTTATCCCATTTGGATGATTTTTTTTATTTTTAATCTACAAGGCACGCCCTTAAAAGATGTATAATATGTTTTATGTACATATAGCCGTTTACACGCTACAGACCCTGAAAACCCCTACTTTGTTGCGTAAAGTATAATATAAACTGGCAGTTTTAATAGGTTTCTGACTTTTTTTATTGACTAAGCGGGTATTTTAACTTTTATTTTTGACTTGGTTGGGCGGAACGCAGCTGCGTTTCTAAATATACATACATACACACACACACACACACACACACACACACACAACACACACATATATATATATATATATATATATATATATATATATATCCTAAATTTTTTAGCGCTATGTGGCATATCATCTCTTAAAACGAGTTTTTAAATTTGCCTAACACTAAACCTGATTTTACTCAGGTATAGTAATCAGAGACAATCATGGTCTGTGATTAATCAAAAATAAGTTGAGATGTGTCAGGCTTATTGTTTGAACATGTATCCCCTTGCATGAAAAAGTCAGTATATTTTAGAATAGTAAAGGGCAGAATTCAATTATATAGAAATGAACCAACTTAATTTCATACGGCTAATGGTTACTGTCTAGTGTGGTAGAACCTACTTGGGTTGAGCTATTCGTAATACGACAAAGGAAAGATAAAATTGAGTCAAGAAGCTAAAAAAGCTCTTAAAAGGGAAACCTTTAAAGGTTACTAAATGTTACCTTAAAAGCGAAATAGTCGAATTTAGAGTTTCACTTTTCCTCACTTATACCGTAGGTATATAGGAAAAGTATTATGTTCACCCTAAACATCCCAACGCGAGGTTTGATCAATCTTATTTTATTGAAAGAATACTCATAGCTAAGTTTGTAAGTTATTGGAGAATAAGAATAAAGCTAAACTGAAAAAATGTGACTCATTTTGTACAACTTCAAACCAAATTATTCTGAAATATACCTTAAATTATAAAGGAAAAGCATAGTCTGCCTATCCAGAGTGGAGCCTTTTAAATGGTTGCGCATGCTCGAAATTTTACAAAATCGCACAAATTCCAGTCTTCTTTTAATAAGTGGCTCCCTGTAAGTCGTGAGCAAAGTATGAAGAGACTATTCATTAAATCTGATAAAATTTCCTATAAAACGAGTGTTTAATAATCAAAATGAGATGACTACAAACAAAGTTATTGCTCTTTCAAAAAACAAAAAAAGGTTAATTTATGTAAAGTCAGCGAATTTCTTTGAAAAATATTGACTTTTAGTGCATTTTTTTTTTTTTTTTTTTTTTTTTTTTTTTTAATAGTTTATTGAAAAAAAATGTAATTAAAAATTATTACAAATTATAAAAAATACATATTCAGCAAAAAAATAATTCAATTTAGACAAAAAAACTGTAACTATATTCTTCACCAAAAAAGCCATAGCTTGAGCTTGGCGAAGGAGTTGTATAGAAGTTAATAGATTAAAAAATAAGAAAAATAGATTAAGAAATAAGAAATATAAAAGAAAATATCCTGTTAACAAAAATAAATAGAAATTTAAAATAAGTAGTTACTTACAAGAAAAAAATAAATAAATAAAATTATATTAAGAGAAATTACTTAGAGAAAAAGAAATTATTACAGTTGCAGCTATTAGTATACATCATCTTATAATTTTATTAAGAGTTGTAAAATAATTTTATAAATGAAGAATGATAAAATAAAAAATGAGAAAGATTATTGGTTTTTATTATTAGTTCTATCACATAAGTAATAGAACTAATAATCTTTGATGTTGTTCTGCTTTTAAACTAGATTAAAAATAATGATGATAATAATAATAAAATTAATTAAGAAGAGTCTTCATTAAAATATCTTTTTAGTTCAGTTTTGAATTTTTTAATATCTGTAACAACTCTTAATTCCTTAGGTAAGGAATTAATGAGATCTGTACCCCTATAGATAAAAGATTTTTGCCCAAAGCAGTTTTCATTTTTGGAACTAAATATTTTAGTTGGTCTGTGGATCTAGTTTGAATGATGTTTGTATGTTTGGAAGTGGATCATGGTCAATTTTTTAATAAAAATATTCTTATCCTTATATAGCTGAAAATTGCTTTATAATTTATTAATTTCAATAAATTTTGGACTTTAAAATCTTTAAATAGTTTCTCTGTACTGTAATCTAACTTTTTTCTGAGGATTATTTTTATAATCCTTTTTTGAGTGTTGTAAAGAGGGTTGAGCAAGGTAATACCTGCTCCACCCCACCCTACAACACCATACTGTAATCTGGATTGTATCAGAGCAAAATACAGAGATCTTAAAACTAATCTACTGGCAAATCTTCGCATAATAAAGAAGACGTAATAAAACTGTCGTACTTTTTTTATTAAATTATTAATATGAAAGTCCCATTTCAAGTGTTGATCAATAAGTATTCCTAAATATTGAACAACACTTTTATGTTCTAAAATTAGGCAAGAATTAGAGCAAATGTGATCTTCGCTTGGCAAAGAGTCATGTGATTTAATTATTAAATTTCCATCAATATGAGGCAGTGTTGCTTTGGTAATTCCAAAGGTCAGATAACTTGATTTCAGTGAATTTAAAGTGAGTTTATTATGATCAAGCCAGGTTTTAACATGGTATAGACAGATATTAGATTGTTTAAATACCTCCGACCAGCTGTCCCCCTCAATGACCAAAACAGTATCATCACAATATGACAACACTGTGCAGCCAGTGAAGGATAAAAGCTGATCCAAGTATAAAATAAACAAAATTGGCCCTATAACAGTGCCCTGAGGTACACCAAAGGACACTGTGGCTGGTTCACTAAAAATACCATTTATTTTGACCATTTGTTGCCTATCTTTCAGATAGGAAACAAACCAGGACAAGGATTCATTTAAAATTCCATATTCTTTTAATTTAGTTTCAAGGATTTTATGATCAATGGTATCGAATGCTTTGGCCAGATCCAAAAATATGGCCAAGCACGCTTTACCATTATCTAAATTATTGTAAATGATTTTTGTGAGTTGAGCAATGGCATCCTCAGTGCCAAGCCCCTCCTGGAAACCAAACTGTTTATTAGACATAATATTATTGGTTTTTAAATATCTCACCAACTGCTGTTTAACTACTTTTTCAATATCTTGGCTATATTTGATGATAAAGATATGGGCCTGTAGTTAGTAACAGTGTCCCTTTCCCCTGATTTGTAAATAGGAGTAACTATTGTTGTTTTGTAATAGTCAGGGAAAGTGCCTGTCTTAAGACTTAAATTCACTAAATATGTAAGAGGAGAGAGAATAAACATTTTGATTTCCTTCAGAGTATTGGCACGGAGTCCATCAAACCCAGGACCTGATCCACCTCTTAAGCCATCAATAATTTTAGAAATCTCTTCAGAGGAGACCTCATTAAAATAAAAAGTACTTGTAACTTTTTGTTTATTCCAATGGTTTCCAGTGGAATTAACTTTTTGGAGTTTTGAAGCTAAATTAGCACCAACAGATGAAAAGTATTTATTAAAAATATCTGCCCCTATTTTAGGATCAGAAATTAAATTAATTTTGTTATTTTCATAGTTAATGCTTTGAATTGAGTCATAAGTAAGTACCTTACCCATGGCTTCATTCACAGTTTTCCAAATCTGTTTTTGATTAGTTCCAGCTTTTTCCAGTTTTTTGGCATAATAATCATCTTTTGTACTTTTAATAAGAGTTACTAATTTATTTCTGTATTTTTTGTAATATAATTCTAATTTTTTATTGTTGGGATATTTTTTCGAAGAATCGCTAAATTCTCTTTTTTTCTAACACAAATAACTAATTGCTTATTATTGCTTTGGCCATTTAACAAATGTCAACTTTAGTTGTATTTATCCGATTTTGACGAAAAACACTTGTTTTATAGGACATTTTATCAGCTTTAAAAAATAGTATCTTCATGTTTTGCACACGACTTACAAGGAGCCACTTATTAAAAGAAGACTGGAATTTGTGCGATTTTATAAAATTTCGAGCATGCGAAAGGCTCCACTCTGGATAGGCAGACTATGCTTTTCCTTCATGATTTAAGGTATATTTCAGAATAATTTGGTTTGAAGTAGTACAAAATGAGTCACATTTATTAGGCCTGGATCTAGGACTATAATAACTGCGCTAAGCACCAAGCTGTCAAAGTAGTTAATCTGAGCAAAAAAAAAGAACTACAGGTAGTCAAGATCATAAAGTAATAATTAGTGATTGAAGAATCAGCTACTGTCGATACTTGCTGTTGAATATGAGTATCCCTGGACTAGTTTTGGCATTACGCCATCATCAGCAGGCGGGGCAACACTCGAGCTCTCAACCAATAAAATTATATCAGTGACTTCTAGTCTGTCTATCAATGACTGAGAAGTCATTGAGACTTCTAGTCTCAATGACCAAAAAGAGCCGTCTAAAGATAAGGAAGGGAGTAGGAGAGGGTTCACGAACTTTTTAATTTTAATTAGAAGTGACCGATAAACTCTAAAAGCAACGATCGTATCTTATTTTTTCCAAAATATCGAAGTAGCTTAAAGTAAATAACTTGTCGACGGTACGATTCAGGCTGTTGCGCCGAAAAACCTTTCCGTCGACTATCGACCAACTTATTAGGTCGTGGAACGAATCCATGCTCTTATAAGGTGAAATGAAGTATAATGTGCAGCAAATTCAGAGTAATTCACATTTTTTATGATGTTAGTTTTATCATCGTAACAGCCTCATAGTACACAACACACTTGCTCAACTCATCAATGCCTTCCGCTAAAAAGAGGGGCAAAATACACTGAATCCTGTTCTAAGCAAAATTGCCATATTAATTTAATTTAAATTTCGGCACGATTAAAACTATCTTTAACGATATAAGACTAAGGCCCGTATTCAAAGACATTTTCCTTACCTAAACCTAACATTTACCTTAAGGAGCCCTTAAGGAAAATGTTAGGTCTCCTTAAGGGTTCGTTAAGGAGCCCTAAAGGAAAATGTTTAGGTAAGGAAAATGTCTTTGAATACGGACCTAAATGTACAAACAAAATATGAGAAGACCGACTTAGTCCATAGTTCTAAAAAAGCTTGAAAACGTTGACTGAGAGCTTTAAATGAGCAAAATAGAAATTAGAGAAGAAAAGAAATGTCGCTTTTTAGATTTTTATTGAGAAATAAGAGATATATACATTCTTAGTAATATCATGCCCCTTTACATTGGAATTTTAATAGTACTATTAAACACACTAGTAATTCTTGCTTCTACTTTTTATTTTAAAAAAATAGTTAGGAAGTTACTAGTTACAGCAGTTAGTAGTTAATAGTCTTATTTGCTAAAACGAAAGTAAATTTTTAAAAAGTTTAAACGGCACTTCAAATATTGATTTACTACGGGCACGCGTAGCTCGACCACATAATTATGAGGTAACCAAGTTCTGGGGTGTTTTAAGGGATAATTAAAGCTTAAAAAAGTAATATGGCAGATAGCAATTGAACAAAACATTTATATTGCGTACACGAATGCGTTATAAAACCTGCGGTCGTACTCGACAGTTTAGTATATATTAGTTTGAATTCTTCAAAAGGATATTAGAAATATAGCACAGCTAGACCTTAAGTCAGAGTTTTGTCAAGTTGTTTCTTTCTAGCAGAAACACGTAGGATGTTATGCGTACCACAGACAGACAGCTAGATAAAACCATTACACGTCATAAAAGTGCCTGAAGCGGATAATTATTATGACACATCGGTAATTAGTTTATTTTAAAAATTGACTCGAATTCTTAAATTTTTTTAACAACATGACTTCAAGATAGAATTCTCAACACATTGGCACTCTTCTTTTATAATTAAACACTTTTAATGGACCGTCGTTTAATTTTTCATCTAATATATCTAAAATATTTAACGAATATGGGTCAATGAAATTAGAAACTAGGTTTAGTCGATGAAAAGGTAAACGACCACTCAGACTCAGCCAGTTGCCAACATCTTGCCGTATTTTTAGAAATGTCATGAATCTAAACCATCCCACATAAACTTCGTCGATTTTGAAAAAAAGTATAGTATATATCATTTAAACCTTAAAGCCTACAAACAAGTTTTAGAGAATGTTAATAATATAAACTTGGAGGGCTCAGAATAACATAACATACGTTGTAAAAACTGAAATTTTCCTTTATCTTATTTTATCGAAAATAAACTAGGTTTAGAATAATGAAAAGTCTGAATAATTCCAGCAAAACTATTTTTCTTCACGGCTAATTTAAATCTAAAATTATAAGAAAAAAGTTCGAGGACTATCGAAAAGTTTTCCTCAAAAGGTTTTCAAGTAATATAACTTTTGTTACAACACATTCATTCACCAACTAGCTATTTTGGTTACCTTAAATGATTAGTAACTTTTGTTTAGGGTTGAATAGAACATATTTAAAATGTATTTTCTTGAAAGAAAATGCAAACGAACACACCAATAATAAAAATTATATTATATTTGTCGCTGATTATATAATATTGCAATGGATAAGACAGCATATCTGTAAACGAGCTAATCCATAATATTCTGATAATTATATACTAATTGTTGATTAAATTATTTACAATAATACTTTCGATTTAATTGAAGTTTTAAGGGACTGTTTATTAGTTGGTTTTGAAGTTAAGGGAGTCAGGTACTATAAGGACCATCCAATGACAGTCCCTTGTGGTACTCCTTAAAGATTTTAAAACCTAATTTTATGATTTTTAAACTTATTTAAATGCTCCTGATAACTAGATGATTAATGTCAGACATAATAGTGCCCGTTTAGAGCTATACGGCTCATCAGAGATAACTCCTGCGGGAACAACCTCAAGTGGTAGTGGAAACTGTTACGCTCCAAGTGTACTCTAAAGTTGTGGATAGTTTATACGAACATTAATCTTATATAAACTGAGAGCGTGACCTGGGATGCGAACCCCAGACCTCTGCGTTGAGAATGGTCAGTATAAATACTGACGCTTTAACGAACTCGACCACAAAGACGATCAGACACAATAAGATACTTAAAATAATAAGATTTTATTTTAAGTATTAAATAGATATAGATATGTAGACTAAATAAGCTAATTAAGCACTAAGTAAGCTATACTTAATTTTCTTTCAATTTATTTCTATTATCATAAAAAGAAACTGCATAGAAGCGTTTAACTTTAACATTTAATACAGAATGACTTTTGTATAACACATCAAAATGTTGTGCAAAAATAATTTCCAACAAATGCTTATGAAATAAAAAACTAAAGAAGCAACTAATATAAACAAAGTATCAGAGTGGGCAAAAAATAATAAAAGAAAGTGCAAAGAAGTAACAAAAAAATATTTAATTTCTTATCTATACAACATATTATTTATTACAAAAAACAAAAATAAAATAAAAATTACTTATGTTTTCTCAGATTTTTCTTTCTTTTTACAAACTTATACAATTTTTCACAGCTTTTTATAATTTTTAACAAATAAGGTTTCTTTATAATAAGGAACATATACAGTTATATTATTTTTTTAATTTAATTATTGTTAAATAAAGTAAAAAACAGCTGATATTATAATATATAAAAATAAATAAGGAAATAAAATCATCAATGCAGCCAATGAAATGTTTTTATGGATGCTAGTTTTGTTAAATGGTGTTTATTTTAGTTATAATGAACCAGATTATATATTATTATCTTAGAATTTAAAGGAATCTTATTAAATACTGAACCGCATGTTTTACAACATTTTGCGAACCATAAAACAGTTTAGATATAAACTAATTGGTACGCTTTAAGAAACTGTTCAATGTAGTTCGACATGAATTATTACAACATAAATTTATGCATGTAAAATTCAAAATATGCATTCTCCTTTCTTTTCTTAAGGTATATTAAGATAAATTAATCTAAAGTAGTCAGCTGCTTTATATACCTTTAATCTTAAAATCAAATTTAAAGACTAATATCCAAAAATAAGATCATTATTAAAAGTTAATAATCAAACCACAATTATTTTTATTAATTAATACATAAACAAATATAATAACAGCTGTCTTCAATAATTTACTAATTAATAAACATAAAAACAGCTGATTTGAATGAATTGTTTACAAAATAATATAATATCACCTAATTGTATTATTTTTAAAGTACATAACAACAGCTTATATCTCTCATAAATAAACCACAAATGATTTTATTCAACAATAAATAAAGTATAAATTTGTTATAAATAATTATTTATAATGAAGGAAGTGGCAGCTAATTCTTTTAATTTAGAAGTCAATTGAAAAGACTAAAGGTTTTTCATTTAAGTAATAAATAAAAAGACAAAACAATAGCTGACTTCAATAAATAAAAATCATAAATAATTAAAAATAAATAAATAATAAATCAATTTAAAAACAAATTAAAATTGACCTTAAAATTGATAAATTTTGGATTTTATTTACAAAGGTTTCATGGGTTTGTTTTAAGATAAACAAAATGTATCAGTAAAGGTAACATTATCCCCCGTTTCAAATGGTATAAAAAAGCATTTAGTTAAAGCGATCAGAGTGTCCGACATTTTGGAAATTTATTCGTCTTCTTCATCTTGTCCAACACATTTAGGACAGGTAGGTTTTCCTTCGATACAATAGAATGTCTTACCCATTACAGCCTTCTTGCAGTCCTTAAGTACAAATATTAACAATTTTAGAATCTGAATTAATTGACAGGAATAGGAAGAAATGGATCAGAAAACTTTATCATGACAATGCTATTATGAAAACTTATACTTATGTCTTTAGATGATTTAATCATGGCAACGCTATTATGATAACTAATACTTATGCCTTTAGATGATTCTATTCTGGCAAGGCTATTAAAAAAACTAATACTTATGTTCTAGTAGATTTTATCATGGGAACACTATTATGAAAACTAATACTTATGTTCTAGAAGATTTTATCATGGCAACTCTATTATGATAATAATACTTATGCCTTTAGTGATTCTATCATGGCAACACTTTTATGATAACTAATACATATGTTTTAGAAGATTTTATAATGGCGACACTTTTGTGATAACTAATACTTATGTTAAGAAGATTTATCATCGCAACTATTATGAGAAAATACTTTAGATGATTCTATCATGGCAAGACTATTATGAAAACTAATACTTATGTTTTAGAAGATTCTATCATGGGAACACTATTATGAGAACTAATACTGATGTTTTAGAAGATTTTATCAAGGCGAAATTATTATGAAAAATAATACTTATGCCTTTAGATATGATTCTATCATGGCAAGACTATTATGAAAACTAATCTTATGGAAGATTTTATGAACACTTTGGATTTTAATATATTATTTTAATAGTTTTTTAAGGCTCATTTTTATGAGAACATAACTACCTTATGTTTTAGAAGATTTTATCATGGCGACACTTTTATGATAACTAACACTTATGTTTTTGAAGATTTTATCATGGCAACACTTTTATGATAACTAATACCTATGTTGTAGAAGATTTTTTCATAGCAACACTATTATGAAAATTACAAGGTAACTCACACTATTAAGGCAAAGGTAACTCACAAGTCTAAAAAAATCCTAGCTGGATGATAATAATAAACTATTATTCCACAGTTTTAATTATTAATTTATTTACTCCAAGTTAATACCAATAAAAGTATTTTTCCCCAATTAATCAATCTTAAAATGTTACTTTTGTGAAAATGGTACAAATTCTACTATAGAATTAAGATAGCAGCCATAATAGTAGGCAAGCCAACTTTAAAAAGTGCTAAAAATAAGAATAAATAAACAAAATGTAAATTTTCCTGATCCATTTCTAACTTTTCAAAACAAAAAGTAGTAATGATAACTAAAACATAATGAAATTACCTCTACATGATGATGGAAAAATCGCTAAGACTTACGTTTTTAAAATCAGCAATAAGCAAAGGATTTAATTTTCTTAATAAAAGTTGTACACTTTTCTTAAATATATTATTTTTTAAATTTCATTAATTTAGATATAGATACTGCATTAATAAGAAAGCAATATAAGAAATTAAAAAATAAAACACTACAAAAAAATTGTTAATATAAGCAAGAAAACTCTAAATAAGGTTAGACATCTTAAACGGATAACACTTTAGGTATCTTTAGGTGTAAAACCCAAAACAAGTTACACCTATTTTCTATTTATTTTCAGAAATCCAGAAACTTTTTAATAAAAAAAACTAAATGTAAAAAATACATTTTTATTTATTAAAAAAAAAGATTTTTCCAGGTTTATAATATTTTAGATTTAATTATCAAAAAAGGACAATAAAAATTTAGTTTCTAGGAATAGATAACTTAATACAAAGTTTAATATTTTAAAGTACTCAAGTATTTTGGAAAATCGGTTTTGTTAATAGCCTATCTGAAAGAATTTTCACTAAAGGTTTCGGCCTAGTGAAAATCTTGGCTCTGAGCCCACTGTAAGATAACATTTCTATTTTCCCAACACTTGGTTTTTATTTAAAAAATAAAAACTAACAGATCACAAGTGTAAGATTACACAAAAAATTTACACATTTTTCTAAACTTGAAAATTTTTTAAAAATAGAAAGAAAAAACTCATTAAAACTAATGAAAATTGTAAAAATAGGCTATTTAAAGATTTATAAATCCTACTTTACAGCCAAGGGCGCATAAAATTTGAATTTTTGATCATAGATAGTATAAATGTTTTAATATATTAAATAGCTCTTCATTTAGAAGAGTTGATAAAATTATGACTACCAGATGTGGCGATAAAATGGTTAAAAATAAAAACTAAACACGAACAGTCTTCAATATAATTTTGGCAAAAATTAGGGTTTCAACAATATTTTTGGTAATTTTTGGCTAACGATATCCATAACGATTACAAACTTATCAGAGCAAGAAATCTAAATTTACTTTAATTATTAGTTTTATTTACACTACACGTCCTTTTAAATTTTAATATAGACAACAATAATAGCAAATTTAACCTACAAGTATGCCAAAAACAAATTGATTCATACAACAATATTACAATACAATGGCTAAATTAAGTAGTTTTAAGGTAACAAAGAACAGTTTTAAGGATATGCATAGTTATATGCATAGTGGATATGCAATAGTTATATAAATAATAAAATTTAAATTGTTACAAACCACAATCAGGATATTATTAATTTATACCTATCTGTAATAGTCTAGTCTAGTATACCGAATCTTATTATATACACAACAAAAGAATGAACATTATGGTAAGAAAATTGTATAATTGAGGAATCTTGAAATGTTCCAATACATAAATGGTCTATTTTGACTTAACGGCCCAACAAGCTTTTTTTACCACAAGTTTTGTCACAACTATAGAAAACTAGTTTTGTAAACACTAGACAACTATATTACCCTATTTTTTTTTTAAATTTTATTAAAATAATACAGCAAGAATAAGATAATAAACAATCTTAAGCTAATTAAAATTATATTTAGGCAAGTTTGATCATAAGCCATAGTTACAGGTAACACAGAAAAAAATATTAAATAGCAAGGTAATAAAAATGGATTAATTAACAGGTTTATATCACTGTCATATATTATATATATATATTCTAATTAATAGAATATATCTATATTAATATAATATCTATAATCTATTCTAATTAATAGTAAATTAAATTAGATATATATATATATATATATATATATATATATATATATATATATAATATATATATATACACATACGTACATCGCATAAGAGACTTTAATTGCATAATATAATAATGTATGAGTATAGATAGCGTAGAATAAAAAGAAAATATAAGCTCATTTATTTATTCTTCAGCGATAGGTCAATCAATCCATTTATATATTTTTGGTAACAGACAAAAATCACTCTCATGAAGCGTGGTAATTACATCAGCGGCCATATATTGGATAGCTAAGCTTTGAATGACTTGGTCAATTATAAGACACAATAAAGACCTTTAACTTGCTAATAAACAGTAAATGGCCAAAGGTGTTAACATTGAAAGCAATAAAACATTTTTACTCTACTAAGGTAGTATAAAAAAAACACACATCAATATATAATTGAAAGAATGCACAGAAGATGCCAACCTAAAATGACCATTTGCAGTGGCGAGCAAATTGATCACTTGGCAACAAGTGCTATACTAACCTTAAAAAAATATTGAGGTTGAGTTCTTCATCAATCAATATTTTCAAATTAATCGGAATAAGATAGAGAATATTAAAGCTCAAATATTAATTCCCACAAATAAAACATCTGAGTATGCACTTTTACATTACCTATTACAAGCATGTTGTAGGTAGATATCTTTTGTAGAATCATTATAAAAACTTACCAGTATTTGATTGGCGAACTTTGAAAAGGTATGTATATAGATTTTAATACTAAAATTCAAGAGCTTTCTTCCATTTTGTAAGACATAAATGTGACTAGTTATATTTGGTATTGCGTTAAAAATTAACTAATCAGGGACTTAAAAAGTTATTTACATCACTGCACTTGTGTCACAGCAACAGGTAAACGATAAAAAAAGGTTTTTACAAGTTGTTTTTGTTAAATTGTTTTTTTAAAACACAAGAATAAAATTTAACGTGGAACTAAATAACGCTTGGAAAAATTTACATGAAATGGAATATCAGTAAATTATGACGAAAAGATACTGATTAGGTAAAAATTTAATGCATCAATTCTTGAAGGAATTAGTTCTTTGTGCTTTTAAATTAGCTTTAGTTTTGTAAACCTTTATACAAAAAGGTAGTCTCGAAGACCCGACTTTAGGAAATAGCAACTTATTTTAGTCAACCTATAAATTTCTGCCATTAAAGATCTTAAAGTGAAAATACAATTAAATAATTGTAAGAACACGTCAAAAGGGGGAAATAACAGGAAATTGTTCCATAATTTTACAACTGTCATCATTCATGGCATGACAATACATTGCAGTTTCTGTATCGATATATTTATACATATACACACGGTTTCTAAATGATCACTTTGACAGCGTACAGGAGTCTGAAAAAACGTTCCAAATCGAAAAACCCTTTATAGGATAAGGCTTAGGAACATAGTTCCTATCTAGTTTGATGGGATAGTTTAATTTAATATCATAATTATAAGTTGGAATTGCGTCAATCACCGGGAATTGATATTTGATTGAGGTAACAGTGACAAGGTTTTTTTTGAAATGATGTGACTTAATATAAGAGCTCTTGAGTAATAGCAATAAAATTGCAATACATCCAGACTTTGACCAAGGAAAGACGCTAACGAGGACAGACGCTTAATACTTACTCTGCAGACAAAGCAATCCGTGTGCCACTGAGCGTTGAGCGCCGAAACGTAATTCTCCATAATAGGTCTACCACAACCGCCACACTTGGGAGCAAACATATCGAAATAATCATCCCTACAGTAGGGTCTGCCGTCCTTCTCGTGGAAACCTTCCTCGCCAAACTGTTTGCCACACTGGGCGCAGAAGAAATGTTCCATGTGCCATGTCTTCTCTAGTGCTGTTACGCATTTCTAACGTTTCCCAAATCAAAACAAGAAACAAAATCGAATTAGTTTTTTTTGGATTTATTTGAAGTTGGTAACACTTCAAAAATTTTATTTTCTAAACTTGCCACATGTTCTAAAAAGCAAATACGTTACAAACTAAAAGTTTATTATAAACCTAAAGATAGATCGATAACCTAAGATAGAGTTTATTATAAACCTAGATTTAAAGATAATTTTTGACGAGCTTAACCGCCAAAAACCAACCAAGTAAGATAACTGAGTCATTTCAGCGCTAACTACGTAACCGAAGAAACTAGCAAGAAACTAACAGAAACTAGCAAGAAACTAACAGTTAATAAATTGGTCACCAAACTTGAAATTGCCTCTTACTAGATAACTAAAACCCGGTTCCTCACCGAAAAGAGTCTTTCACCTACCTGATTAACCAGTCTATTCTTTTGCGACAAATCTCGTTGTTAAAGATAAAAGAAATTTATATGCTAAAATATGTTGTAGGTTTATCATATTATTATATTTAGCGGATATATGTCAGAGTGAATGATCCATAATTCGCCTATAAACGGTCCTCTAAACTTGTACTATTAATGAGGTGAATATAAACCGAAACATACCAACATAGACGTTCCTTTATTAAAATTTCATAAAGCACGCAATAAAGCGGCTACTTACTAAAATATTAATAAGGGTAATGACATTATGACATACTTTTGTCACTGTAAATTCCTTGCACTAACCTAGGAGAATCTAAAGCAACACGTCTTGGCTTAAATAGCTATGGAAACATCTACAGACACTGCTAGGAGTTTTATCAGGCTACTTAAAACGCTTGAAATGAAAAGCCTAACATTAGTTAATGCAATGTCATATTGGTATGCCCTTTTAGTTTTCTCAAGTCTAACTAATAAAAAACTGATTAAGTTTTGAATTTATCGAGCATAGATAATAGAAACCCCTGAAACCTTAGAGGAATAAGTAACTAATTTTTTAAAGGACCCAAATAAAATACCTAAGTATCGATTGAGACCTCATAACTCATAACGTTAAGTCACTTATATTTAGCAGTTAAACGCTTTTAAAAATGATTAATTGAAGTTTACGGATTCCGCGGAGGTCAAGATGTGTTAATCGTGCCTAAGAAGATACAGAAGGTCTTAACTAATGCCTCTTTCTATAGGAATAGAGACAATCCGTTTGAAGGCCTAGCAAACGCAAAAATAATAAATACACTTTTTATTCCCATCTTGAAAATTGTTTGATCATGTTGAACAAGGGCGTTGACATTATGACACAGTTTTGTTAAATTAATAATTGAAATTCTTCTTTTGACTTGAATATTAAACCAAATAATGAGAAAACGTTTATATTTACTATTGTTTATTTATTAAAACGGGCAAAGCATTTCAGTTGACATGCAAGATCGACTCACAAATGGGGAATATCCAGATCGAAATAAATATTAATAATTAATAAAATCGTGGTAAAAAATTATTGACTGACTGGAGATTCATTGTGATCATAGAGCCTATGAAATGTCAGTTTTAAGAAACTAAGTGTAATTTGAGAATGGATTATATGCATTTAAAAGTATATGAATGTATAAAGGTATTAATTAAATGCGTTTTATGAATTTATAATTCATAAAATTAATTTTTTAATTTTTATCTTCACAGAGATTTAAAAAAATAAATAAACTAAGTCATAAGAACTTATTAATATGTGCATTCATTATTAATAATGAAAACACATACATTAAAAGGGACGCAATAAGCAACTAAATTTTAACAAAATTGAATAAAATATTTTTTAGCTTTATCCTTTTGTAAGATATGAATATTAAGCCATAAAACAATCAATAAGTAAACACGATGATTAAATTTTAACATAGCGAAGGCACGCAGACAAAAGGCTAGACCATGCGGAGTCTCTTCTCTCTTACACCCTCCTGCCTCAAGACAAATGATGAGGCAAAGGGAGTGCCTCATCGATTTTCTAACCATACCGAGATTAAGCAAACAACAGGGTTTATTAATAGTGAAGAGTAAAGTAAAACAATTAAGCTAAATCAAAAATGTTTATATATTTTATGAGTCTAGACACAAGTTAGTCGACAACCTAAGGCGATAACTAGAGCATCACTTAAATTTGAGGAAAACTTATATGCCACTCTAAATCAGAATAATTATTATTCTATAAGACCGTTCTTTAAAACATAACGCAACAATAAAATAACTTTGTATCAACTTAATAAACAAAGATAAATATCTTGATTTTTTTCATTTAAATTAAGAAATGTTTAAAACATGATACTGTATGATAAGTTCTTATAGTGCTGCTAAGTTAGATTTAGATAATATAATAACAAGATGTATTTTTTATAAGAGACATTAAAACTAAAGGGACGCAATTGGTAATTGGAATTTGTAACATCGAAAAAATAACTTGAACATCTTTAATTATCATTATAATCAAATAAATAGAACAATGTACAGTAACTTATATATTATTATAATAATAATAATAACGGTTTAGAGCCTTAGGGATAGCCCTTGCGGAAACCATCTCAGATGGCAATGGCAACCGTTACGCTACAAGTGCAATCTAAAGTTGGCTATAATTCATTTAAAAAATAATTGTATACAAAAAACTAAGAGCGTAATCTGGGATGCGAACCCCAGACTCCCTCTCTATAAAATACTGACACTCTAACGACCTCGACCTCGGAGGCGGCCTTACTTATATAGTAGAACGTTTTTTTAAACGATAATTAATAAATATTAATTTATTGTAATACTAATATATTATCATAGTAATGATAATATTATATCGTCAGTATTAGGTCGGACGCGGATCAAGTCATTGTGTACTATAGGCATTACCTAGAACTTTATACCTTACATTCTGTATAAAAATTTTAATTGCTAGATGTATTCATAAGTGTATAGCTTTTGGTAACAACTAAAAAACACTAATAGTTTATAATCTAAAACACATTATCTAAAAAAGTAATGTGATGAAGGGAAACTCTTTTAAAGAGTAAGAACAATATAATACAAGGTATAATATTTTAAATTTACAGACTTAAAACCGAAATAAAATGTAAACTATGTTGGAACAACATATTTATCTTTTTTTATAACAAATGTTAGAATGAATCTTTTGGTAAGTTAAGAGTAATGTAAGATCATAGTATTATTACCAACAACAGAGTTATCCGCAGGATATTCTGTAGAACATTGCTCTTTACTTAGTTTAATAGTAAAAATTTTCCATTAAACTAATGAATAGTTAGCGTGAAGGTAAGTATTAATTTAGAACTTGGGAAAAACATAAGACAAGACAGAAGTGTATTATTTAACAAAAACAGGTATTGGTAATCCTGAAAACTTTAAAATGTTTTTCTGTCTTATATCTTAGGGAAACGTGGATAAAAAGCTAATTATATAAATTTTAGGACTTTCAATAATTTTAAATAATTTAAAAGAGAGAAAATCAAGATCTTTTAAGCTCTATCATAAGAAACATAAATAAAAAGTAGAGGGCATTTTGTTCACTTAGTTTCTTCTTTGTGATACTCGAGTGAAAACGCAAGGCAATACTTCTTTTTATGTCTTTTACACGGAATAGTGATCTTTATTTTCTTCTTACGGGTTGTATAGAACAAATGAGGTTTACTGATAACAATAATGATGTTTAAAAACTAATTATTGAGCATCATTAATATTAGGAGCATTACTAATAAATGCATACTAATATTGAAAACTTTCACAAAACTCAAAAATCATTGCCTTAACTAAGTGTACCATTATCCTAAAACATTACGGCCAGATTAATTGTTCGAATAAACTTTTTTTAATGAGTTATCATAAAAAAATAGTATTTTATATACTTTTAAACCATTTGTTTAATCATACTCGTCTTAAATATCATCCATGAAGCATTAAAAACATTTAAAGCGGCGTTATACAATACATTATTCAATTAATATTAATGAATTTAGTAGTCAAAATGGTAATAATCAGAGTACCAAAATATAATTAGCTCCGAGAATTATAATTGTGTACTTTTAAGCAATTATGAATATAGCAGTAACAGGAGAACGAAATAAAGGCTCTATACACTAGTATTTATGGTGTTTTTTTTTATCTTTTTCGCGGGTTAGTTAAAAATCCTTCGGACGAAATGTGATATATGATATAAAAAGAAAGTCAGAACATGTGGCAAGTTAAGAAATGAATTAATAGAATATCTTACATCAAGTATGGGTCCGTTGCAGTAAGCACATCTTGGAGAAAACAGGTTGTGGTAATCCGTTTCACAGTACGGCTTGCCGTCTCTTTCGAAAAAATTCCTAGTACCAAGTTCTTGATTGCAGTGAGCACATACAAAGTGTTCGGGATGCCATGTCTTGCCGAGAGCGGTGATGACTTGTCCAACGATGGGTTTGTCGCAGGCAGAACAACAACCCTTCTGGGTCGTGGTGACTCCTTGCCTGTTCATATCGGCTTGAAGTGTTCCGAGTATGCTATCTAGTTCGGGTTTGGGTTGGATCGGTTTGGCGTAGTCCGGTACTGTGGCTCCACCCTGAGTGACCTGTGCACAGTCAGACCCCTACTAGTCCACCATCCACCCCCCGGGGGAGGCTATTTCTGGACTCATAACCAAACTAGGCTAACCCCTCTTATATTCCATTTCTTTCAACATAAACAAAGCAACGCGACATGCTTTCAATGACAGCCTCTCACCTGTTGCATTATGAACACTATCCTCCATATTGACACTGAAACCCTCACGTATTCCCACATATCTCCATTCATCTCATCTCACTACATAACCCCTTAAACCCAAATCAAAACAAAACTAACCTTCCTCAATAACCTCCACGACACGGTCCCCTCGATAAAAATGATACCTCGGTAAATCGAGTGTAAAGACAAGAATAATATTGTTTCAATAAACACCTCATACATAGACCTGCACAAAGGTCTTTGACTCTCATTGACTTCTTCACCCCATAGAAAGAGATCTCATAAATCAATCCGCTAGACAGAATTACCAGGTATTATTTACTCAATGTGCCTTAACATCCTTAAAATTAATAAACCAATTTAAAAAAATAATAACAAAATAATCTACTCTGAATGAACTCTAAAAATACGAATAATTCACTAACCCCCTTGTTCAGTTTCTTTGTTTACTTTAGAAAAAAAAAATAATCATGATATAAACAAATATATAAAGGCATCAAAAATTATCGTTAACGATTGAAGCAGTTCGGTTAAAAACGTTACTCTTAAATAATTTTTACCTATAATTATTTTTTTGTATATTATATATACCCTCTCAATGCGACTGAAATGAAATATAATAATTAATTTTACCTAAAAATAAATAATTAATATGGAATCCCAAATGTATTTTAAACAATATTAGACAATACGAATAATTGTATCGCAATAAATAGTATGATAATAGTTAAATGGCAAATAATACCTAAGTTACAATGTCAATTCTTGTTATTTTCTTAATCATTATTATTATTATAAAACACCATTGAACGATGCAAACCTATTTATAATACAAATTAAACACATAAAACACAAATAAATTAAGACACACATAAAATATCATGGCAAAGCAGATAGGATACATTAAATAAACATAAAATAAATAGAATTTAATAAATAAGATTTGATTTGCAACAACATTTAATATCAGTTCATATAATGACACCAAATTTCAGTAATTTTACAAGGATAGAAGTTGTTAATCGAATTTAATTGATTTTAAGAGATTAACGTAGGTAATAAGACCACAGAGAGTGTTAGATTAACTCAAGCGTAGAAGTATAGACGTTGCTAAACAGTTCATAGCCTTATATTTAAAGATGGCAATTTATACCAAACATCGTTTGGTACAGATAAAATATTCTAAAAGCTGCATTAATCTTAACATCGTAAAGGTTAGAACTGGCGTTGAAATGAACGTAGTAAATTATTTACCAAATACACAGTCATTAAAGGAAGACGTAAACCTTAAAAAAATATCCATGAAAGCTCCAACGCTCTTTCTATTTCTTATAGTGTAACTCAAAACTCACAATCAAATGGATTCTATATTATAATATTAAATTTTTCCTGCTTATAAATGGTTTTAACAAAATTTCAACTGACAAAAATGTAAAGAGGAAGCAAGAACAGCATGTCGAACAGAACGACATAAATTACGAAAACATTATTCAATACCCTGAGTGAGTTATGCTGCAAAACATTAAACATGTCATCATGTTTATTTTTGTAATAGTTTTGGTAGTAAAGTCTATTTCTGAGCGAGCTATACACCCACATAGTGAGAACTCTTCATAAAGAGCTGGATATTTAGACACAACTGTCGTAAACCTACTGATCTAGATAACAATAATACCTGTCTCAAGATCAACAACTACATCAGTTTAGTGTCAATTAAAATCAAAAAAGTCAGATCAGATGATCCTAATTTTCAATCCTTGTTTACAAGTATTTTTTCTATCAAGTATTACTTGAATCTTTCTTGTTCATAATTTTTTTTTCAGTTCTGTAATACGGCCAAGCATTTTTTCAATGTTACTTTTATTTGATGAAAAATTTAAGCTATTATACATGGTGCATTTTTAAATAATACATTCACTTTAGTGATACTTGAAAGTAAATAAACAAAGTACATAAAAAAGACATCATTCCGATCATTGGCAGAACTAGAGAATACCTTGAGAATATTCGATTTACCAATAATGACCCGCTATTTCTAAAAATATTAAGTCTTAATACCGTCTATTAACAGTCTTTGATTCTTAAATAATTCTTTCACTGAGTACAGACGTCAATTGTAAAAAATAGAGAAAATCGAAGAAAAATAAATAATATATATAGGACGAGATAATAAATAGAAAATCCAGTTGGCTTACATTCTGCCCTGGGCAAGTCTGTCACTGCCTTGCCAAAATGTTTGCAAATTTAAACATATGTTTTAAATAAAAATAAGACGTGTCCAAAGGATTATCTTTTTATTTAGATGTAAATAAACTATATTTATGTTTCTCTTTGATGCACAAATAACAACAAAATTATAAAAAAAGTCTAAAATTATAAAATTAAGTTGGACATTTTTCTATAACGACGCAACGTTTGAATATATTAGAACCTAAAATTAACGTTGAGGAACATAAGGTTGACTTGATATTTCGCTTTTGCTGTTAAGCTATTTATCAATTAAACTTATACAGCTAAAGGGTAAAGCTTAAATTTTTGGCTAAATATTAAAACCAAATAAGGTTAAATAAAATTTAAATAAAAATATGGGCGAAATAAAATTGATAAATTAATGAAAAAAAAAAAAATTCTGTCTAACAACAAGTAATGGTGGCCTGTCGGCCTACCCAAATTTGTTTTTACGAGAGAGGTCTGACAAAAAGAAATTTCCGGATATTTTTACGGGAGGGCCAAAATTAATGTTAAATAAAATGTTATCATGAGTTTTATCATGGGAGTAAGAGGTCCAAGACAAGAAAATATAGGATTTATCGCAGTGGAGAGGTCCAACAAATAGGATTTCACAAAAAAAGAGGTATAATAGAAGGAAATATAATTTCCTTTAATGATCTGGAAATATCAAGAGTCAGTCATTGTAGTAGTGCTTTTGATAATACAATTAATTATTGAAATCCCACAATAAAATTACAACACCAAGTAAGCCTATGATAAAATGTTGATTATTTTTATAAATCTCAAAAAATTTCCCCGATAAGGCTCTAGGCCTGCTATTCTTTAAAAATACGCCTCTGTGTCGTCTTTAAGAGTAAAAAGTACAGTGGCGTTGACGTGAGTTCTCTCTAGATCATCATACGGATCATTATTAAACTATTACTCTTTGAAATATGGATCTTGCAAAGAACAATATCATAACATTACCATTTCTACTAAACATACTTAAGTTTTCTTAAGATGACAGATAATAAGAAGGGAGAAGTCTACGTCTGACTGAAAACCAAATTACACCCGACGTTTTGAACTTTTTCCAAAAAGTAAGAACACATCGTAACAATATTTTCTTATCCAATAAAAACATTATAAGTACAAGCAATTATGTTTCACGCTTCTGTTCAACTAGTAAAATGCGCTGCATCAAGAACTCACGTCAGAAGAATGCATCAAATAAAAATATTTAATTACCTCCTCGCTTAGCTCGCTACATAGACTAAATTGGAAACATTCGTACACGGTATTCTAGAGTATAAATGTAAAAAAATTAAAAAAAAAGATCTCGCTTCGCCTGCTAGATTGCGTATATTTATATTAAGAAACATTAAAAAAGGCTCGCTTCGCTCGCTAGATTGCGTAGAGTTACAACTAAGCACAGTAAGAAAGGCTCGTTTCGCTTGCTTAATTGTGAGTATTAATGATATGAATGAATTAGGCCCCGCTTTGCTCACTTGTGTGTATTAACAATTCAACGTGAAAAAGGCGTTTCGCTCGCTTAGTTGAGTATGTTCATAATTTTACATTCTAATAAGGGGTTCGCTCCGCTTGCTTGATTGCGTGAATGTACGATTTAACATAATAAATAGGGACTTGTTTCGTTCACTACATTGATTTTAGTAATAACTATACACAGTAAAATGGCTCATTTATGCATAGTTAATTATGTATCGAAACAAGGCTTGCTTCGCTCGATAGTTTGCGTCTATTAATAATTTTACACATTAAAAAAGGGTTGTAAATTAAAAAAAATTGCGTATAGTTAAAATAAAGCGTAGTATAAAAGGTTTGCTTTGCTTGCTGAATTGTGCATATTTATAATAATACATAGTAAAGAAGGCCTCCTTCGCTCGCTGCATTGCGTGAACTAATTGCTGTAGACAAAAATAGGGCTCGCTTCGCATGATAAATTGAGTATATTTATAATTTTACATACTAAAAAGGGGCTCGCTTCGCTCGCTCGATCGCGTGTTGTAATGATTATTCATAACAGAATAGCTTATTTATGCATAGTTCTATAGTGAATTATGTATAGAAAAAAGGCTCCCTTCGCTCGCTAGATTGCGTCTTTTTCGAATTTTACACTGTAAATAGAGTCTTGCTTCACACGCAACATTGCGGTTATTATAGCAACCCACAGTAAAAAGGGCTCGCTTCGCTCATAAAATATCTAATGTACATTAAAATGATATTTATCTTGTACATTCTTAAACAAATTAGTAAAAAAACTAATAAAATTATGGCCGCCATATATTAAAAGTATTTAAGTGATATTTAAGAAGGCAGATTAAAACTCAAACTACATAGCGCCATTATTTTTGGTATTATGTCCTTAAGTAAGAACCTAAAAAGTGGAGAATTAAATTTAGAAGAGATATGTCAACAAGGTCAAGTGCCTTAATAAGTATTCAAAACATGTATCGCACTTGAATTTCCCGATTCCCAAGCGAAGTTCAATTTCTCAGACTACGCTTTGCATTTCCCAGCACTCATTTCAAATTTTACATAAGGACTTTTTTAGTTAGAACATTAATGCATATTGCATTAGAGCATTGATTTATTTGATACACAACTGTTGTAGTTAATGAAGTAAAAATTTAGGGCATCCCTTAATTTTTAACGAGAACCCCCTCCCTCTTTTGTTCTCCAAACAAAACATAGGTATAAGATAATTTCGCAAAAATTCTTTCAACCCACACAATTTGGCATATATTTAATGCCAAAATGAAAATAAGAACAAAGAAGTCAAATGTTTGCCAATTTTCCTATCCTCTAATATAAACTGGAGCAACATTTTTGATATTTATATCATGTACACCTTACGCAAATGACCCATGAACAAAAAGAAATTGAATTAATTTATTCATTTATTTACAAAAAAAATTTAATGAGGTCGTAAAGAAATCAAAAGTAGAGCGTATTGCTACCTAGCGGGAAAAAATATTTTTGTATTACAAAATGTGACACAAAATTTTTAATTAGATTTACACGTATTAATCCTGAAGAGAACGTATGAGTAATTAAATTTGAAAAGTAAGTTATTAAATAAATACAATAGGTTTATTATACAAAGTCCAATACACTTGTTCATCAAAGCCGAAATATCCATTTATTTTAGGTAAAATGAACCTGGAAATTAGTTCTGATAGACATAAACGATCGCTACTCGAGCTTGTCATAATTAAATTTCAATATAAGCTGAGTGCTTAACTTGTACGTAATTCCAAAAAGCTAATAAGAGCTGTATTTGTCAAACTTGTAATTGATAAAACCCAATAAGAGTTGATAATAGAGCAATAATGATCTCAGAGTTATCATTATTTTTTGTCAAATAATGCTAGCCTAAGGCAGATTAATTATACCATTTTGCAAAAAAAGTGCATCAGAATGACTCAGCAGAGTTTGTACCTGTTTTTTTATAAGCATACATATCCACAAATTAACGAATTAAAAGGAAATATAATCATTTTAATGGTCAAGGTAAAGTTAAAATACGTCATGTATTATATCTGTCTGGTTTATTTGTCTCCAATTAGAAGATAAATATAAACACTCTTGTGTTTAAAATGAAGACATACATAAACACTGTACACGTATGAGTGAGTAAGAGAGATAAAAAGGAAGAGATAGAAAAGTCGATGTAAAGCGTGTGTTAGTAGCAATTTGACTTTGAAATTTCCAAGTATGTTTTGTTTATATCAATTTTAGTTTACTTTTTAAAATTACATGATTTAGTTTAGATAATAAGGAGAGAGATAAAATTAGCTCGTCTGGATGATCACATCGTGTCATGTATATTTTATATAAGAAATAGTCAACGGAAACGTAAAATGTTTAAATAATAAACAAATATGTAAAGAAATGCTCTTCCAGATAGGTAAACAGATATACAAAATAACGTATAGTGATGAACCAATCAGCTTTCTTGTATCAATTTTAAATACATTGTTTATTCAAGTCCATTCATAGCTGTCATATACTCAGTAAGGTCACTCTCATTTTCAGTTAAGACCTTTTGCTTTAGACATATGCATTGAGGCAACGTAAACCAGTTCGTACAACTATGAATCTAAATCAATCTTCCGGTAAATATGTAAGGTAAAATTTATTGAAATGGTTAAATCTCTCATTTTAAATCAAAACGGACCAAATATCAAAACATAACAGAAGTCCTCAAAAGTTTTGATAATTAGCTAAGATTAATATATAATTAATAACCAGCGATAATTCTAATGCTTGGTGGATTATTATACCTATAATGGTAATAAGAATACGGATATAAATAAAAGTACGAATGTCTCACGTAAAGAAATATCCCCACTTTTAAGAAGGCCTTTAGGAGAAATAAGCCTCCACTGCAAAAAGTGAAGATGAAATTGTCTTACATCAAGGTTCTTCATAAATTTAAAAAGGGAGTTGGTTAAAGGAAATTCAATTTTCATTCCATTATCAGCATTAGTTTAATTTTTATCGAATGACTTCGATAAAAATGACTGGAGCGTGTTTTTCAAATAATTGTGAAAATTCGAAAAATAATTGAATTGAGTTTAAATTTGGTACAAGAATAGCATTTTACAAAAATGTTTACTCGTTTTAAAAGGGCAAGTATATCTCCGGTTTTTGTTGGATCATAAAAGTGAGGCAGCGTCAAGCGAAGTCAGCGCCTGGATGGGTGACAGCCGAATATATACGACGGCCTTCGACCCGCAGGTGCTACGCTACATTTCGTTGATATTAAGCACGAGAGCATTCCTTTTTGTAGCAAACAAGTATATACTGTTTCATTTCAAACGCATAGTAAATAAATCTACGGTTTTGCCAGATCACTGCAGTTCAAGTTAGATCGAAAAAATCAATATGTGACAGCTAGAACTTTCTATTCAACATGAAAAATTTTATCCTACAGGGTAAGGACAATCAAAAAGAGTCCAGAGATGAAAGATGTACTCAAAAATAAATTAGGTGATTTCTATAATATGAAGAACAAGTAAGACCGAAGTAGCGAGGACGAGCGTATAGCAAGTATAATAAGATAATGCAAAGTTTCAAGGTATTTATAGTAAATTAAGATGCAAATCTTTAACCTCTGTGGATTGAATGTCGTCAATGACGCCATAATGTACTTAGCCAAGGAGGTGTCCCAATATAATACGATTGTTGTAAAATATTAGGGTGAAAATAGACTAAAGACGTTCTTCCCAAAATTTATTTACTTCCAACCTTTACACAAGTAGAACTGACGCAAATAGTATAGATTTCACAAAAGCTTCGTCCAATTAAATTTTAATAAACCATCTAAAATTCACGCTTTATGTTTAACCATATTATACCTTAAAACAATTTAAAAATCCTCCCATTAAAACGTTGACCTTAGATAAAATATTTGCAATATTCTCAATATTTACTTTTCACTTATTCTAGTTCCGTTCTCTTTTCTAGTTTGCCAAAAAAATCGTGTAATATCGAGAACTGTATTTTTGCCCGAAAGTTTACATTTTATAATTTTTGGCAGATAGAAAGGGGGAAAAGATGAGGGGACGTAATTTAACGTTACATAAATTTCCCCAAATTTAAAGAGCTTTAAACGATGTAGAAACGAGCTTTACGCATAGAAAAGGCGTAATCCTATGTTCGAATTTTTCAATTTATGAGGTAGAGTAAAAACGATCAAGGATAGTGTCAAATTTATGATACCACTTAAATTTACTAAACTAGATTGTAAATAAATTATGATTAATCAATACATATTTGAATGACCTCATAGAAAACTTCAAGGGACATTTACTCTAAATTGAGTATTATTAGTGTCATAAAATATTCGTCAATTAGGCGGTCAACAAAGTCTATTTTTAGTTCCTCAACTAGAATGTGGGAAAATTTTATAAAACATTATACATTTTAAAAGTAAATTACAGCTATTTTATTTATTTAAATTCTAACCTTGTTTTTTCTATATAGCTAAACAAATAAACAAAATATGATTTTTAGGAGTACGATTAGCTCGAATCCACTAAGATCATAAGCAATTGAATTAAGACTCTTAAATTAAGCACTAATTTTCCAATTTGGTTGAATTTAGTACACATTTTAAGTATTTTTTTAATGTCCACATTTTCACTTTTTAATCTTTAGTTTGTACAGTAAAATTATGCACCTCGGGTCAAAATTTAAGCACGAAATTCAAAACATTAAGACATTCTCTAATTCAAATGAGCCTACCTTTGCTGTTTTTAAACTCAAAAAAAAGTCTAAAAATAGAAATACAAATGAAGAGTGGGTTTTAAAGTTAAAACGATTTTTGACAGTTATTATTTTTAAAAATTCGATCTATTATTAATAAAATAACTAATTACTTATTATTTAATAACTAATAAGTAGTAATAATGGCATGAGAAATGTTAATCTTAAACTTCTTATTAATTATAATTTAAAAATATATAACCATGATAAACAAATTACCTGACTATCTGACTTGTAAGACACTAGATTGTACAAAACAACTCTGACTCTGCTAAATCTGATGAATGCTAACTGAATAAGATTAGAACTAACTTTTACGTATTATTTGAAAATAAAAACTAACTTCAAATCACAACTAAAGTATAGTTTATAAACCAATAATTAGATACAAACTAAGACCCTAGAGTTAGCGACCCTTAATGATAGACTAAAAATAATATAGATAGTATTGTGGTTATAGAGGAAAATAAATGTAAAAAATGTGGTTATAAAAGAAAATGTAAATCTAGTTTACCAATAAATAAAGTATAAATATAAACCAAACCACAAAAGTGATAAACACCTTTCTATCAAATCTTTTAACCATTGCATTAATTAAAAGAATTAAACACAATTTAACAAAAACAAGATATGCCAACTAAAGTTTATCCCGAGTCCATTTAAAAGCCACTATAACTAGGTTTGATCATATCAACGACCACTGCAACAAAAATCTACAAATCTTCCTCGCTATTAAATTTCATTGGATAATACAAATGTTGAGCAGAACCTAATCAAATTAAACTTATAACCGCTATGATGATGATAGGTCTGAGGAAGTTTTCAACAACGAAAACGAAACATCAGGAACTTCTGCTTCATCATCCTCGCGTATTCTACCAATAGGTTTAGAACTTTTTAATACTTAATGTTGTTGCAAATCAAGTTCAAATTTAATTATAATTATACTTCTGATAAAAAAAGTAAAAATAAAGTCAAATCAATAAAAGATTTTATATGTATAGCACCTATTTAAGTCCACTTTAAAAAAATTTGATTATGTGGTCAAAATGTTCCTAAATTAAATATTTAAATTAAAATACTTAGAATCGAATAATAATATTATTTAATAATATCATATTTTCGTCCACCAGTTGGTGTGCTACACAATTCAAAGTTACAACTAAGAATTATTTATTTGTCCAAAACATTTCACGATTCAAAGTTGAGAATGAACCAAATAAAAAAATAACTTCTTTTTGGTATAATTGTTTATACCTAAGCATTGTAATGGTACCATTGCAATTGTACCAAATATTTATATTGTTTTAAAATCAAAGCATAAAGATGCACCTTTAAAGAAATCAATAAAAGGAGCATAAATATATAACAGATTAATAATAATATATAAATCAAAAGTATTGTTCTATGAATAAATAAATTTTTATGAGATAGATAAAGCAAGAAGCAAGTTAAGTAGTAAAGTCCTACCTTGAAGTTGGACAATGAAGCCATCAAGTCATCAAGTTCCCTGGTAGCAGATGAAGCAGTAGGGCGAGTAGTTTTCGTTGTAGTAGTTGTTGTTTCTTCTATCATGATTTTCTCAACATAGTGATCTCCTAATCTGTAACATCAATTTAACCAAATTACTGAGACTAAGTTCTATAGTACAGTATGTTAACCAAAGGTATTGACAACTTAAAAATCAAAACGTGGACTTATTATAAATAATATTTTTATGGTAAAGAGTTTCTAATTAAAAATATAAGGGATGGAAATCCTTAGAAGTGCAGTAATTAAAAAGATACGTCAAAATGCTAGTCTCGGGTCTGTGGGATATAAGGCACTAGTTAAAGATCCTTAACTCTAACATAAAATGAAGTCCTAGTCTTATTAAAGGTGTACCTTCAATAGTGTTTCTGTAGAACCTTTATTAAAATATTGATTCTGCCTTATGATTTCAATAATACAAAGCTTAATTCTATACAAAATAACTGTAACCACCAAATTGCTGTTCCAGTGAAAAGCAACTCAGAGTAATACTGTAGAGTGTTACAATAATATATTAAAGAGCAAAACAAAACGCCTTCGGCCACCACGCCGCCACGATCATTTCCTGTATCAGTTATTCATACTCCTAGGTTTTAAGAAACATATTGGTACAATATTAACGAATTTCCAAATGTACTTTTTGTTTGTTTAATATACTAGTACATACATGCAGTTTTAGATCAATCCAGAATGTTTATTTTTTTTAATCTTAGCTGATCCTTTATAGTACGTTAATGGCGTCATGCAAATTTTATAACACAACAGGGTTCTAACACAAAGGAACTCTCAAAGAGACCCACACAAATAAATATATGTGTGGGTCTCTTTGAGAGTTCCTTTGTGTTAGAACCCTGTTGTGTTATAAAATTTGCATGACGCCATTAACGTACTATAAAGGATCAGCTAAGATTAAAAAAAATAAACATTCTGGATTGATCTAAAACTTCATGTATATATATTTATACTGCACCATTTAACAGGCACATTACAATTTCATACTCTTACGGTAAAAAAATAATATAACGCGTGGCAGTAATGAAAATCCTACTATCAATTTAACACATGTTAAACATTTTCAAGTTTAAAAGCTAATAAAAATGACTGTAAACCCAAAAAAAGAATTAAAAGCAAACCATAAAAAGTTAACAAGACCTTAAAATAAAAGTGATCATTTTTATTATTCTTATAAACAATCATAAAATTCAAGTCGTATTTTAAAAACAATAAAAACACACTTTATCATTTTTATCTCTACAAGGCAGACCCTGATAAAGAAAAGCAACCCTCCTTGTGGTTGTTGGTTCTTGCATAGAATTAGACTATTCTTTAGACGTTTTGTGGCTGTTTTTCTTTTAAAGCCCAGACCATTATTTAAAAGTAATTTAACATAATTGTTAATCATTACTTAACTATGTTGACTACGTTAATTGTCTACTAAATAGGCACTTTAACCCTAATATCCTTGCAGTAGGTAAAATGCTGATACAATTTAAGATAGTTTATTTTTGAAGAGTATAATATACCCTTATTAGGATGATAATTTATAGGGAAATTTGGATCTTTATAAATTAAATATGTACTAATTAATTGCATAAACATTTTAATATGAAAACTATATGTAGTTTAAAACACTTAACTAGCTGAACATAATAGCTTCAGCTAGACTCTGAAATTGGTAGGCTGAGCCGAAAAGAGATGGAACTGAACTAAACTACAAAAACTTTCACCAAAAAACTGAGAGTGCACCTCTATGCGTATAGAGTTGCTTTTACTTCTGCTTTTTTCAATTATCTCCAGACAACCAAAAGACGAGAATTAAATTTAAGATGAAAAAAAGTTCTTAACAAAAAAAAAAAAAGAAACAAGAAAAAAGAATTATTCTTTAAACTATTTTTATTAAAGCTAATTTAATTATCATACAAAAATGAAATTTTAATAAAAGCAATATTTTTGAAAACGAATTCTACAACAAAATTAAACTTTATATATTCATGTAGGTATTTTAAAAGTTATTTTATATATTCATTGGCTTTATTTATTTTAAGCTATTTACATATTTTTAGTTAAGGGAGTGAGGTGATTAACAGGAATTCAACAATATATTATTCATAAAACTTGGCGCAGTTCAAATAAATGACCCAAATAATCAGAGTCTAGTGAAAAAACATCAACATAAATCAACCTTTTAATTACATTATTTCAACAAATAAAAAGTGTGTATATTTATAAAACCACCCTCACTATTAAATAGGTTTGTACTTTATTAAAGAGAAACTAATTTAGTCGCAAAAGCTTGTACGTACGATATATACATATCTAATAAAGTTATATAATGCAGATATGTTTAGAATGGAGGTGAACCAAGATAACAAGTTTTACTATTGCTATTCTGTTGTAAGTAAAATCTTTATAGTCCAAGAGCCACCCTCAAAAAATATTACTCATTTTATACTACTTCAAACCAATTTGTTTCTGAAAAATATACCCTAAATAATGTAGGAAAAGCATAGTCTGCCTATCCAGAGTGGAGCCCTTCATATGAATGCGCTCGCTCTAAAAGAAAATTTCAGTTTTCTTGCGATAAGTGGTTCCCTGTAGTTTATGTGCAAAACATAAAGAGAACATTTGTTAAAGCTAATAAAACTTTCTATTACAAAAGTTTTATTTTGTCAAAATCGGATAACTAAAACTAAAGTTATGACATATGTTAAATGGCCAAAAAGAATGCACAAAAATCCAATATTTTTTTCAAAGAAATTCGCTGACATTGCATAAATTAACCATTTTTAAGGTTTTTTTGGAAGAACCATAACTTTGGTTGTAGTCATCCTATTTTTTCTTCATATTTTAAGGTATGTTTTTATAAAAATTTGGTTTGAAGTAGTACAAAATGAGTCACATTTTTTCGGCTCTTGGACTATTAGTAGTGGTACAAAATTCCTTTACTAACACTTTTAAGCCATTTTAAGTTAAATTTCGAAAGAAATTACGTTTACCTCCCCAGTAGGGAGAAAAAGTGTATCTTTTTCCTTCTTGTAGAGAGAGAAGAGTGACACATAACTCCTGGTCTGAATATAAAGATAGAAAAGTAACAAAAAATGGCTTTGGTTGCCATGTCATTTTCTATGCTCCGTAGCTCAGTGGATAGTGTCTTCAGCTCTTAACTTGAAGGTTAAGAGTTCCATCCTCACAGGAGAAAGCACACTTTTTTAATGAATTTCATCACCAAGTAAGTAAAATAATTTAAAACTTTTACTTAAGAAGTAAAACAAATAAAAACGCTATTTGTACTTTCAATAGTAACCTACTACAGAGACATGCCAGTATGGTAGCACTTAATTTATTCAATCTCTTACCAGATCACATAAGAAATATTGATGATCTTAAATACTACAATAAGTTCAAATCAGGAATTAAGATCTGGCTGACTATCTCATAAATTTTCTTTTATTTTCATGTATGCGAAAATTGTTTCCAAGAGCCTCCTGTTTAGAGCCTAAATTTTGTAAAACTTTATGACTTATTTATAGTTATGTATGTATAAGCTAATAATGTAATAAATAATAAATAAAAATAATAAATACTTGTTTAATATTAACTTTCTTAGACCTTACATGACTTAATTTCTTTTTACGAAATACGGCAACAATATTTAAAAGATTCTTAGTAATTGTCTTAATGATATTTCATTATCAAGTATTTATTTAGCAAGTTATTAAATGAATTAATAGTTAATGACTGTCAGAAATGAATTTTATTATTTATGTTATTAAAAAAAATCCTTTGTTAAGAAAAAATAATAAACATGAAATGATAAAACTTTTATTCAATAATAAGAACAATTTTAGAACAAGTTTATTTGATTTTAAGAAAAGTAAAAATTTGATGTAGAATTATCAAAATCTTTGTTTAGATAAAAATAAAAACCTATTTCTTAAATTTAATTTAGAAGACAAACTATATAAACAATTATTTACTGTTTAACAAATCAAAAGGTATCTTTAAGAAAGCATATCGCGGTTTTAATGCTCGCTGCTTGTAATTATACTATTTTTTCTCTTCTGGATGTAAAATCTTAAATTCACCACAGAGGAAACAGGTCATTGTTCCCGAGCAGGTAATTAACTCCCTTAGTATCGCCTTCTGAGTTATTTGAATGGTTCCTACGGCAAGCCTCAAGAACCAACTAAATAAATCTCTAAGCACGCCTCGGGATTTAAATAATATGGTTCCTTTGACTTTGGCCTCAGCAACCAACTTGACAGAACAGGGAGCTAAAACGTTGCAGGGAGCTATAAACTTTCTCCTTGGGAAGTTAATAATTACTACCATATAGATCTAGTAAGGAAAAAATAATAAATTAAATTATTATTTATACAACTACATAAAGCTCTTCTTTTAGTAGGAAATTTTAAATTAGTTACTAACAAATTAAAAAACTGAAAATGGAAAACTAAGAGAGAAAGAGAGGGAAAATACACAAACCGAGAATAAGACATGTGTCTTGGTTAGGCTTTTAGAGGAATCGTATACATCATCCAAAAATAGCACTCCAAGTGCCCTCTTAGGCTTAATGATTTCAAATAGGTTAATTTGGAATGATTTATGATGTTTGGCAGAAAAAAACACTGGCCAAATGTTGACTTTGACCACATTCACAAGGGTGAAACACCATGCCAAAATATATACAATAAAATATTAAAAAAACTACTAAAATAAAAGGATTTAAATTTTAGAGTAGCAGATTGTTTTAAAATAATTAAAATGTTCCTATCTAGAGTGGAGCCCTTTAAATGATTTAGCGCCCGCTAAAAATTTAATAAATCGCACAAATTTCAGATTTCTTAAAATAAGTGGATACCTGAGGGTCGTATGCAATATATAAAGAGAACAGTTATATTAACATTTATATGAAGGTGATAAAATGTTCTATAAAAGGAGTGTTAATCATTAAAATCGGATAACTACAACCTAAGTTATGAGGCTGTCTAAAACACCAAAAATAGTATATACATGCAAAGTCAGCGAATTTATTTTGGAAAAATATTGGCATTTTGTGCAATTTTTGGCCATTTAACAAATGTCATAACTTTAGTTGTAGTTATCCAAATTTCACGAAAAGCACTCATTTTATAGGACATTTTATCAGCTTTAAAAAAAGTTCTCTTCATATTTTGCACATAACCTACAGGGAACCACTTATTTCAAGAAAACTGGAATTTTTGCGAGTTTATAAAATTTTGAGCAAGCGCCTTTACTGCAGTGGGAATCCGAAACCATCCTTTGCCCAGCTGTCAATTATATGACACCAAAGTGCAATTATTTTGTTTATATATATATATATTATATATATATATATATATATATATATATATATATATTATATGTGGTTGTGTGTGTGTGTGTGTGTGTGTTGTGTGTGTGTGTGTGTGGTGTGAGTGTGTGTATGGGTGTTTACAATAGTTCCTATGCGTTAGAACCATGTTGTAAAGATATAAAACATGTATCAAATGAAATATGTTCTAAAAAGAGTGTGTGAGTGTGTATATGTTTGAGCGTATTTATTTCTAGCGTATTGTTATAAATGCGCTGTTTATCGAACCGTTAATCATTTTCAAATCAAATTAAATAGAAAAATCAACTTTGAGTAGCACAAAACCTAATTAAAAACAAGGTTATTGTGACGTCATTATCTTGGTTTGCTGGAGTTCAAAGTATCGATTAAATTAAATAATTCTGGCGTTGAGATCCGCAAACCAGGCCAATTTTCTTTGAAATGCGCGCTTTCTTGATCATCAATCCGTATCGTGCTTAAGTTTCCGGTATATGCTTTATTAAGCACTGCTTATTAAGCAGTAGCGTCGCAACTTGATTTTTCTAAAAATGCTATGGTGCTCAAAATAAGCATAAACTGAGCTTTTAAATGAGTGTGAATAATGCTATGGTGTGCATTATCAACAACATTATAAATTTGTTTCTTTAGCTAACAAGTATAGTTCGTCTTGTGTACTAAAAGTTTCTGTTTCTTGCTTAAGTTTATGGTACATGATTAACAATCTAAGCACTGCTCAATTGCTCAGTGAGCAGTAGCGTCACAATTTATTACTTTTTTCGAATTTTTCAACGAAAATGTGCTAAAAATTAGCTTAGCTGAGCTTCAAATGCGCGAAAAAAGCATACTGAGCCGAGCACTCTATAATCTTTGAAATGAAAATGCTCATTTTCTTGTGATTAAATGTAATTTAAAATACGAAAAAAATAAATAAGTAGAGACACTACTGTTCAAGTTATAAAGCATATAAAATTAAATTAGCCTGGCCAGAATTTTAACTTTTCAGACATGCTACATCTTGCACTTCTATTATATATTTATAAATCGAAATGTGTATCAAAACTCTTTTAATACGTAATACAAATCAAAGACACTATATTTTAACAATACAGTGTAAAATCATTCCCCTACAAAAAAAAACTTTTTATTCTCATCACAAGATGCAAAGAAAATGTTAGCCACCATGAAAATGAAATCATTCGGAAATAACGGAAATTAGAAACAACATATTTTCTAAAAGTAAACTAATTCATTAAAATTGGTTCCACCACAAAAATAGAATTTTATTTTAATAAAATGAACATAATTTTTTACATAAATTTGTAAAAACATTTGGCTATGCAATATCTTTATTAAAAGTTCAGTGTTTTTCTCTACTACTGTTTTTTTTAAGTTTTGATAAATTCAGAACATCTATTCTGAGGCTAATTAAACAGTTGACCTTGATGTTTTTGTTGGTTTAGAGAAAAACTCTGAGGAAAATGAGATGAAAGGTCTTCTTTATCATAAACAAAGTATTTATAAAACATTATGTAATAGTTGGCAACACTGAACTTTACTATTTTTTGTGTTGGGACAATTTTAAACAAAAATAAAAGAATAATAATGATATTTAATTCTTCTCTGTAATTTAAAATGCATGTCAATTAAAATATCAACAGAATGTCAATTAAAGAAACAAAAATAGTAATAACTTAATTAAGCAATTAAAAAAGTCAATTTTATTAATTATTAAACAGGCTGCTACTTATATTCTTAAGAAAAAATAAAATCTGCAAATAGCTAAAGTATATACAACCAGTATAACTTGTTTAACTCTTTCTCTTATAATACTTAAGAGTATAGACAATAGACAATTGAACGGAGAGATCCTATGTAAGGAAAAATGTATGCACACTTTTCTTGTGTACAACTTGACAGGCCAAACAGGTAATCAAAGGCTGAGAAGCACGTCTTGAAATAAAGTCATTAGTCCTCAGAATGCAATGATTATCCAAAGACAAAGGTGTTATTACTTCGGTCTCGCTGCATTCGACAGAAAAATAATACGGTGCATAAGCATTTAATCGAATAATAAGGGTTATACGTTTGAATAATGTTCATGAATAAATTTAAGACCCGTAGACCTGTGATCATACTTGGAAGCCTACTTTTTAATAAGTATAGTTCTTTGCCATACAGTACAGAACCTACGGATGCCTCTAAATCAACGGAATGTAAAGGAACTAAACCTGACATTGGCCAATAGAAACACAGGATTGGATATTACGCAGCATAGTGTTTTTGCTATAACTATGATATGTATGTTATTACTATGATATTTAAGAGCCTCCTGTTTGAAGGATTACCTTTTTTGAGGCTCTGAAGTTAAAAATCAAAAATTGATCAGTGCCTTAATTTTGTCAAACTTTATGACTTATTTATAGTTATGTATAAACTAATTATGTAATAATAATAAATAAATAAATTATTAAACCTTATTATTACTATGTTAAGGAACATTCAACTACAATGCGGCAAATAGCCGAAAATCTTGTCAGGTCAAGTAAACCTCGCCGATTTTCATGAAAATTTGGTACTATGTTCTTTTCAGAAGAAACTCTAAGTTGTCCAAGAGGTTTTTGAAACAATTTTTTGGGAGTTACGGGGGTCAAAGATTGAAAACCACCAAATTTCGTCCTTTCAAAAATGAAAGGACGAAGAAATGTTGTAGTATAAATTTAACGAATTCTATATCCTAAGGACGAGCGAAGCGAGTCCGATGTGATGTGGAAAAGTTCTGAGGCACCTCGTACCTAATTTTTGTATGATTTTTTAACAAGTTAACAAGGAGTGGTATCATAATTTCATCGCATTGCATTCTGAATTTCAGGTACTGATGTGCTCCTATATCAACAGCAAAATAATCAGCTACATACAAACTATTTTTCTGTCATTTAAGCTAAATAGGGCTGATATTAGCTCTATATTTTATTAATATACAGGGTGACTTACTCTTAATGGGACAAAATAAAAATCTCGATTCTATGGACCAGGATTAACAAAAAATGTCATGTAAGCATAGGGTCGATTCTCGATAGTTCTCTAGAAAAATCGATATATCGAATTATTCGATACTTTACTATCTAATTCTCTAAAACGATCTACAACTTGAAAAACTACTAAAAGCTAAGAGATGCGGTTTTCACTATTCTCAAGGACATTAATTCCCTTTAAAATGGTATACTTTATGTCGCAATCATCACAATTAAACTTTAATTTATTTACATTTAAAATAAAAAAATTTATTAGTACTAAAAATGTAAAAAATTTTAAAATGCCCAAAATCTTCGATATTTGTTCACCTCATAGTTGAAACCTAAAAATCTTAAAAACAGCCCATTCCATACCCTTTAAAATGGTATAACATAATTTATGGCTTGTTTTTAACTTTAACCGAGATATTCTTAAAAAACTTGATGTAAGTCACTTAGATTCTAAATTATTCACTATGTAAACAAAAGACATTTATATTTAAATTATTTCAATTTGATTACAAAATTACACTTTATTTTATTAGTATAACTATATTATTAATTATTCTATGTTTTTGTTAATCATAAAAAATAATCAACCCCCTCCCTCCACTCCCATTATAGCTTAAAAAACTTAATTTTAAGTCTCTTATAATAAACAATGCAAACAAACATTTCTTGAAGATTTTGTTGAAACAATACAAAGTAATAGGTATATTTATACATAATTAAATAATAAATAAATAATTAAACTTTTTACTGCAAGGGGAAATTAAAAATAATTCTTCATGTAAATCATAAGAGAGATCAAATCTTTCCTCCTTCAACTCTAATACATAGTCTACATCTTCTTAACATTGATTGAATAGCTTTTTTCAATTTGTGTTGCAGTTATTGCCAGCTTCTTGACTCATGCTCTTTTAGCATCAGGTCATCTCGATTTTTTGGGGCTGAATGAAAATTATCCAATCGCTGGATTGGACGAGAGGGACCAATAGCCTGGCCTCCGATATCTCCTGATCTTACCACCCTCTAGATTTTTTTCTGGGGCGCAATGATAGATGAAGTATACAGGCAAAGCCCCACAAAATCGAGATGACCTGAATGCTAAAAGAGCATGAGTCAAGAGCTGCAATAACTGGCATGAGTCCATAACTATATTATTAATTATTCTATGTTTTTGTAATCATAGAAAATAATCAACCCTCCTCCACTCCCATGTAGCTTAAAAAAACTTAATTTAAGTCTCTTATAATAAAACAAATGCGACAAAAACATTTCTTGAAGAATTTTGGTTGAAAGAATACAAAGTAATAGGTAAATATTTATACATAATTAAATAATAAATAAATAATTAACTTTTTACAGCAAGGGGGAATAACACATCATTGCTTCATTAATCTAAGAGAGATTCAAATCTTCCTCCTTTCAACTCTAATAATAGTCACTTCTTAACACTATTATGATAGCTTTTTCAATCTTTGTGCTGCAGTTATTGCAGTCTTGACTCATTGCTCTCTTAGCATCAGGTTCATCATCGATTTTTGTGGGCTTGCCTGTATTATTGTCATCTTTCATTGCGCCAGAGACAAATTAGGAGGTGTAAGATCAGGAGATCTTCGGAGGCAGGCAATAGCCTGGCCTCCAGGGCATAGTCCCTTCGTCCAATCCAGCGATTGGCGATATTTTCATTCAGCCCCACAAATCGAGATGACCTGATGCTGTAAAGAGAAATAATTAATAATATAGTTAATAACTAATAAATAAAGTTGTATTTATGGAAATTCAAATTGAATATTTAAATATAAATTCTTTGTTTACATAGTGAATAATTTAGAATCTAAAGCGAACTTACATCAAGTTTTTTAAGATATCTCGGTTAAAAGTTAAAATAAACAAGCCATAAAATTATTGTTTATCATTTTAAAGGGTATGGAAATGAGGCTGTTTTTAGATTTTTAGGTTCTAACTATGAGTGAACAAATATCGAAATTTTGGCATTTAAATTTTTTACATTTTTTAGTACTATTAAAATTTTATTTTAAATGTAAATAATTAAAGGTATTAATTGTGATGTTGCGACTAAAGGTATACCATTTTAAGGGAATTAATGTCCTTTAGAGAATAGTGAAACCGCATTCTCTTTAGCGTTTATTAGTTTTCAAGAAAATGTTGTAGACCTTTTAGAGAATTGAGATAGTATAAAGTATCGATAATTCGATATATCGTTTTTCTAGAGAACTTTCGAGAATGCGACCTAGCTTCATGACATTTTTTTTGTTCATCCTGGTCTAGAATCAAGATTTTATTTGTCATTAAGAGTAACACCTTTATATATTATATAGTATATTATATATATATCTATATATATATATATATATATTTATATATATATATATATTATATATATTTATATATATTTATTATATATTATATATATTATATATTANTAAAAGGAGGCATGAGTCAAGAGCTGCAATAACTGCAGCAGCAAATGAAAAAAGCTACACCAATCAGTGTTAAGACAGTAGACTCATGTATTAGAGTTGGAAGGAGGAAGATTGAATCTCTCTTATGATTTAAATGGAAAGAATGATGCTTAATTCCCCTTTGGCCCTGTAAACAAGTTAATATATTATTATTATTTAAGACATGGAAGTAAGGTGAGCTGGTGTGGTCGCACACGGGGCGAACAAAACCCCCCTACCCACTTTTTACAGGCAAGGCGCGAATTTTAAACATCATTCTTCATTCTAAATCTCATAAGAGAGATTTCAAATCTTCCTCCTTCCAACTCTTAATACCATAGTCTACTTGCTTAACACTGGATTTGGTAGCTTTTTCAATTCTTGTGCTGCAGTATGCAGCCGTCCTTGACTCATGCCCTCTTTTAGCGCAATCAGGTCATCTTCGATTTTGTGGCTTGCCTGTATACTTCATCCTTTCATTGCGCCACCCAGAAACAAAAATCTAGAGTGGTAAGATCAGGAAATCTCGGGACGCCAGGCAATAGCCTCGGGCACCCGGCCCAATGGCCCTACTCGATCCATCCCACGATTGGGATTAATTTCATCAGCCCCACAAACTACGAGGAATGACTGAGTGCTAAAGAGGAATAATTAATAATAGTGGTAGTGTATAACTAATTGAAAAGTAAAGCTGTGTATTTTGTAAATCAATTGAAATGAATTTGTAAACTTATAAATGTCTGTTGTTTACACATGTGAATAATTTAGAATCTAAAGCGACTTACATCAAGTTTTTTAAGAATATCTCGGTTAAAGTTAAAAATAAAAACAAGCCATAAATTATGTTATATTCATTTTAAGGGTATGGGAATGAGGCTGTTTTTAAGATTTTTAGGTTTTCAACTATGAGTGAACAAATATCGAAGATTTCTGGCATTTAAAATTTTTACATTTTTTAGTACTAATAAAATTTTTATTTTAAATGTAAATAAATTAAAGTTTAATTTGATGATTGCTGCGACATAAAGTATACCATTTTAAAGGGGAATTTAATGTCCTTGAGAATAGTGAAAACCGCCAATCTCTTTTAGCCTTTAGTAGTTTTCAAAGTTGTAGACCGTTTTAGAGAATTAGATAGTAAAAGTAATCGAATAATTCGATATATCGATTTTTCTAGAGAACTATCGAGAATCGACCCTATGCTTACATGACATTTTTTGTTCATCCTGGTTCATAGAATCAAGATTTTTATTTTGTCCCATTAAGGAGTAAGTCACCCTGTATATATATATATATATATATAATATATATATATATATATATATATATATATATATATATATATATATATATATATATATATATATATATATAGTTGTGAGTAATTTTGAGTAACTATATATAATAATTATGATATTATAATATATATATATATATATATATATTATCATATTTTATTGATGTTTAAATTTAAATTGTATGCGGTCATGGTTTGACTAATGTAAACAAACTATTACACATAATTTTAAGTGTCGCAACAATAAATACATATGTTCGCCAATGATGAACAAACTAAAAATTTAATAGCTTTAAAATTTCCACAATTTATTTATTATAAGTTTTGAAATTTAACGATATTTCGAACGACAAAAAACAGTTAAAAAATAAATAAAATAAATAAATATAAGTGTTAGGTAATATTTTAAAATGTAATAGTTAATATTATTTTTGAAGTATTCGGAAAAAATTATAAGTTTTGATGCTACTGCTCACACACTTATGCAAGAAAGCACGCAATTCAAAGAAAATTTATCCGGCTTGCGCACCACCCCAGAATTGATAAATTATTGTTTTTTCCGGTAATCAAAAACAGCCATCATTAGTACAAAAAAGTATTCTATTATTCGAGATGCATATTTGTAAAAAATACTGTATCCCGGGTACGGGATACCTCAGAACTTTTTCTCACTACAACAGATTCGCTACGCCCATCCAACCAATTCGGACTCGCTTCGCTCATCCTCAGAATAGTTCATATTAGTTTTATTCCCAGCGTTTTCCCATCCTGTAATGACCTTGCTCAATGGTGATTAACTCTTATGATCCAATAAAACCCGTAGATATACTGTTCAGAATTACAAGTATATATTTATTTATTTGTTTGTAAACATTTAACCTGTCCCCCCTTTTTGTATATAAAGCCCGAAATAAATTGATTTTTATCAGTTGCTTCCGAACACTTGGCGACCGTGGATCACTAGAAGAACCTAGAAGGTAAATAAGTAGTTAGTTAGTGAAAATTTAATTAGTGGAGTTAATTAATGTTTGAAGAAAACTTTGCTAGTTAATTAAGAAGATTTTCTGGAAGTAGCTCGATGTCTGAAGAAATTCTGAAAGCATTGAAGAAGGAGCGGGCTCGCTGCCGTGCAACGTTCACCGCCAACAGACACAAGGTAGAGAAAGAATTAAATAATAAACCTATAAATGTGTCACTTTTGACAGAGTTATTTAATGTATTAGAGTTAAAATCTAAAAAGCTATCTGAAGTAGATTTAAAAATTAGTAGCTATTTAGACGTTGAAAACTCAGATTACAACTCAGAGATGGAGACGATCGAAGAGTATGAAGATAGCTTTGTAATAATTAAAACTAAGGTAGAATTAGCTATAAAGAATATCGGCTCCTCTCAAAATAGTGGACAAGTCCAAGAGGCAAAAATTAGATTTCCTAAAATTACGCCTCACAAATTTAATGAGGACTTAAGAAAATTTATTAGTTTTTGGGGACAATTAAGAAAATTGACAGCGACCAATATTTGACAGATGAGGATAAATTCCAATACTTATTGCAAAGAATGGAAGATAACTCTCCAGCAATGGAGTTAGTCTCTAGTTTTCCTCCCTCTGGGGAAAATTATAAAAAAGCTCTTGCCCCAACTAAAAGAAAGGTTTGGCCGAGATGACTTGTTAATTGAGGTTTATATGAGAGATTTATTAGGGTTAGTTCTATTGCAACAACAACATTCGAAAGGTAAACCCATGCCACTTAGAACCCTGTATGACAAGTTAGAGTGTCAGTTACGATCTTTAGAGACACTAGGGGTCACAAGTGACAAGTACAGTGCGATGTTATATCCTCTTGTAGAATCCGCTGTTCCAGAGGAAAATTTGCGTGCTTGGCAGAGGTTTTCTTTGTCAAGTGATTGCAAGAGCAGTAAAGAAGATAGACTAACTAAACTGCTTTTATTTCTTAGATCTGAAGTAGAGAACGAGGAGAGACTCTTATTAGCTAGGTCCAGTTTTGTAACAGGTATCACAGGAAACAAAAAGAAAGTCGATACTCCAGAGCAGGACATCCCGTCAGCAGCTACGTTGGCAGCAATTGAGAAAAGAAAGAATCAGCGGGAATAAGAATAAAACAAAGAGTGAGCGACCTAAAAATGAGGTGATCTGTGTATTCTGTGGCAAAACTAACGCATCAAAAGATTGTTTGGGTAAGTTATCATTAGAAAAAAAACAAAATGCTGTCAAATAAAAATAGATGTTTTATTTGTTTAGATCAATCAAATCACAGAGCGAAACAATGTAAAGCTTTCGTAAGATGCTTACTGTGTTCTAAACGGCACTATGCAGTTATGTGTCCACAGTTGGAAAAGTCTTCAAAAGCGGCGGAAGACGAAAAAGAACAAATCAAAGCATCTAATTGTTCACTTATGAAGACGTCATGTGGGACAGTGTTGCCAACTTTATTAGTCTTGGTGAAAGGAAAAGAAAAGGAGCTAAGAGTAAGACTGTTATGCGATACTGGTTCACAAAGGTCGTATGTATCAACTAATGTAATTAAAAGCTTAGATTTAAATAAAATTTCGGAAGAGACGTTATGTCAAACTGTTTTTGGAGGCATAAAAATGCAAACTAAAAAACATGGAGTCTATGAGCTAAATATAAGTAGTGCCAAGGGAATGGGATCCCTCTTACAATAAAAGCTCTGGAATATGGAAAAATTTGTCCAAAACTTCCCTGCTTAACTTCAAAAGAAGCATTAGAAAAGTTAAGGGGTATGGGAATTGAGTTAAGTGATTTAGGAGAAGAACCGGAAGAAATCGGCATTTTAATTGGGTCTGATGTTTTAGGAAAAGTTCTTACGGGAAAAATTATTGACATTAATGATAAGTTAATTGCTGTTGAAACAAAAATTGGTTGGACTGTCATGGGACAAGATAAAACAGACAGAAATGACAGTAATATGGTTTTATTGACAATTAATGAAATGAATTTTGATGTATCTAATTTATGGAGACTTGATTCAATAGGTATTACAGATCCCGTAGAAACTAAGAAGAAGGACGAGATAGCTCAGGAAACTATGACATATTTTGAGGAAACAATCACGATGAACAAGGAAAGGCGCTACGAAGTGAGGTTACCTTGGATTGCGGGTCACCCTGAGCTAGCAAACAACAGACTAGAAGCAGAAAAGAGGTTAAAAACCGTCACTAGAAAAATGAAAAAAGACGGAATTTACGAGCAATACGATCAGGTATTTCGTAGTTGGCTAAGTGAGGGTATAATAGAAGAAGCAAACAATCTTTGTGATGAGGGCAGAGTAAATTACTTAGCCCACAGAGCTGTGGTAAAACAATCATCGCTTACTACAAAGGTGCGTCCAGTTTTTGACGCGTCCGCTAAGGACAAAAATGGAAATTCGTTAAACTCTTGCTTAGCAACTGGTCCAAATTTATTAGAAATAATTCCAAATTTAATGATAGATTTTAGAAGAGAATTGATTGGGGTGACAGCTGATATAAAACAAGCTTTTTTGCAGCTTAGTTTTGAGGCAAGCGATAGAGATTTTTTACGATTTTTGTGGTGGAATGAAAGAGGGGAACTTAAAGAATATAGACACTGCCGAGTAGTTTTTGGGTTAACATGCAGTCCCTTCCTATTAGTAGCTAGCATAGGGTATCATTTAAAGTTAGCTCCCGATGCATTAAAATCTACTGCAGAAAAGTTAGCGAAATCTTTCTATATGGATAATTGTGTTACATCAGTTTCAAACAAAAAAGAACTAGAGAAATTTGTTATTGAAAAAAGTTTAATGGAATCAGCCAAGATGGAATTGAGAGCCTGGGCTTATAATAGTGATTGTAGTAAAGAACATTTAGATTTTATGCTGAACATGAAATAGTACCGATATTGGGTCTTAAGTGGAACACAAAATTAGATACTTTAGCCTGTAATTTAGATCGTGTAAATTCAAGTGACACTGTCATAACAAAACGTGTTTTATTGTCTTTAGCTCAAAAAGTCTTTGTCCCTTTAGGATTTACCAGTCCCGTAGCACTATTACCTAAAGTATGGCTTCAAGATGCTTGGAAAAATAAGGTTGGATGGGACGAACCCTTAGAAAAAGAAATCCAACAAAAGGTCTTAAATTGGACGGATTCTTTAGAGTGGATTAAATTTTGTGAGATATCCCGTAGTTTATTTGGTTGTTATGGGTTACAGGGGGTAAAAGATACTGAGATTCATGTTTTTGTAGATGCTAGCAAAAAAGCATATGCCGCATGCATATTTATACGAGCTATAGCTAATGATGGAACTATACTCGTAAATTTTTTAGAAGCAAAAACCAGGGTAGCTCCTATCAATGAAATCTCAATGCCGCGATTAGAGTTGCTTGCAGCCGTAATTGGTGCTAGACTATTTGAACAGGCATTTAGCGCTTTAAATGTCCCTCAAATGAAATCATTTTTTTGGACTGATTCAGAGATCGTATTAGCTTGGATTCATAGGGACGATGGCTGGAACACATTTGTTGCCAATCGATGTAGAGAAATTAGGCGGTTGACATGCAAAGAGAACTGGAGACACGTACCGGGAAACCTTAATGTAACAGCGGACATAGCTTCAAGAGGAGAGACTTGGAAGCAATTCATTGAGAGTCGATGGTGGGAAGGACCTTCGTGGCTCAAAGATGACCAATCAAAATGGCCAATATCTAATTCCGAACCACCAGAAGAGATTATTTTAAGTGAGAGGAAAAAGTGTGTTATTTCCTCCTCTGTTTGTGTTGTTAGTGACGATCTTTTTAAAAATATACCTGATTATTTAAAAATAGTTACTACTATCGCTTGGATATTAAAATTTAAACATATTTTGTTAAATAAACAGAAAGGACCCTTGTGTACTGATGACATGGACTTTGCCGAAATAGTTTTAGTTAAGTTTATACAAAAATCGAGTTTTAGTTCAAAAAATAGACTTAATGTTTTAAGTCTAAATGTGTTTAAGAGTGAAAATGGTATGTTTAGAGTTAAGACAAAATTAATCTTGGGAGAGTATGAGTGTGATTTTAGATACCCCATGATGTTGCCGTCAGACCATGAAATAGTGCGAAAGCTTATCATCCACACGCACAGCCCGGAGAAGCACGCAGGGGTGCTAACACTTAGGACTAAGCTGCGAGAGAGATTCTGGATTCTGCGAAGTAGAAGGACCATGAAAAGGGCAATAAGGAACTGCATCAGATGCAAAAGGTTTGCGCCTAAACCAGCTGAGACACCCTTCGCTCCACTTCCAAGAAAATAGAAACGAAGAAGGAAAAGTTCAGGAACCTGTTGAAGTTGAAGAAAACGGAGAGGAGGAAGGAGATGAAGTTTTAAAAAATTGGAACAATGTGTAATTTTTAACATCTTCTTCCCCCATAGTTTTTAATCTCGTTTTGATTTATAAATAGTTAAATTTAAAAGTAAGTTGAGTTACAATTAAAAAAGTTAAATTCGGGTACTTCCTTGTAGGGGCGGGAAGATGTTCAGAATTACAAGTATATATTTATTTATTTGTTTGTAAACATTTAACCTGTCCCCCCTTTTTGTATATAAAGCCCGAAATAAATTGATTTTTATCAGTTGCTTCCGAACAAATGTCAAGGATCTTGAATAAAGGGGATGACGCACTAAGTCGATTTGCCATACAAAATAGTGACCAAACTCACGTCAAAAACCAACTGCACATGCTTGGTACAAACTGCGCACGAATACAATTTTTATAACTGCGTAGGTTTTAAATTTTAGAGGCAAACTTACCTCTCAATCCTTTCCCATTAATTGCTTGAGAAGGTTATAACAAAACACGTTTAAATTTATCAGTCACTGAAGTGGCAAAGTATAGTCCAACATTTAAAATTAAATAAGCACAATTATTTAACAAGGACAACAAATGTAACAATCACGAGAAGCACAGTAGAAAGTTTAGAAAGCAAACTCCACAACCTTGCTGCATAACCTGCGTTTGGCGCCTTTTTTCATTATAACCAAGGGGAAGGTAAGTTTGCTACTATTTCTCCATCTCATACAACTTTCATGGGGTCAGAAATGTTCCTTAATGCGTCATTCCCTTTATTCAAGATCCTTTAGGTATACTTTTCGTTACGAAATTAAACTTAAGTATACTTATTTTATACGTAAAGGGATACACTTTTACCATATTTCAACTCAATTGATTTTTGTTAAAAGTTTTTAAAAGCATTGTTAATTCATTCGATAAAAATTGAACTAATGCTAATAATAAGATGAAACTTTGCACATATGTTAGTCATATACATAGCTACATGCAAGCCAAATCGGTTGAAACATTTTTCTGCTTTTTATAAATTTCCGAAATTTGTGTCATCATTATTTCCGGTTAATTTATTAACGTTATATAAAAATTATTTTTCTGAAAGCACAACTACAGCTAAAGATTGATTTTTATACAAGTTTCAAATCTCTAACATACGACGATGAGAGTCTCGAACAAAAACATACGAACAGATAACTTTGTGAAAACCATTCAGGAGGTCTTAAAAACACCTGAAATGGATAATTTAGGAGGAATTCCGGTTTCGATTTTTTTTGCAAATAATACTTTCTCCATGTACCTAAGGTATAAATGAGGAAAAGTAATATAGTAAATGATAAACTAAGAAAGAAACCTTGGGTTATAATTAGAAGTTTAATCTGCTTCACGCAATAATTAACTTGGAGACAGATATTAACGTGAACTAACTGCTTTTCCAAATATACATCTCATTTTCATAATCTAATTAGACTTTTGATTTAACATAAGATGACTTGTTAAAAATATATTTATCTAAATTAAAAATCATAACATTTAAGAAAATATGGAAACCCATTTGAAAATAATTTTTCCACAAATAGCTGCCAAATTTGCAACTGGGTTTCCTTATTTCCGATTTTAAAGTTTTCTCCTATCACCTATTTCAATTTGAACATCTTGAGGACTATGCTAATCTTTGACTCTTTATACATTACTTTACTAATATTTTTATAAATTTGTGGAGATTGGATTATTGAATTACATACTTTAGGACTAAAAACGTTTTAAATTAACTAATGCAATTGTTTATAACAAAATATAGGTTTTTCATAGCTTTAATGTTTGAATTTTCAAGACATTTTTTTAGCATATCCAACAACTACAAACATGTTGAACTTTCATTAACATTGTTTAAAGATTAATAAGGTATTTTATTATACACGTTTCGAGCAAGTTTTTTTTTAAAAATTTGATTATGTATTTATAATAATTTGTACAATTAATTAATTTGATTAAAATTAACTAAAAATTAACATAATTCGTACAAAACATTCAGTACCAAAACATTCAGTATCTTTCAATTTGATGTGAACTTCTTTCAGAATTACAAATGGCAATTTCCGACAAATAGATTTTGAAATTCGCTAATAATGTGGCAAATATGCCACTTACAGTGACTAATAAGAAAACCACACGCGATAACAACAATTGTGCCTCGAAGTGACCGCCGGGAGTCAAGGAGGCCCTTCAGCACTCCCCCTTTGTAGCAGCAGAGGCGCGTAGAGGCCAAAGGCCGAAAGCCTCTTGTTTTAATATTAGAACCAGCACTGCCAAGGGGCTGAGTGGAACTAAGTTTATAACCTACAGAGTCCGTATCATAGAAGGCTTTTTGAGACGAATAGCTATACAATATTGCTTGTTTGCGTGAACAACTTATTACATCCTTTTATTGACACATTTTATAAATATATATAAAGGGATGCAATATACAAATGAAACTGGCATAGAAGCTTCGTGCCCTGCTTTGAAGAGTATTTAATATTGTTTTAGTCTAGGGTTTCTTAATTTAAAAAGAAAAAAGGACAATCCTTCAACAAAGGAAAATTGAATCAAGAGATAAGAATAATAAAGTGAACGCCTTCGTAGTCTCTGGTATACATAAAAAGCTGTACAAGAGTGTGTTTATGGTTTAACATATTCTATACTTACAAGGAAAGTTTTCTTGATTTACTATATTATAGGATTTATGAACCATAGAGTTAAAGGATTTACATGACCATAGAGGAGAGGAAGAAAACTACTGCGGATCCTGGGGCTAGACAATATGCTAATTCAGCAATTGTTTTTTAAATTTTGAAAAGCTACAATCAAAAGTTGTACTACTCAAGAAAAACAAAAATTAGTCCTGGTAATTTTTACGTTACTATATATTCAAAATATAAAAGCTTGAAGTTTTTTAAAAAAAATATAGTGAGTGAGGAATAGGTTAGAGAGAGAAGGTAGATGCTATTTTAATGGGATGAATCTTAAAAATGAAATGATGTAGATAAAAATTACCAGGACTAAAAATGTTGGTTTGTTTTTTGTCCTAGCTACAACTTATATTTGAAACTTTTTTCAGAATTTATAAAAATAGAATATTGATAATAATTTTAAAATTGGGCTGTAAGTATATTGTCCAGCCCTAAAGTAAAACACCAGACCCGTTGTTTTTTTACTCTATCCTGTAATCCTGTAAATCCTATGACTAAAAAAATTACTTAATAAAAGTCTCTTCACAAAAAAAACCTAATTGGCAAATCGCTTTCAACCTAACAAGAGGCCATTATCAGTGCAAAACCTAAAAAACAAGTTACAATAGAATAAATAAAAGATATAAAAAAATAATAAGTAACAAAATAAAATAAACAAATGATAGGCTAAAATGAAATTAAAAGAATCAGGTACAGTAAAAATTATATATAACGTGGAAGAAATAAAAGGAAGAAGAGTGAACCTATGATTTAGCTTTAGATATTAGATTCTGAAATATTTTAACTTTTAATTATTTTATTATATATATATATATATATAATATATATATATATATTATAAATTAATATAATATATATATATATATATAATAATAATTGAAAGAAAGGATAAGGCTAAGAAAACTCACTCACTTCTCTTGTGCCGACGTTTCCAACATTAACAATGTTCTTCCATCAGGGCAACCTGAAGACATATAATAAAACAAAAGCAATAAATACAAGAAAAGTCAAAAAAACAAAGATAACTCATAACTCAAAAAACTACAGAATTAAAAAACAAGAAAACAGCACTTACAGAGAATTAATAAATTACAAGAAGTCATAAAATAAAATTACAAGGTAAAAGTAATGAATAAGCACAAGCAAGATAAACAAAGGCAGACAAAATGTAAATATAATAAAACCAAGGGAAGGTTACTCAAAGAGGAGAGTGAGCTAGGTAAGAGCGACATTATGGCGGACAACACCAACCCTCAACCTAGCTAAGCAGACCATCAGATAAATTAGGTAAAAATAAAGAAATGCATAAAAAACAACATGGAAGTAGATAAATAACAATAATATAAGGTAAGATAAAATTAAATAAGAAATAGATAAAAATAGGCATCCACATGAGAACGAACTACCATGACCGCAAGGCAGAAGGCTCACAACGTCTCAAACCCGCAATGCAGCAAAAATAAGTTCCCAATCTAAGGTTTACCTAAGATAAAAATAAATGAAGGTAAAAAGGTAGAAGGAAAGAGGAAGAAAATAGTGGCCTTAAGTTTTTGAACAAATTAAGTAATCTAAAGTATGAAGTGCTAAGCACTCCACTAATATCGGTACGAGCATTACAACTGTTTTAGTGTCTTAATATAAACTCTCCATCCACTTTAACTTGTCCTCATTTTCTTCTTGCAACAAATTTCAACGTTGTCGAGGTCAAAAGAGTGTCTTATCCAAAGCATGAATAGCAAGTGCTGTGTACCTTCCCCTTTACATATATTAACCTATGTTGGTAAGCCCTCGTTTTTAAGTACCTAGTTCGTATGACCAACATAAGAGGTATCACAGTCGTTTACAGTTAGCTTTGTAGACGACACTAGACTCAAGCTGATGAGGGACTTTATCTTTATCTTTACCCTTAAAGATAAAGTCCCTCATCAGCTTGAGTCTAGTGTCGTCTACAAAGCTAACTGTAACGACTGTGATACCTCTTATGTTGGTCATACGACTAGGTACTTAAAAACGAGGCGCTTACCCAACATAGGGTTAATATACGTAAAGGGGAAAGGTACACAGCACTTGCTATTCATGCTTTGGATAAGAACCACTCTTTGACCTCGACAACGTTGAAATTTGTTGCAAAGAAGAAAATGAGGACAAGTTAAAGTGAATGGAGATGTTTTATATTAGAGACACTAAAAACAGTTGTAATGCTCGTACCGATATTAGTGGAGTGCTTAGCAGCTTCATACTTTAGATTACTTAATTTGTTCAAAACTTAAGGCCACTATTTTCTTCCTCTTTTCCTTCTACCTTTTTACCTTCATTTTTTTTATCTAGGTTAAACCTTTAGATTGGGACTTATTTGCTGCATTGCGGGTTTGGAGACGTTGTGAGCCTTCTGCCTTGCGGTCAATGTTAGTCGCTTTCTCATGTGGATGCCTATTTTTTATCTATTTCTATTTAATTTTATCTTACCTTATTTGTTATTTAATCTACTTTCCATGTGTTTATTTTGTTGTTTATTTTATGCATTTCTTTATTTTTACCTAATTTATCTGATGGTCTGCTTAGCTAGGTTGAGGGGTTGGTTGTTGTCCGCCATAATGTCGCTCTTACCTAGCTCACTCTCCTCTTTGAGTAACCTTCCCTTGGTTTTATTATATTTACATTTTGTCTTGCCTTTTGTTTTATCTTGCTTGTTTGCTTATTTTATACTTTTACCTTGTAGATTTTTATTTTATGACTTCTTGTAATTTATAATTCTCTGTAGTGCTGGTTTTTTCTTGCTTTTAATTCTAGTTTTTTGAGTTATGAGTTATCTTTGTTTTTTGACTTTCTGTATTTATTGCTTTTTGTTTTTTATGTCTTCAGGTTGTGAGTAGATGTTAATGTTCAAAACGTCGGCACAAGAAAGTGAGTGAGTTTTCTTAGCCTTTCCTGATTCTTTCAATTATTATATCTTGAGGCTGATTTATTTAGATCTTATATATATATATATATATATATATATATATTATATATATATAATACTATATTATATAATATATATAAATATTATTATATATTTAATATATATATTTTATCCCATTGTATCGATCTTCTTAATTTCATTTTCGCCCAATCAGTTGTTTACTTTATTTTGTTATATCGTTAATTTTTTCTACTTGTTTGTTAGGTTTGCACTGCTAGAGCTGGTTGAAAGCGCTTTGCCAATAAAGTCGTACATTCTCAAGATGTATGACTGAAAGTTCATAAATCTAATGACAACAGAAAATTCACCCAGAATCAAATCAAATTTATACATTATATTTGTATTGTATTATGTATTTGTATATGTATTTTGTATTATGTATTGTTTATGTATTATGTATTATGTATTTGTTTATTGTATTATGTATTATTATGTATTTTGTATTATATGTATTTGTATTTTATTATGTATTTGTGTATTATGTATTATGTATTATTATTTGTATTGTATTTGTATTATGTATTTGTATTATTATTTTGTATGTATTTGTATTAAGTAGATTATTATTATGGTACGAGACGAGGAACAAAATATTTAGTTAACGTTCATTTAAGCCTTAATTATATAAAAAATAGAGGTGCAATATAACTTAATAAACTTATGTTATAAGGATATGTAAAAATAGTGAAAACAGCTAATTCTAATGCGACAAATTCCAACTTTGGGAGGGGGGGGGGGCTAAACGTAGATACAGTTTAAGATATCCTATATAAAATGTAATCCTTGCATTTTCATATAAATTCAATGTCATTAAAATACAACTTAGATTGTGCAGAGTAACAATTAGAAGAGACCCATTTTTTTTTATATTTTGCTTAGAACAGGAGGTATTTAAAATTAATTTTGAACACTTTTCTCTCCTTTTAATTACAATTTTACAACTATTTACTACACTTTACAAGGGAACTAAACAAGTTCCCTTGATCAGTTAAAATTTTTCCTTGAGGAAATATGTTCATGTTCATTGTTATGATGTACTAAAAATTGACACAATTCTTAAGAAAGAAACGTCTTTTTTGTTTTTTTCCTAATAGTAATAATTGACACACTCCAAAACCCTTAAATTAACACTGAATTTTTAATTTACACTAGACATTGCTGTGTAAGAGCTAGGACAAGTGAAGAAAGTCGGAATTTATGAGGAGAAATGTCCAAGATGAATCACGCTTTCCTCCTAAATTCTACTGCATTTTATTGAACCATAATAATTACATACCTATATGTAATTTAACTCTCCCTTGAGAGTATTGAATATGTTAAACCATTAACAAAGGCTTGTATTGCGTTATAAGTATACCTTATATTATCAAGGCGTTCACATTAAAACTTCTCCCATTTAGATTTATCCCAATAGTAGTCTTTCATCATAAGCTTTGCTAAATCTCATTGTTTTCAATAATTCTGCTAAGGCCTCAATAAAATATTTATTTATTTTCTAATAAAAAACATTTAATATTTAGATTTCATTTCTTTTGCCTCTTTGAATATTTTGTATATTTCGATATGCAATATATAACTTAAGACATCTTCCCATAATCAAATTGAAATTATACTTATGTAATTATTAATGTTTACGAGCATGTCACATTCACGAATCATGAACTGAGGACCGGTAGCTAAGAGGTAGAGCACGCTTTGCTACATGGAGGTTGAGGGTTCAAATCCACTCAGGAGAAGATCTTGTGAGAGGTAATCATTATCCCTAGTAATGGTTTAATGCCAGCCAACCCGGGCAAATCATACAGCATCTACTTTGGTTATTTCATCTCTTGGATTTAGATCTCTAGCTCAGATTTACTGGTGACTGTAGTCCAACAAATAACATAAATAAATATGAGAGGTGGGTTTAGTTGTGGAAGACGTCTCCAAGTTATCTGCAGGGCTTTGGCAGGTCAGAACTGTAGAAGGGCTTTAGGCACATAGCTTCAGGGTTTTTAATGGCATATCTCCCTGTCAGGCGGTACTGGACTAAACAGAGCAGTTCGCTTAATGTGTATCAGGTGAGACAAGAGGAACTAGTGAGATTGGTAAAATTAGTAGCTGGTGAGCTAGAGTATTAATATAAATTAGATAAAAAGCTAGATAGGCCAAGAGCAGGACCTGAAAAAATGTGACTCATTTTGTACTACTTCAAACCAAATATTTCTGAAAATATACCTTAACTTATGAAGAAAAAACATAGTCTGTCTATCTAGAGTGGAGCCCTTCATATGATTGCACATGCTCAAAATTTTATAAAATTGCACCAATTTCAGTTTTCTAGAAATAAGTGGTTCCCTGGGGGTCATGTGCAAAACATGAGTGAACATATTTAAAGTTGATGAAATTCCCTATAAAACGGTGTTTTTTCGTTAAAAACGTATGACTACAACCAAAGTTATGGCTTTTTCGAAAACACCAAAAAAATGGTTAGTTTAAGCAAAGTCAGTGAATTTCTTTGGAAAAATATTGGCACTTAGTGCATTTTTATGGCCAATTAACAATAATTGTCATAACTATAGTTGTCATAACTACTAATTGTCATAACTTTAGTTGTAGTTATCCGATTTTGACAAAAAACCCTTGTTTTATAGGAAATTTTATCAGGTTTAAAAAAAATATCTTCATGTTTTGCACACGACCTACAGGGAACCACTTATTACAAGAAGACTGGAATTTGTGCGATTTTCTAATATTTTGAGAGCATCCATATAAAGGGCTCCACTCTGGATAGGCAGCCTATGTTTTTACTTCATACATAAAAGTTTATTTTCAGAAAAATTTGGTTTGAAGTATTACAAAATGAGTCAAATTTTTTAGGCCTGGCTCTTGGACTAAGAGAATATATAAATAAATGTAAAATACATAATGGTAAGTAATTTCATAAAAGGAATAAGTAAGTTATTTCTTCTTTCCTTGGGTCAAAGCTTGGTATTTGGATACCAACTAGAGTTTAACACAAGGTTATATTCAGTTGACAGAGTGGAAAAATAATGGAAAAGAGCCAATGAGGTTAGCCCTAATGTCAAACACTGCCCACAATTTCATATAGGAGCAACCTATTTTCTAACGCTGATTATAACTGAATATAACTGTGTGTAATACTATAATTCACACCTTTTTTTGTTTTGAGTTTATTACAAACTGGAAATTCTATAAGATAATAATAAAAGTTTTATTTATTTATTTAACATTTCTTACAGATTTAATACATTATTTTTTATTATGTCCTATTGAATAATTGTCTATTAGTTCAATACAAGGTAACTAACTCCAACATAATTTTTAACCTTGAATTGTCCAAAACACATGCAGCAGTGAAATGTACCTAAAGTACATTTAAAATAAAATATCACCAAAAAGCCAACACCACCACTCGAAAAAAAAAAACAATACAAACCAAAAGTCTCATTTCACACAAAAGTCTTAGTTCTATAACGAAATACCCTCTCAAAAATATTTGTGCAATTGCAATTAAAAATGCAAAGTGAACCAAAAAAGGTGTAGTAAAAATGCAGAATTAGAACAGTATTCCCATGCACACAACTTTAAAAAAAACTACACACAGACACTAGCCCATGACTATGCAATATATGCTGTCTAAGAACAAAATGGGTTGCTGACTAAATGAATTTGAAATAGGGTAACTTACTCAGAATCAACTTTTGCAACCACTTCCCTATCATACTCTGACCTAAAGACAAATATTTATCAGTTATTTCTTACTTATAAAATTTATTTTAATTAAAGAACTTGAACACTTTCTTTTAAGAAAAAAAGTCTAAGTAGTAAATCTAGAAATCATAGTCTAAGTTATCTCTGGCACTACTTAATAAGCTGCCAAAATGATTAAATGCAATTATAAAATTATTATATGGTATAATAAATATAGAGGTTTATTTAGAACTCCGGGTTTAGGGTAAGAACAATATAGTTTTTGGAACTTATTTTAACTATTAGCATTACCTGTTGACAACAAAATTAGTTAAAGGATTTATCAAAGTGCATACTATGACTTTTCTTGTACAGAAAACTTGTTTTGTGTAAACTAGAGCCATATTATATTCATTAGTTTGGGCATATTATATTTTATTATATAATAAATATAAATATTTATTATATTTACTGTTTCTATTTCTGACAAAAACCTCAGAACACAACTTCTATTTTTACCGTAACTAATTTACAGATTTTGGAATGACGGATTTTAACAGACAAACAGTAATGAAAGATGTTTTTCTTTTTAAGCTTCATATTAAGGAACTAGTTTATTTATGACAAATAGATGCTTCACACTACCTTTAAAAATATAATGTTTATAATTAACACATAGTAATCAGCTCAACCCTCATTAAAGAAATCATCCTAATATTTTTTTTAAGTGAGAAAAACCACATGTGATAAAGACTGAAATTTTATTGATAAGCTCACACTTGTTGAGTGCAACAGTGCAATCACTCATTGCTAAAAAATCGTTTCTAAAAGCAAAACTTATTATTGCTGACTCACAGTTTGTTCCCTTGGTCGAAGAGCCAGGTTAAAAAAACATAACTAATTTTGTGGAGTTAAAAACATTTATTTTTAAAATATTTCCCTGGAATTCAAAGTATGGGAAAATCAACTAAAACATGACCAAAAGTCAAGTAACAGCAAATAATAAGAAACAACAACAATGGGCCACAAAGAGGCCAATGTTGAGAAGAAGGACAAGGTGCAATAATTACAGTACCTATGTGATAATAGAAGAGACAACTGGATGCTCAAAAATGTTTTTTCAAATTTGTACTAATTCTCCAAAAGTGATATTTTTCAAGAGATTTTGCAGAGTTTGCAAAACTTGGCCATTTTTAGCTTTTACATACAGCATGACATTAAAATTTTGTTTAGCAATATTAAATCTCTTTTATGATTTAATTAAGACACAAACTAAAAATAAGTCAATATAAAAAAATCAAAATGGAATTTTTTCTATTGACTGTTCTTTAAAAGCATAGAATATGAAGACTAAATTTAGTTTATCTATAAGGAAATATATTTTTAAAAAATGCCTTTAAAAGTACAAAATGAGTTATGTTATTTGGTCTGGCTCTCTTAAAAAAGTAAGTTATATGTCGGAACTCACTATTATTCAGATTAACTCACATGACTCGAATCTTCCTTGTTTAATTGCTTCAGTAATTCGAGTGAAGACATTTACTATCCTATTGAGATTTTGTGATTACTTTAAATGTAATCAATATAGTTAAAGTCAAAGGGTTGGAAAATATATTTACCCATTAGCCTGCAAAGGAGTCGGTGAATGAGCTGGTGAGGTTGTGTTTAACTGGTTTAGTAGTGTATCTACAGTTCTACTTGGAACGGCATTTTGACTACTTGGCTTCATATCTCTGATCATTAGACTATTTGAACCTCCTTTAACTTCTACAGGAACTATAAGATAATCAGAAAAAATATGAATTTACAGTAAATATTTTCACTTTTTGGTAATATCAACTTTTGATATTACCTACAGTTGACAAAAAGTTTAAAAAAATTAAAATGATATTAAGCACTTGCTTTTTATGCTAAAGTAATTTTAAGTATTGCCAACGCAATTAGAGTCCGATTAAAGAATAGATAAGCTAGGCTTTTGAAATATTTGTCACAATCTAATACAAGTAAAGTTTGACTTTAAGTTTGCTTGATTATAATGTATAAATTAAAATCAAAATAAATATAATCCAAACGAACATCAGAGCACTCAAAACTTGTTAGCGAATTTTTAAAGAAAAAATGAGCTTATGCTTCTTATCTTTATCAGATTTGAAGGCACTCTTCAATTGATTCTTAACACTTTCTTAGTAAAATAGAATAGTTGTTTATATGCATCTATCCTTTAAAACAAAAAAAGTAAATAAAGAGTTTTGGTTTTAAGGCTAAAACTTACGTAGACAATTATTTCCACAAAAAATAAATATTTGTTACGATGAGTTAAAAAATTATGTAGCCACCACAATAGACAAGTTGGAATCAATCACTGACACAAAGCATGCAAAAATTTTTAATTTTTGATTGATTGATCGAATGAGCAGTTCTCATTACTCAATAACCCTAATTAAAAATCCCACTAGGACATTTCCAAGAGCATCAATCAAAAAATATTAGAAGAAGTAATGGAGTATAACAAATAAAAGACATAGTTAATAGAGCAGATAAAATATAATAATAATTTTCAATACAAACATAAATTGGTTCTTTTTAAGGTAAGTCTGAAAAATAACAAAAAAAAAACAAAATACTTTTCCTATACACCTACCAGTCAAAAGAGGAAAATTAAAAACCGTTATAAGCTGGTAACAGCTTAACTTTAGTAACTTTTTCTACTAACTACAGAGGATTTTAAAATTCTCTGATTTCAACTATGAAATTAAATGAGACTTTAACTAATTTAATCAGATTTTAACAATGAAACTTTTAAATATAAGATTATAAGTTTAGTTCCTAAATTTCTCACTAGATTGCAGGCATATCAAGACCATCTACCTTATCTCATAATAAAAATATCTTCAAGAAAATCTGTTACCATAAGGCTATCCACCTTCTTCCTTTCAGGGATTTACTAAACTCATCCTCATCTCTTCAGACTTAACCAGAATTTGAAATATGCTTAATTTATCATTTATTTCATATTTAAACTAGCTTTGTCCTCAAACAGATAGTAATTATTGAAACCCAGTACTCACCAATCCACATACTGTCCATGCTTGATGCTACACCCTACATAGATGAACCGACAAAAACTGTGGATATATCAGCCGAAATTGAAATGAAATTTATGGAGTTGTTATTAATGAATACAACTTCATATACTGGCATGGTTTTCCAATTTTTAAACAATTCTTTGAAAAAAAATGTTTAGATGTCATTTAATAAATCACAAATTAATGCTAATGATTAGATGCAAATGATCACATTTGATGGTCAGACACAGGCCTATATGCAAGCAAAATCAATCAATCATCATCAACACTGTCATTAATGACATTGTCTTACTAGAGTGGATTGTTTCTCTTGCATCCCTTATCAAGTCACTAATACTGTATCAACCCTAATACTTGTAACAATTAGCTTGATGTTGTATTATTCTATATAAATAAAAAATAAAAAATAGTCACTATTAACAGTTAATAACTCCATAAAACATTAATTTACGGATGGCTCAACAAAACTAAAAACTGAATTTTCTGTCAATTTTCAACTTCCGATAACTTATTAAAAACTACAAAGGAGTTCTCAAAAACATCGGTAATAGATAGTACAAACACAATACTTATTCTTTATCATATTTGTGGTATACAAATAACAAGTAAAAAGTTATCATCATCTTATATATTTATCGCAATATAATTGTGCGAGAGACACCTAGGAAATGTAACAAGCAAAAGGCAATGCTACATCTGGGATGGAACAGTTCCTAGATGTAGCAGTAATTTTATGTAGCATTGCATTTTGCTTGTTACATTTCCTAGATGTCTCTCGCACAATTATATTGTGTCAACTATTCATGTTTTGCAAAACTCGGTAGTATCAAATGATATATGTTTTGCTTGCCATGCATGATGGCGGTAAGAGAGCACCGCTCATCTCTGGTAAATACATTATATTCTTCAGAATTAATTGAAGGTCAGAGTGAGTTCAGGCTCTGTTGGCGCCCTGATGAGTTAGAAGTAACGAAACAGAGTGGGAAATGACATTATGTTGCACCATCAATGATGACGAATGAATGAACAGTTCCCAGATGTAGCATTGCATTTTGCTTGTTACATTTTCTAGGTGTCTCTCGCACAATTATATTGTGTCAACTATTCATGTTTTGCAAAACTCGGTAGTATCAAATGATTTATACTTTTATATTAATGACTGATATACATTTTTCCTAATTTATACAGCATGTATGCAGGAAACATATTTTTGTTTATAACCAAAACCCGGATTTTACCTGAATTATTAGTTTCAAGTGATTTTAAGACCTCCTGAGTGGTTTTTGCAAAGTTGTCTTCCTGTACGTGAGTGTCTGATATCATCATAGCAACCAGTGTGTTTATGCTAGAAATTTGAAACTTAGGTACAAAAATCAAATCCATAGGTCTAGTGTGTTGTAAAAAATACTATTTTATGAGACCATTAGCCGACAATAATAACAGCAGAAATTTTGAAACTCTTAAAACGTGGAAAATGTATTAATCAATTTGAAATTTAGCACGTATGTATCCACATAACCCCATTATTAGCATTACTTCAATATTTATCGATTGAGTGTCCGTTTATGTAATAAATAAGTAAGTATTATGCTTAGTTCCAAGCGTGGTCAGTGCTTGGATGGGTGACCACTGGGAATGAAACGGATGTATGATGACGAACGAAGCGAGCCTGAAGACTTTTTGCAGTATATATTTGGCGAATTGTATATTCTGAGGACGAGCGAAGCAAGTCGGAAGTAGGGAGGATGAGCGTAGTGAATCCGATGTGATGAGAAAAAGTTCCGAGGAACCCCATGCCCGATTTTTTCTCCTCTATAATACTGAGATATTGGAAAATTCCAACCAAACATAGTTATAATTTATTGATCATGAATAAATAACATGGATGACAAAGCAGATATAGGTACCTTTCCTTTCAGAAGAGAATCGACTAGTGCTAAGGTCTTGTAGTAAAGTGTCTAATTCAGTTAGATTATTATTTAAAGATGTTGTCATTTTATTACCGCCTCCACTAATCTTTCCCACTTCATTCTGATATGTTGGCTGCAAAACAATACATTTAAATAAATTAACCGTTGAGTAATTTGAAGCAACAAATATTTAGCAAAATAGCAAAAATTTAAATAAATCCAACGTTTAGGTCAACCAAACACTACTCCTCCCCCCATCGGAAAAGTGTGATAAAACATGATTAAATATACTTCTTCCAAGGCAAAGTAATACATAAACCAAATAGGGAAACTCCTATACTAACCTGTGTAAAAAAATCAGGCATACGTGATCAGGTGATAGCTGGCTCAAAAAGAAAATATAGCCCGAATGATATTTTATAAATTACGCATGCGCCTCTTAGGATTTATGTTTTTTTTACTTAGTTTTATTGGCAACCCTGATAAGATTAAGTGACTTTTACTTTTTATCGTGTTTTGGTACTTAAATATTGTACGTGATAGTGTAATGATTTTGTATTAAATTCTGTGAAATAATTGTTACAATAAATTGGTTAAAAAGAGAAACTCTTAAAGGTAAACTACATATTTTATTAAAATATTGAAGAACATAAAGACGACAATGTATAGCCATAAATATAACTTATAATCACGATTGCTGTATTAAAAAATGTTTGGTTAAAGTTGTTAAATTACTAAATACAATTAATATTTGAAGAGGAAAAAACAAATACCACTCGCAAAAATGTACTAAGTTAGTGCACCCGAAAAGAAGTTTAATTAGCCACTCGTTTCAAACAAACCTAGTATTTATAGATTCGCACTTGAACCTCTATTGGATGTGACAAAACGTATTTATAACACAAATTATTAACATTTTATACTAAATTGTACAAATAAATTTTATTTTTTGACGTAAATAGTTTGTTTACATATACTAGGGTAAAACAAAATGGCCGCTCCCATAGGAAAATTTGAGCCAATTCCCTGATGGATAAAATGTAAACTACATGCTTGGTCTGACAGAAATCGCGTGTTTCCTTACTTGGTTTATATATTACTTTATTCCTAGGAATGATAAAATATTTTTAAAATAAATGTAACATCAAAGTAAGATATAAACACCAAGATAAAAACAAAAGAGGATGTAGGTTGAAAACTAGATACGGAGACATAAACAGTCATTACTTATGTAAATTAGAATCGTATATAAATAATAATCGAGTTTAATTCAACCTCTACAACAACCTTTTTCACTCCTCTCCCTCCCTCCCACAGTACAAACGTTTTATTTCGCCTCACAAACCCATTACTTAATACTATATTTTCTGGCCGGAAAAGAAAACTGTTAATGAGTTAGTTATGATAACGAGCCAGCTAGGCTCGTTTGAAATCCTTCGGGTCCTCTTATTGTACTCGTAAGATTCCACGCAGATTCCGAGACAATCACGAAGACATATATATATATATATATATATATATATTATATATATATATATATATATATATATATATATTACATACTGTATGAGTTTATCTAGTCCGATTAAGGTGAAACCAGTCTTACTCGATTGAGCATGCTAACAACATTGCAATATGATCTCTTGTTTGAACACCATTTCAAATGTCAACATTGAAATCATATATTTTCCGACTTTCCACAAACGATAGAACTTGTAACGCCCCAACATTTTGTGATATTCATATGATATGCAATTTTAGTCTTAATTCGATAGTTATCGTGCATCATAGTTATTAATAGAAACTTTTATATACTCAACGATAGAAATATATCGACATGCTTTGCAATTTTAAAAACAAGAGGATAATGGAATCCATGTCCCCCAAACCTCATCCACTTCCATCATTCAAACAACCTAATAAACGTTCTTCTTTGTCTCATCAGACCACTTTACTTATAAGGTTGTATCAGGAAAATTTGAGAATATTATTATTTCTGTACGTGAAGATTAATACCAACAGATCAACTATTCATAAAATACATCAAATGAATTAACATCAGACTTATTATAAGATACAAATACAAATCAATGGTTAGCTTAAAGAACATAAGGTTGTGAAAAGTTTTAAATAAAATGAGGGTTAATATAAATAAATTGTAGCCAAATTAGTATTCAATTATATGCTTTTGAGCTTATTATTCAAGCTAATGCTAAATCACATGGCAATCAATTTTTTCCCCCAAAATTAAACAAATATCAGAAACATAATTTAATAGGTACATTAAATATTCGCTGATAAAAATTCGCTAAAATAGATTAAACAGAGTTGACAAACCTTTAATAGACATAAACAAACATAATAATATATAAGAGAGAGAGAGAGAGAGATATGTGAAAATGGGAGGGATTATGAAAATAAAGTATAGAGAAACAGCTTTAGAAAAAAGCAATAAGTAAAAAGATAAAAAAATATAGTTAATAGAAGTATAAATTAATAAAAGATAAACAAATAAAATTAAAGAAATAGAAAATACAGAGATAATACTAAGAGAGATAGATTAAATAGAATTTAATATGTATAGGTGATAGATTATTGATTACATTTGAATAATACGATGAACTAGAGCATTACTGTATAAACACACCCACTCTCTCCTATATATACCCACAATATCTAGGCCATGTTTAGACCATTTTTTAACATTTAATCTGTCTAAGTCATTCAAAGTACTCATCAGAGCAAAAATACAAAAAACCCGAATAATAAAACCGTAGAACAAGTGTTTAAGACGAAATGAGAAAAAACCAATATCATTCATCGTCTGCTAATGATTTAAACTTAGGAAATTCATGTTGAACTCAATATTTAATTCAGCTATAACACTTCTCTTCAAAAAAACATCAATAATGCTTATAAATGATTAATAACAGTTTTTATACTCGTTTGCATTACGCCGTTCATACGTTCTATGGGTTGGGCATCAGCTAATCTGGGGCCAATAATTAAGAAGAGAGTACCAGAAAACTATTGACTGTAAAATTAGTATTAGTGTGTAAAATTAAGTTTTTCCATAAAACTTGATATTCCATTGTTTGAAGTCTATAGCTATAGACTTACAGCTATGGATTTGTTAAGTCCTCCAATGTCCCTAATGCAGACAACACAGATAGGTAAATAATTAACAATTTAAGTATACTCACTGAGGTAGTCCTATACGGTGATTTAGGTGGGTTAACTTGTGCATAATCAGATGTCGTTGTTGTGGTTATTCTATTATGTTGTTTAATGTTGTTAGACCTTGTACCATTTAGTGAACCATAACCGCCAGAACCAAGACCACTGCGAGGTGATATAGTGTTCTGAAGGTCTGCCAGTAATGCATCTGTTAACACGATCAACAGGAAGAAATTAGTGATATTAGCGTAACAAAATTAAAACATTAACGTAAAAGTGAATTGCCAGAAAAAATGTCATAATAATCGCTAAGCCAACTGGATGCGTTCAACAATTTTTGTTACCTCTCTAAGATAGATGATAATGAACTTTCTTATACTTCTAACTGTATTTTGATACCGAATCTAGATATGAGGTGCCTATGATAGACTCTGTCTGACAAGTGATTCGCAGATTTAGAGGTACAAGCTTTTTATCTTTGTAACCTAATTTTAATCATTTTGAAAATTTAGTTTTCTAAATGAAAAACAAGAGGCCGTCAGCATTTGGCCACTACGCGGCGTCAGGGCAGTGGGCCGCTTCCTGGCCTTCGTGCCTCCCTGTAGCCGCTCCGCGAACAAATCGTTGTTCGCGACCATGTACGAATGGTCATTGTTCTATATCAGTTTATTATATTATAGTTTATATTAGTGTCATACTGCTACAATATAAGCGAGTTTTCAAATGTATTAGTCAAAAAATATGATTTGTTTTCATTATGTCATATATGTCAATCAATATAACCGAAAGTAATTCTGATAATAAAATATAACTTCGTATTTTTGTTAACTATACATAGTAATACATGTGCAAACAATATAAACCGATCTAAACACTTTTCGAAGATTTGCTATTTTTGAATGTTTGTGGGGTCATTATTTTCTGTTATAGACGTCACATATATATTTCATAAACATTACAATAACACGGGTTCGGGACAATAACACGGTTGGCTTTTTTACCAAGTTTTATTCCGATCTCAATAGAATTTATTAACAAAGTAAGAAAGTCAAATTTAATCCCTTTTCCAAATGATTCTATAAAAAAAATCAAACTTGTGCTAATAACATTTGGTAATAAATAAGAGGTGTAAAAATTTAAAGAACTAATATTTGTTCATTAGAAATCTTTATATTCCTAAAAATGAGAGATGAAAGTAAAATTAGTTCAAACACACAATAGAAGAATTCATTACAGCTAGATTGCAACAAGTTTTGAGTCGAAGCCAATACTGTACTAACCTTTTATATGATCATATTTAAAATTAGTTAAATGTTTCTCCTCTGACCTCCTGTAAATACTGCACATCTTATATAAACCAACCAATATAAAAACTATTATAAATACAACAAACGTTATTCCAGTATTTAAAGAAACTTTATTTCGTTCATTCTAGCTTATAATAAACCCATTTTATACTTATTAAATAAAAAGTAATGATACTTAATAATCATTTATAATTAAGACCATAATTTTGAAACCCTTAAGCTCTATAAAACATCATACTTTATTCCTATGATTATGAGTTGATATATGTATTAAGTCAATATAGATATGAAGGGGGTGCCCATACACTATGGACGGAGAGTAACTATTTTTTAACTATTACTAATTTTTTTTTATAACAATCAATTATTTCAAAGTTTAACTCTTTTATTAGTACGAATTTAAATTCTTTATACTCCAATGTAAATAACATAAGCATTAATACCTTATCGGTACTATGTTTCAAAAGTCGATAAGTGAGGAAGATGCCGTGAAGTGTGTTTCTCCAATACAATTGGAACTCAACGCTAACAGTAAAAATTTACTTAATATTCATAATGGCTCGATATCATATTCCTGATGGGTTAAAACAGAACTTGATAACAACTTTTGCCAAATAAAATGGCTAATTTAGTTAAGAAATTATGTATTACGACTAAATTATTTAATACAGAGTATTAAAATTGCCAAAACATGATTTGAAACATATTGGCATACAATAATTGTTCGAGGGACTCCTGAAAATTTGATACGCTAGTTATAATCTGATATAATGCTGATCTAGTATCTTAAAGATCTAACACCTCAGCTGGAATAAGTTATAAATATGAGTACTTTGGTTAAACACGTTGTATTTGTTCTTAATATTTCATTGTGACAACTTGTTAAGTGTATTAATAAAGTTTAGTATTTTTTTAAAAAGTGACTAAGTGGAGTTAATACCAAAACTCGCTACATCAGTGGATCGTGGATCTTATCCTTTTTGGCTACTTTTGCAAATTTTAATACTATGGAACAATAATATTTAAAGATATCATCAGTTTATGAAATTATTATAAACAAAATGAAACTTTTTTTTATTATTATAAAGAATATTTTATGTTTTTAAAAAAATAAGAATCACAGTTTTTAAGCAGAACATATTAAAAGTAGTGAGACCTTTGTTTGTGAATACCTTCAAGTGACTTTTCAATCCGAGAAATTTAATTGCTTAAGCATATTGCATTATACGAACGATGTGGTGAGGAAAATTTTCGTTTAATTTTACAAGTTTAATAGTAAAAGTTAAAACTGGATTATAATTTTATATCCAGCTTGAACAGTAACAATCCTGTAATTCAACATAGGCACGGGCGATTGAATTTGTAGAGAAAGACTTAGGAATGAATTTGTTTACAAATATTAGTCTAAGTAAAAGGCAAAGAAAATAAATTATCTTAATTTATATTAAAATTAAATAAAGGTTTATAATCGAAATTTTACTGTAATCAGTACTTGAGTTCCGTTTTCACTTTTACTAATTTGCCTTTTAAGTCAATTATACCTCTTAAGTTATTAAATGCAGATAACATACGTATAATAACTCTTGGAGCATATGGGAAATAAATGGCTTTCTTAACGGGTTACGTTTAAAAAAAGAAAATAAATGCAAAACTCTATGAAGGTTGTGGCAATGGCAATGAAATCATAGTCTAGTAAATAGAATCAACAAGTGCTGTCTATTTATATTTCTACTTATGAATGAGACAGCTTTGTATTTTATTCTACTAAACACATGTGTTTCTCATAAAAAACAAACTTTATTTCATTACTATCAGTTAAGGAAATGTAATCAAAAGGAAAATAAGTTAATAAGCAAATTTCTTTAGCTAAAATGAACCAAACTGGTTAAAAAAATTTGAAGTAATGGATTTCAAAAACCCATTACTTCATAATGAAATTTAGATCCTATTAAAATTCTTTATGTGCTTAAATGATGAATTGTATATTTATGATATTAACTTACATTTTTAGCTCTATTGATTACAATAGAAGAATAATTACAAAAGATAAACAAATACATTCTACAATTTGGTACAAGTTTTAATCTTTACTGTCCATGATCCATATCTATAAAAATACACTTCATAACTATACGAATTCAAATAACCTCTATAAATATGTAAAATGTAATAAACTCGAGATATTTAATAAGCAAAAATAAATCCAAACAATATGTGGGACAGAAAGATAGAAATCTACGTATAAATCCTCTTCAGCACCTGCGCAAGAATTCTTTACGTACAAACCGATGTTTATCACCAATCACGCTATGTTTATTTCTTACACAAAAATAGGAAAATGTACTAAACTTAAATTATTATCTAATGAACAAATATAAACTGCAAATTGATTAAAGACTTTTCCGTGTTTGGAAAAGAGTAAAAGTTTCACTTAACATTAGTAATAATAATGCGCTCTTAATGCGGTTTATCAGGGAAAACCTCTGCGGGAAACTCGGGCGGTAGTAAAAATTTTTACGCTCAGAGTATAATTTAGCTACTAAAATCGAATAAAATTTTTTTAAACTTTAAAGCGTTACGTTGAATACGAACCCTAAACCTCTGTGATGTTAGAGGTCAGTATAAATACTAACGCTTCAACATCCTCGACCACAGAGGCTCATAATTCCATCAAACTTTTAAGTAAAACTCTACAACGCTACCTTAAGTAATCTTAACTACAACAGAATTGTTAAATAAATTTAAAGCTTTAGATAGCGAGTTATTTAGAATTATTAGGTACAAGGTGTTCTAAAATAAGGGCTAAGGGAAGAGAATTAAAGAAGAGCAGCACTAGTAGCTCTACTTCTCAGCCAAAACCACAAAAAAGAAACCAAAATATGGTAATTTTTTAACCCTTTCCTCTCTTATCACTTAAAATAGAAAGGGAATCATTGTATACCTAAAAATTTGACAATCATATTTTTCAATTAATGTTCATAAAAGTTGGTGTGTGAATGTATTTCTATAAGTATATATAAATGGAACACTTATCTTGAAAATACGATACAGGTCAAACGATTTACGCTTAATTCTACTTAAATGACACTAAGTACAGAAATTAAGTCCTATGATAGGAGTAAGTGATCAGATTTGGGGAATATTGAAGTCTCAAAATGCCAATAATTCGAAAACAGAAAGACTTTAGCGTAATTCCTGTCGTGGCTAGTACAGTTCTTGAAATTTTTAATATTTACTAAGTTTTTCTAAATATTTTACCTATGAAATGGGAAAGCTTCGTCCTTACTTCTTCTTATTTAGACCGAAGGTATATAGAAAAAGACTTGGGTAAAAAATAAATGACCGAAACTAAGATATCGCCTGAATAATCCGTTCTGCAACAATGATTATGTGTGTCCGTTTTAAAGATTTTTTTAAATGTCTAATTTAAATATAAATAGAATCGACAATAAATGCTAATTTATGCATGTTTAAAATAGTACAAAATATTAGGTAGCCTTGAAAATGGACTGGGATACAAATATAGCCAGGAGGGAAGCTGGATTAGAGAGTATAATACACGGAATACATATATAAACAGACGGTTGAGCTGATTAATGTAATACAGTGTCTCACAGGGGTCTCACCTTGGTCCATAGCAAACACCTAAATAACCACTTTATACGATTAATGATTTATGTAATAAATATATATTACATTTGTTTTTAAAAATACAAAATCACTAATATTGTTCCGTGTCTACAATACAAACAAAGCAATTTATTTTAGAAGAAAATTTTAATTTTATATTTAAAATTATATATAAAATTTAAATTAATGTATTTTTTTTTATTTTGATTATATTTCAGCTAGTGCGTTGTTCAGAAGATATGTGTTATTTTATTTTATAATTTCGTTCTTTTAATACTTAATATCGAATATTTAATTCGAAGATTACGCTCATTTTTTGAAGATTTGTTCTGAATGACATAGTTTTGGTGGTCAAAGGTAACCTTCTCCAATGCGACTTTGCCTGAATGCCTACAGCATTCAGTTCCTATGTCTAGTTCTCTTACAATGAGATACTTAAGCCAATTATCACATTGTTATTTTCATCCCGCATTTTATTTTTTCACGTATTTTCATTTCGTTTTTCCAAATTTAATTTAATCCCACATAAAATTAGCTGATTGGCTAAAGTAGCTCATGGCTAGAAGACTTAACATACGAACTGAAGGTAGGAGTCTCAGCAGCAAAGGTTACCCAAAGGCAATCAAAATCTTTACATTTATATAAATAAGCTAGTGGAATTTTTTGTATTCAAAATACAACTTCTTTTAGCCTAAAACGATTTTTGAGTGCTTATTTTTTTGGATGTAACCACCCCCGAAAAAAAAATCGATTAAAATAGTAAAACCGCTCTTGATTGATTAAACTTGAAATCTATTATTACTTGGCACGGTTTAACCTAGGGAACAAAATACATTATTTCCTTCTAGGCCAAGGAAATAATTTGCTGCCGGCTTCATAACTTTTGAATCAGCCTTGCCATAAGTAAAGTTACTATTCACGACGTTTCGAGAGCAAGTACTTCAAGTACTCCCAACATCAGGTTCGTCTTTAGAAAGTTGGTGTGTTATGTGTAAGGTGTATCAAAAACTTTTCAAATTTATTACATCTCGATATAAATTTAATAGACGTTTAAATATCTTAAATTTGTAATTGTTTTTATAAATTCCCATAATTCCATGATTTTGGTTAATTAATTAGAAAAATTCATAGTTCTTTAATAACTAATATATTGACGTTAATAACCTTTCAAACCTTTATTGATAAAAAATAATTATTTGTTAATCTGCTGAGGGCTTTGTAAAGATAGGGTGTTCGGAATCTAGAGAATAAAAATTAAATTAGTAATAACTGCTTAGGTGTTATTTGAAGAATTACTCTTTTATGATAGCTTATTAGCACCATGTGTAGGAGCTGTATGCAAGGATGTAATAATATCATACCCACATATAACATAATAAACATATCCTACACTCTGTAAGGAGATTTCAAGCATGATAATGCAGTAATGAGCTACCCACAAAAAAACATTTACCACAAAATATTTAATTTACAATAACTGCAAGCATCTTAGGAATGTAAATTATTAAGTGTGACAGGTATATATTGATATGCAAAAATTTTGGTTTTGATCAGTTTAGTGATAAAAAAACTAAATCAAATTAGTGAGGGAAGGCATTCTATGAAATTATTCTGACCCTAGCTTTTATAAAATAGGAGAAACTGAACTGCTCTTAACTGACTGATTTTTGGCAGACTTATATTCAAAACTAAACATTTAAATTTAGATGCAGGGTGCTAGAACTGTGATCATTAAAATACCTTAACCCAAAAACACCTTAAAACCAACATTGGAATACCTAAGATATTACCACCTAATGAGAAAAAATATACTTAAATTTAAATATGGAGAACCTTAAAAATAATAATAAAATAAATCACTTAAGGAAAAGCGTTAATATGTAAGCATACACAAACACTTTATACATAAAAATTAACATTATAAAGGGAGTTGTTCTTCTTTTAAGGATTGCTGAAACACACGGCATACTTAATCTATCGTAAAGACAATTTTTATGAAATTATAAATTTCTAATAAATTTTATAAGACAATGTAAATAATTACATTACAGTTTAAAATTTTATACAACTACATCTAAATAAAACTATAATCATTCGTAAATATGGTTAATTGTAATACCTAGTAAGTCTATAATTATATTTCCACCTAGGAGTCCAAGAAAATTTTGATCGATGCCGATCTTTTCGAAAAAAAATAGTTTTTATTGGAATGGTTCCTCTAGAACCAAACCCAAGTCAGTGAATTTGGTATTCTCGGTCTTCGTGAGTTTCTCTAAATTTTTCTTTAAAATAATCCACACAATTCCCATATATCTTACTTTTCTCTTCATGAACCTCCTCGGCTTGTTCCGGATTACTCGCTTCATACCTTATGGAAGGATCGACTATTAAAGCGGTATTATTGCTTGGATGAAACACAATGACATAAAGTTTCTATTGAGTCCTTTTCATATACTGAGCAGTGCGTGTATAGCACTTAAAAGTGGAACACGCTCAAAAAAATGCGTGAACATGACTTAGCGGTGACACCTGTAGTGGAACCAGCCACACAACACATTAAATTGGCCCTTAATGAGGTTAATTTAATCAATAATAGTTTCCCTGTGATTCCGTTCTTATTTAAGTATCCTGAATATTGGATTTTTGATATTTAAAGAGATATATTAACTTTAAAATTTTTAATGGACATAAAGTTCGTTAAATATTAGTAGTATGTTTTAAAATAAATGTCGTGTTATTTAATGCTCCCTTAGTAAATACGCAGCAAGATATTCCTGTCTGTTTAGTTTTCGAGCAAAATTATTTACCTTGGTTCTTGTTTACGCGGGTTATATTATGAAAAACTAAACATGAAGAGCGATCTTGCTCTTACTGGGTGAACAGCTAGCACGATCTTCCTCTATGTTCACGCGGTTCACTATTGTTCACGCGGGTTATTATACGGAAAATAGCTAAACGTTGAGGACGATCTCACGGGGGTTTTTTGGACAACACGGACAGCGAGTTTTAACTAACTAAAAATCTATGAAACAAAATGTTATAGATAGCACTTAACTATCAAGAATCCAATCTATAAGAAATAGTAGATGAAGACAAAATTGAAACAATTATTTAATATGTAACTAATAACATCTAAACCCAAAAACCGGTACATATGAATGAATGTAAAATTTAGGAAGTTGGCGTCGCCTATTAAGTGTTGGCGGTAGTTCTCGTTCTCACACTCTACACAACAGAGACTCTCAAGGCACCACTAACTTTGACCAATACTTTTAGAAGCTTACTCAGGTCTTCAAATAAAACTACGCCTAGTTAAAACCTGATATTATTCCATAGGTTCCCGAGAATTCTAAAGAATTCCATGAGTATATGATTTGATAAAAAGAATTCTAATGGTAAATCAGTCGAAAAAATGAACTTTTCTCAGAAAAGAAACATGATAGTTAAACTATAGTTAGTTAAAAACTATTAGTAGTTAAACTATAGTTTAACTATACTATAGTTAAACCAGTCAAGAAAAGGAACTAAATAAGTTAAATTTGCTCTTACAACTTGAAAGGATCAGCATAAACCAATAAATTGTTTCCGCAAAGCATTTCAGAGGGTTTATAATAGATAAACACAAAATATTAGTATAAATATGCATGCATTATAAATACATTAAATAAATAATTACGATATTTATAGTATAGTTATATAGTATGATTAAATAATTAAATTAACTAGACGCGTAGGAGGGCATAAACATAGAGTTGTAGGAAAAACAAACTAACTTAATCATAGTAATTACTTATTATATCATATTTAAAGATTTCATACCTCGAAAGTTTATTATAAATTAGGTCCCAATATTTATATTACATTTTATTTATTAATTTGGTGTCTTCAGAAAATGGTGTAGAAAAAAACTAAATTTAAAGCTAAATTGTTAAATATTTAACTAATGTAATATGAAATTTACGGAAAAAAAGACTGTACTATCAGATACTTAGAAACAAAAGTGATGAGGGAAACATGAATATAAATAAATAAATAAATAAATAAAATCTTTATTCAGCTTGAGACCCTTTTTGGGGTATACATTCGTCAAAACAAAATACATAACTACAATGACATAAAAAATTAAAACATATTAAACTTTAAAAAACCTTTACTACTGTCCTCGAAAAACTCATTGACACTATAGTAAGGATTCTCAAGTAAGTAGTCCTTTACTTTTCTACAAAACTTATTGTACTCTAGGCTTTTGATATTATCATGTAACTTGTTATACATTTGGATACCCAAATGGCCAAAGCCAATCTTAGATTTATTTAGCCTGTGGCTACTTACTTTTAAATCCCTTCTATTCCTCGTGTTGTGGCTGTGCACTTCCTCATATGTGTTAAATAGATGAACATTACTCTTCATATATTTTAGGCAAGTGTATACGTACAGATTGAAAATGGTGAGACAATTACTTACTTAAGTTTGATATCTCCAATCAATAAGTATCATTTGGTGGTACTTTGCAAAGTATTGTGATTGCAAAAAAATCCAAACCAAGATGACACCGGAATAATCCGTTTCATGTCTTCTTAATACATCCTGAGTAGTTATCTCAAAGTTGTCTGTCTGTATGTGTGTGTGCTATCATCGTACCTCCCAGTGTATTTATGCTGGAGGGTTGAAACTTTTTACAAAAATCAGTCTATAAGTCTAGTTGTGTTATTCGGAAAATAACTTTTTTATGACGTGATTAACCCATAATAATGACATAGCAAAAAGTTAGAAAAATCATAAATCGCGGAAAAATTTTGCGTTCAATTTGAGATTTGCCACGCACATGCACATATACGTGTCAAATCTCATCTCATAATAAGCATTAGTTAAATTTTTATTGAATTACTTGCGTGCGTTTTTTTAAAGCATTGCATAAAATAAGATATTAATTTAATTGAGATAAACTTTTCTGAGTAGAAAGCTTTGACTCTTTTTAATGTATATCCTAAGGAAAAGGCTAAAGGGTGAGGTCAGCTAAAATATTTCTTCTTGTTCCTTATATTTCATAGAAAGCCCTTCTTGCCTGTATTTTTATTATTCCGTACTCTATGGCCTAGACAAACTTAAAGCTAAGAAGACATACTTTCAATCCAACAAGAACCAATTTGATAAAGGAAACAATAATACGTAATACACAAATGAAAATGTATTATTGATTATATCAACAAGTTCATCATAACAAGAACCAGTGACGTAATCGTCAAGTCAAATATATTATCACATTAAATGCATTAACACAGGTATTAGATTACCAGACACGGTACACGCTCTAAGATAATCTACACACTTGCAGCGATAAACACACACTAATATTTTATGCACTGACACACATAAATGTCAAGACAATGTCGGTGTGTACTTTAAACACCGTTCTAACTAGAAATTCTATTATATTGTATTTTTAAATTGCCACTGCATTCACCATCATCAATGCTGTCTCTTCACATGAAGATTTAAAAATGATTTTTTAAAAGATTTAAGGAATTCAAACCCGTAGAATGGAATTTAGATTTTATAAATAGAGAACAATAAATACTTTCTGAAATACATAAAAGATTTCTCATAACAATAACACGTAAAAAGTTATACTTATTAAGAAGGCAGTATATAAACAAAATAAAATATGTTTATACAATGCTTTATTTATAGCAACACCAATATGGCAATTTTGGCAATACACAAAGAAAAATTACAAGCACGAATATCTTGCCAATTCAATACTATAGATTTATTATTAACAGACTTTTGATGGATTCTGGCTTTGAGAATCTATTCCTCGGATGTTATAAATAAATTATGGAGCCGATTTTTTTATCGTAATGCACTATTAATGATCTTTTAATTAATTAACTTAATTAATAATTAATATTTAATATTAATTAAATAAATAATATTAAATTAATTAATAAATAAATTAATTAAATAAATTAATTAATTAAATAAATAATATTTAAACTTAATAATAAATAATTAATTAATTAACTTGTACGCTGTTACAAGTTTTCCTAAATTTAGTTTTCTCAGAAAGACTTCAATAATTGTCTAAATCCTAACGTCAGAGTAATAGAATAGTGTGAGAGGCAACCTTTATGTTGCCTGGGTTGTATCAAGTATCAATCCTATTAATTACCTGTAAATGGACCCATGGACCATTTTTGATGACGGACCAATTAAGATGTTTGTTTCATGCAGTTTTCCTCAGTATTAATTTTGCCTTTTTGATGTAGAAAGGAATCAATTTCAAAATATGTTTCAACACGTACGTCACTGCAGGTCATTTTCCCAGCCTAAAGGAAATATTTTTACATTCATATCGAGTGTGACATTTTTGAAAGTATATTATTGTCTTGATTATTTAACAGTGAGTTATTTTATACGATATAACTTAAGATAAAGCAATATTTTTTTTAAATAATCTATTTTCCGAAATACACTCAAAGACTACTTGCCACTTTAATGAACTACGAAATACTCTTAAATAATAGAGAGCTCCTTAAAGTTCCCTTCCATTATAGCATTAATTAATTTAATTATAGGTAATTTAATTTTTATTACTACCTGACGGCAGCCATATAACTTGATTAAATACCATTATAAAGTTCAATAAATATAAATTGAAAAAATCATAAGTTCATTTATTGCTTTGTTCCAACCATTAAAAATACGTTTCGTTACATAAAATGAGTAAGAAGCAAGCGCCTCATTTGACAAAACTTTCTAAAACATAGTTTTCAAAAATAGCTTCGGGAAACATATTAACAAATATGAGTCTATTCTAAAGATAGCATAATCAAAACACAACAATTAATTTTTGGACATTAAGCGATAGAAAAAAATACAAAAAGTTAAATAAACTTAAATCTTAAGGACTTAAGTTTACGACCTGGATTAAGTTTAAAAACATCAGTTTAAAACCTTGAACAGTCAGATTTAAAAACAGAAAAAACTGATAATAATTATCATGCTAAAAATTGCTTCAAGCATTTCTAAATCTAAACGTAAAGGTCATTGTTACGATAAGAGTCGTAACATTTTCAACAATATACCACAAGAATGTTAAATGAAGTATGTATTTGAAAGTCATTATGTTCAGCTACCATTGTTAAGCTACTGCCAGCTATTACAGATCTATAAGACACCTATTGTATCGGATACTCACTACATAAATCTATTGGTCCTTGACATTCGACTATGTCAGAGGATGGAATTGTATCACTGTTCTAATTTGGTGTATGAACCCAACGTTTGAAAACATTCATTAAGTATATATTAGTTATTTATTTCAACATCTGAAAATGTTTTATTTCATTTAAATTGATAGTTGACATACATAATATTAGGTAAAAACAAAAGGGTATACTATAATAAAGTAGATAAAATGTTACGTACATTTATACATCACAGAGCCATGGATATATCTATAGATAGATACTGCATACAAATTTATAATATTCCTTTCAAGAAGAGTCATTGTTTGATCAGAATGTAAATAAATATATTTTCATGATCAAGGTTATCTATATGAGGTCATCACCCGTAGGCTACAGTGTAAATCGTATTTATAGTTTATGATTTTTAGTATCAATAACGAACAACAGTTCTAATTACTATATTATAGCATACAGGACTTCTGGATTTGGCTGTTACTGATAGTTTGGAGAAATTGAGAAAAATTCAATAGTGAGAGTAAGGAAATACTTTTACATTTTGTAGTTTTAACATAATAATTTGGGATATACCCCTTTATAATATTTAATTGCATAATTAAATTGAAAGAGGTATAAATATAATAGTTTTGAATTTAGGCGCCAATCTTGGATAAGAATTGGAGGGAAAAGTTGGGATTTATTTATTTTTTTCATTGCTTTTTGATTTATTTTATTGTTTAAAATTTGTTTTATCTTAAATCTTTTAATTTAGTTTAAACTATTCACTTTAGTTTGGAGTTTTGTAAGGATAAGTTCGTCTTTTGTTCTTCTTTAAAGCTGGTTAGACTCCAAGTTAACTATCAAGTTTAGGTACCGTGCTTATGGATCACTTCAAGTTCCAATAAGTGAATTTTATTAGTGAGATTCTTCACAAATAGTCAGGTTTGACATAATTTAATCTGCTGCCCAAGTAAAATATAATTATTTCTGGAATGGTGGACATATTGGAGGTTCTTAACTAATCACCACCTATACCTATGTACTTCAACCAGCAGTTAATACTCAACTACATAGAAAATTTCTTCTTGTGGTATCTTTTTCTTTTATTTTCTTCGATATATCTACATAATTATCAGTATTATAACCTTATCTATTATTAACGCTGGGTCGGTGGAAGACCACCGGTAAGATCTATTAATGGGATTCCAAGGTACCATCAATGTATTCAGTTTTGGTCACAATTTCATATTATGTACAGATGTAATTATCATTTGTTTTCTTTAACCAAATCAGGCAGCTTGCTTCTTAAATTCATAGATATAATTACTAGGTTTTATCAAGTAACTTCAGTGGATACTTTTAACGGTATTTCTTTATGTATTACTCCCTCAGATGGATACTCCTTAAAGGGAAGTAACCAAGGCATTTGATGTAGATAGTTATTCCCTTATAACAAAATAAGAAAAAGAAAGGTTTAAGGAAGAAAAATGTATAATAAGGTAAAATATATAAAGATAAGTATTACAACCAAAAAACTAAGGGGAGTAACTAACCAGTCTAGTCTGTCAAAGGGGAGTGTCAAATTAAAGGTCACATAGATAAAAAAAAATCAGTAGAGTACTCCTCAAAAAGGTAGTAACTATCTAAAGAAGAGCCCTTTATATTTTAGTCAGAGAATTTTGTTTATTTCATTATTATTTTATTTAATTTTACGGCTGTACTGACCTTAGTGCAATTTATTGATTACATACTCGGGAAAAAGCTAATAAATGATCGGATACCATCGTGTGTTACCAACCATGTTACAATCAACTTTCTCCACTCACCCTCCATGACCCTAACCTTATAAGCTCATTTTCTTCGAAAATTTGCTAAAAGGAGGAGGGCAGTACAAAATTAATAGCAGTCAAAATAAGCAGAGAAAACACTTTTTACGTGAAGAAAATGAGAAATCATTTATTATTATTAAAATAATAAATACATAGTAAGTAATAAGTAGAGTAGTAATTCAGTTAGACATAAATCGCTATTGAGAGCCACTGGCAAAACATAGGTGCAAGTTTAGCATTAGAGTCGACAACTGAATGTTAAAGAGACTATTTACGCCACATAGTAATTTAAATTTAAAAAAAATTCTAGCTAATATATTTAAACCGGTTTTAAAGAAATCCACCGAAGCTTAATTCCTGATAAATTCCAACTACACTAATTATAATGGTAATGAAATACATAAAGCATTTTATATCTCAACTTAATTTGTACACACATAAATTAAACAGAACAATGGAAGTATAAATTATTACTGTAGCTACTACGTCCCGATATATTCTACCGTCATGCTCCACAGCACAATATCTAAATCGGTTTTAGATTTAGAGTAAAGATTTAGTGAAGAATTGTAATCAATTTAATAATGTTCTGTTGAAGAATTTGGCTTTATTAGTTAATAAAAATAAATACTAAACTTTATGTTATACATTCTTCCCTTTGTAGGCTTTAACTTCAACCTATATTAAGAGTCCTCACTTCTGCACAAACCAGGGTATTTAAGTATAATATCAAATTTGACATTCTACTTCATTTACCAACTATATTTTAAGGGAATTTACAAAGAGAATTTAAGGGTTATGAATCTTGAAAAAGCATCTGTAACTAAACCAATAAGAAATCACTAACATAAGACATATTGACGTACTATATAATTTGGCACTATAAGTAGTATTGACCAATTATGTATTGAACGGATGAAAGATGTCATAGTTTTTGACAAAGAAGGAATAATTTGAAATATTTATCAATGTTACTTATTGAAAGAGTAGAGTGCGAACCAAAAAGTATCAAATGTAAAATATTAGGTCAGTAAAACACTCTGATCTGTTCAACAATGATTATGAGCTGGGCAGTTCCTTAGTCACATAGTGAGACATAGTTACATTAATAAATAAATAAATAAAAATCTTTATTTGCATAAATACTAATAAAAGTACAATGGCTAATCGTCAAATGTACATTAATATCAGCAATGATGAGAGCAATCTAGACTAACTCGGACATAAAATGAGTTCTATAGATTTAGAAATATCACTTACAAATATTTATGACATATAAAAGATGCTAATCTTGGCAGACCATTTTTACACCTATAGAGTGATATAAGCCAAAGGTCATATCGTAAGTTGGATAGGGTGCAAATTTTTGGCTAATTGGACTAAAACCTTGAAATAAAGTGGGATATTTATATAAATTCTACAAATAATGACTCTTCTAGAGACTCGAGCAAACATTAGACAAACATATGAAACAAGTAAACAAAAAACCTACACTAAACCTCCCCTTCTATAATTAACTCACACACACATACATCATGCACGCACATTGGCCTACAAATTAACTGACACACACACACATAGTCCCACAAAGCTCAAATAGGCTGCAAATGTAATACAAGCTTGATTTATAGCCAGATGTAACTAATTACACTACATATTAATACCGTTTTATTAATTAGTAATTATTTATGCTTATTATACAATTGGCACTGTCTTACGCAGTCCTTGGATTGGATAATTGATAATTAATTAATGTCGGACGTTTTAATCAAAGAAATGTTCTTAAAATTTGAAGAAGATCTTTACTTTTATGACATAATTCAGCAAAGGAAATTTCAAAGGAAGCATTTCAACAGCTTTTATTTTAACACAATATAATTGTGCGAGAAACAACCAGCAAATTTAACAAGCAAAGTGTAAAGCTAAATTACACGGATAGTCTCACCGATAATAAAGTCCATACAATAACCTAAAGTACCAACTGTGGGACAAACTCTTGAACACTAATCTTTTGCAAAACTCAAAACCCTAAATGATAGTGAATAGTATAAATATAAGGGGATAGTGATATAAAGGGATAATCATAAGTAATAATTAGTAGTATAATAATAAAAGTAAGTTTAAAACTGTTCAAAATTAAAATGGTGTAAAAATTTCTAGTTATTGTTCACAGACCAATAGCTAAGTTCTCTCTCCTACATTCTGTGGCCAGTATAAAGCCAATCGACTCCTATATCATGATTTATCATACTGCTGCAAGAGGAGCCATTTGAAGCTTCGTTCATTACTAATTTCTAATTTCCAATAATTGAAGAATTAGCCCAGATCATTTTAGCTTGTGTAAAGTTTGTGACCTAAAGCCGCCAAACCATATGCCTGCTATAGTAATAGATCTTATGCTGAATTGACAACTTTATTAATTGTTGCTTATATATAATTTTAGCACATCTGAAATATAATTGGTGTACGGGTTATGCCTAATTGTGTCATAACCTTATATTTCCTTCGCAGGTACAATATATTTTAATATTATGCGACTTTTTGAATTTTATCAAGAATATAAATAATAACCGCAGAACCTAGGACAAAATGACGTAATAATAATATCTACCTTATTTTTGTTAATATAAAGCAGCATCAATAATTAAGGTAGGTGTGTATTTTTGCACTGCGACTGAAGTCTTTGTACAAGAATAGCATAAGTAAGCACAGGCAGCATCAAAGTAATATGATTTTATATTTATAGAAATAGATAATCTACTAATTAGCAGTACCAGGAATATACACATCTCTGTCGGTACTCTTGATGTGTACACTATCTTTTAAGGTCAATTTTACAATTTATCATATTCATATAATCACGCGTATAATTATTATCAATATCATTAGACAAATATTATATCGATGATTTATAACATTAAAATAGTTATAGTCTAATAATAGTTTCAAAATTAAAAACGAGATGCGTAATATGAGCTTAAGCTTAAGGTCATAAAAGGCACGGGCCATCTTTTTTACCTTTCACACCTAAAGATCAGAGCTAAGCTATAGATATGGTTTAGGGTTTCTTGGATTCAGAACAAATTAAGCAAAATATAATTTTTAGTAAAAAATATGTGTCAATGTTATTAAAGTTTTATAAAATTTCACTAAAATATGCTACATTGGAGTTGGTCCAAAATTTCTCTGATATCATGATTTTGCGACCATGCCTCATCTGATTCGGATAAGCCGTTGGCCTGAACTATGTTTACGACACCAAATGTTTTTAATTTTAGGAAATTTCCTAAGAAAGGATGAGCTTATTTAGATTTTAAGTGGGTGCCAACATTTTTTCATCAGAATTGCAATGTTTCCCTTAACATTAAAGGATATTAGGAAGCCAACAAAGTTTATTATTTAAAAATAAATGAAAAACTAAATTAGTGAAAAACCTTACTGAATTCCAAATCCCAATTAATAAGGCTCATTCTGTTTTTAGAAGTCGACGTCCTTGGAGGTGGTCTAGGACTTATCATCTTATCAAAACTAATCACTGATAACAATCAACAGGTGATATTACACTTTTCAAAAACAAAGTAACTTATGAAAGAAAAATAATTTAATATAGAGTGATAAAATAATCTTCGTAAAGAATATGAATAGAACACTACACTTAGATATAGAAATACTTAAATAACACTTCTAACTAAGCTTTATCACTTTTTAAGCTTACAATTTTAGGAAGTTTATAGATTTATGAATGTTTTAACACTTCTTTTCAACGAATGAAAACTAGAGGCAGATAGTTTATCAAGAATTAAAGCCACAACATTATAACACAAAAACTAATTTTATCAGGGTCTGAGATTTTTTTTTTCATTTTTTTTTTCTTTCACATCAAATAAAATTTCAAAAAAAGTTTATATTGGCGTGAGGTGAGGGCGGGCTGGCGAGCGTCCCACTGGGACGAAACACTAACTCAAAATGATTTTCCACAGTCAGAAAGACATCTAGATGTTGAGTCAAAAACACGTCCGAGTAGCGAACTCCTACAATAGCGAAAATACAAGAAAATACCTCCGCGTAACCCTACCACTCTCTCTCCCTCCCACCCTCCTATAAACTAAACTCATAATACAACACTTTAAAACTGTATATGTCATTCGTTAAAATAACAAATACAGTTTTCAAAACAAATGACTAAGTCTCATTAAAAAACCTTTATAATAATCTAAAAGAAACTGTCGATTGCTCAAATTTATTCTCTATTGCCCAAAAGAGCAACTGCTTTATTTTTTTAAGTCAAAAATAGGCCTATAGACCTAAGAGCTTAACTACAAAATAATTGGTTGATATTAACGAATTATTACTAATTAAGACTCTCTAAATTCTAAATGAAGACTTTACAAGAAAAAACATTTTAAAGCAACCTTGAAAGTAGTCAAGTTGTTTATGAATGGATACAGCAATAACCTAAATATAATATGTTATTGAATTTTTAAGAGCTTAAAATACAATTTTATTTTTGATCTTATTCCTCTTTAACCCTTGCAATCTTAGTTGCTTTAAGATTTTAAAAAATAAAAATTTGACCCTTCTTATGAGAGTAGTAAAATATTTACTACATAAAGTTTTAATGAGGCTTTAAGTATTTTAAATTGAGACATAGAATCAAAAAACGCTAAATCTCAAATCAAAGAAAGATTCAATTCCTTATTGTTATCTATTTAGCGATATAGAAAAATAAGATAAAATGAAGCGTGAGGAATATTTGTTATTATTTATCATTTTACTTATATACAACTATAAAACAATTGTTATTAGTACTTAGGCTAAAACTTATATTATCCAGGCAATATGAAAGGTGAAAAGAGACATATAAGTGCATGGCTTTTAGTAGGTGATGGTATTTATGTGATATCATATTTCAATTTTAGAAAAACTAAAGGAAAACATATTTAACCTAGAAGATATCTCGGCCAGAACCTAGCAAAAACAAACTAAATGGAATAATGCATGCATGTAACAGAAAATATAACCAGAGGCCTGTACATTTAATATCCTCCAATTAAAACATTTAGCAACTGCGAAAGGACTTCAGGAAACTTTAATAAAAATATTGAATTGTAAACATATTTTTGATATGGAAAGGATTGACAAAAATCTAGATAACCATAATTTATTGGTCATAACAAAATTGGCTTGGAGAACACAATCTATTTATCAAAGACATTACTTCCACGCTACATCACAATCAAGACGCAAAACAATAAAGAATGAATCAAAAAAGTTCAAGTTAAGAACTTTAAAGTACTTCTTCCACAGCTCAATTTGAAACTACGACTTAATAAAACTGAACGAAAGATATTTATGTACTACTATAAGTGTACCAAGTGTACAGAAAAAATAAATTTAATTATAAATTTTAAAACTTATTATTCAGTAATTTGGTGGGAAAACTATTTATAATTTTTATTAAAAAACGACTTGACACTACATCTGATCCTGTAATTTATAATAGGATTTATAGCATACTGTAGGACTTTATTAAAGGACTATTTATAAGTAGATCATGACCACACGCATTTGTTTAACTAATGATTCTAATCTACATAATCGTTGAACATCAAATTAATTAAATATAATAGCGAATTTCAAAGGAAGAGAAACAATTGTACACATTCTTTTGAGAACCTAATGTTATATTTATTGGTATGTTATAAATCTTATAAAATGTTTTACGAAATATTATTTCGCTAAGAGTATCATTTTAAATCAATTTCTTAAAGATTTTGTAGACATAAATGTTCATGTACGACTAAAATTTCAACTGCAAGACAAACAAGCCACTATGTATTGTTTATACAAATGTAACACAGTGAGATATAGAGTTATATAAATAGAATTCTATTGTGCTCATGACATCCACTCATAACTGCATGGAAATATCAAGTATTGTTCCTCGAGAAACAACTTTCAAACAAGATGCAGAGATAAAGACCGTAAAAGAAAAGTCAATTCGATAACTTATGTCAGAGTTGCACACTGAATAACTGATAAGAAGTTATATTCGTATTTTTGATTAAAATGCTTTTACTTTTCCTTACTTATAAAAATAGTTATTTATGCCATAAGGCTAAGAAGTGTTCTTTATGTCACGGCAATTAGATTTACCGACGAGCGAAGCGAGTCGGGAAAAATTGCCAAGACATAAAGACATTCTCAGCCGGATGGCATATACACTATTTTTTGAGGTAGCACTCATTAAATAAAGCACTCATTAAAAAAAATCAAAAAATAGCACTCATTAAACTGCGCTATATACTTAATTGAAAAAAAACAAACGTCCGATTATTATTAACTCCATATTATCGTCGTCATTAAATTAATCCATAGGTTCACACTTTTACTCAAAAATGTAAAAGCTTTACAAATAAACACACAAAAATTATCAATTAGAACACCTTTTAAAAACGAAAAAAAAAATTAGTCTACGAACAAAAACAGAAACAAAATGAACTTTTTTAAAGAAAACTCATGAAGGTTTAACACAGATTGTTTTTTGAACACGCTACATTACAGTAATGGCGGCAACATATGAATTACTTTTACGTCCTAGGAGTTTTTTTACTTTCATTATTGTCCTCGGAGGTGAAAAGTACTAAATAACCTCCTATAACAATAATGATTGGCTTCTCATCCTAAAAACGGTCCAATAAAGTGCTCAATTACGTACTACCTCAAAAAAATTGATTTTCCGTACGTGTAAAAGAAAAGTAATGTGTTAGCAAAAAAACTGAAACAAGAATTTCACCTAACTTATCTCTTTCAGGTGATTTTAAGACCTCCTGAGTGGTATTAACAGAGTTGTTTCTCTGTAGGTAAGTGTATTTTTGTATGAGTGTCCGCTATCATCGTAGCCATCGTACCACAGAGTTGAAACTTAATACAAAAATCAATCTCTATGTCTACCTTTGCTATCCGTTTAGTAATGTTTTAAGACGTCATTATGCAAATTATGACATAACCAAAAATTCGAAAATTCAAAAACTCGGAAACTGCTTTGATCGATTTAAAATTTAGCATGAATGTAGTCGTATATAACACCAACGTATAAGCTATGTTTAATCTTGTTGATATCAATTTTTATCAAATGACTTGTATGCGTGTTTAAAAAAAATAAAAATAGGATTAGTGAGGATAAGGGTAGCGAATCAGATTTTGTTTCATTAATAGTAGTAGAGTAAATACCGTGTCGCAGAAGTCCTTATGCAGGGCGCATTTCAGTTAGAAATAGTTGTTTTTACAAACCACGCTTTTTCTACATCTCAGAGTATTTATACTCCTACCTACTGCAACAGTGCAAGTAGGACAGTTTTTTTACAGTAGTTTATGTTGCAGCTCTACAGCTTATTTCTCAGGATTCGCTACTTAAGGCTTTGCATGTATATAAATTGTTACACAATAAATAAACGCATGCTATTCACCCAAGTACTTAAGTACAATAATCGTTTTTCTCTAAAAGGGTTATTAAGCAGTAAAAACTTTATTAAAAAACAATAAAAAGCTATTATAGGTTGATTTAAAATAAACCAATCACAACCATACTATATTCTCATGTTCATTAGTTAATTTTAAACGAACAAATCGATGTGATCTTTGAGCACCCAAATTACATTTCTTATTTGTACTGGCACTATAAGAACAAGAGAAACCCACATTGAGTTGGCAAACCGATTTTCTAATTTATATAGTGAAGAGTTAGAAGTCAGTGGGAAGTAAAAAGACTAACAAGGCAACGAGGAAGCAGCCCACACCATCACCTAACTTTCAAACCAATCCACTGACTCAACTAAACCACTTTATTGCTTGACAAATTCCAAACAATTCTGAAATTTTTAAGTTGTACAATTAGAGCAAAACCATTCTAACGGCAATACAGATAGCTAGAATATGATATCTTTATTATCTCTGTACTTTCGTTCGATACAAAAATTATTTATACACAAGGAGAACTAATAGCGAGAGGTACTGAAGCTTATACAGGGTCCCTGGATGGACCTAACGATACGTGTGAATAACAAAAAAAATATTTTTAGAAGCCTCAAATATTTTTTCCCCAACCTCATAAGCTCTTTTTTCTTCGAATATTCGCTAAAGCAGACTTAATATCTAATGTACTCAACATTCAAAGCAACCGCAGTAGTACTTAAAATGTCAGGCAAATCAATGAGTAATACAGAAAGCTTAACCGCTCTCCTAAGTTCTTATAATTAAACTCCTGTAATAATTAAACTGGACGCACCTTGGACCAGGACCAAGCATACCTTGGTCACATCAACGAAGTGTCTAGCTGTAGAGAAAGTACTCTGCGATATGTAATTAAACCCAGCTTTTAATAACCAATTTAAACATTGATAAATTTTTACAACATCGAAATTTGAATAAATACATAACAAATAAATATACAAAACTTAACTATACATTTATATGCCAATTAATAAAAATCTACAAAACGTAGCTACATTCCAGTTAGATTCAATTTCTTCAGGAATAAACATATTTTTTAAAGGATGTACATTAACCGTATGATTAAGTCTATTTCTTACGATTTGACTAGTAAAATTTATAATAATAAGAATAAGAAAGCAACTTTAGTAGATGAAATTTGATATTTTGCATAATAACACGAGAAGGGTGGAGTAACAAGTTTTTAATAAATTTATGTAAAAAATTAACAATTTTGTTGCTTTTTAACAAAGTATTAAATTTGAGGGTTAAATGTTCAGCAAGATTATGCAACAGCAAATTAGCATGATGTGTATTAATTAAACATTTAAAAAATTGGGTACGGGGTACCTTGGTACTTTTCCTCAAAACTTCTATTAAGTACTCTATTCAGAACGCTGAATAGAGACATTTGTCTTGTTTCATTGAAAGAAGAGAAACATAAAGCATGAAGGGTGGAAATAAGCAATAAATCCGTAAACATTAGAAAAGTTTTTCTTCAGAAACGTGGTTTTTATAGTTTACAAAGGTTTTGAGAAGCAGTTGAAGTATGAAATCATATTACATTAAAATTCCTTACTCCATTAAACTTAGGTTTCTGATGTTGTTTTTTTGAGCATACAAGCGATGATATTGACAATAGCAACATATCTAGTGCTATTATTGGGGTTATTATAATATTTGAACTCCTTCTTACCATACTTAAACAGGAACAACAACAATAAACAAATTTAAACTGAATAAAAAGTTAAAACTTCTGGATCAATGAAATATTGTTATTGCCAATAAAATATTGAAGTCTTAAGTTTGTGCTTTTCTTTTTTTTCTTCCCCAAATCGCTCTCTACTGATTGTAGAGACTTGCAATTTTTGTACACATTTTTATGAAATTATGCCGAGGAGACAAACGTCTTCCAATTTTTCAAACTATCTTAAAAACTCACTTTTCATCCATGATTTAAAAAATCTAACTATCCTAGACCCATTCAGCAGATATCAGTACAGCGTATACCAAATTTGAAGCGATTCTGATAAAAACAGTGACCATAGTTTAGGGTCACAACGTCAATAGGTAAACATTTTAAAGTAAAAACAAGATAAGATAATGAACTTGATGATCCAAGAGACCTATTATAATTTGTTTTTTTTATTAACTTCATTGATTATTGTTAACAATGAACATATTTAACTAAGTATTCGAACAGCTAAATGCCATTTGGCAGACTTGAGAGGAAGAATCATCCCGTGGTGATACTTTTTGGCATGTTTTTTTTCTCTCCGAGTCAGTACATCCTTAAGTATGAATAAATATAAAAAGTATTCCTACACGCATACCACATTTAGTTCAGCGATTTCTCTTCATTTTTAACGAAAGAGCCCCACGAACACTCAAACTGGGAAAATAAATGTATCATTCTGAGTGAGCAACTATGTAATAAATAAACCTGTAGGCTAAGCGTAAGAATGATTAATAAAAGATTGAAAGCTATAATTTGCATACTATTACGCACCTTAGTAAAACAACCACACCTATAAGCTTCATGTCAAGATTACAGGTACTTTACAACATGCTTACCTTCACGCAAACAAATATCAACCAATAACTAAACTAATGTGCTGACATTAAGAGCCCAGGATGTGGAAAGAGATTTTTCAAAAATCTCTTTTTTGAAAAAAAAAATATATAGTGAATAGATTAACTACAACAGATAAATTTTCACTAGTAAAACATTACGCAAGTAAAGTTTCACTGATAAAGTAGAGTTTCACGCAACTTTGATGAGCCTGAGGGTTCAGAACTGACAATGTTAAAACTACTTATATGAAACTATTTAACTATATACTAGATTAGATACAACTTTTCTTGACTTTGCATGTTTATTAGATTGTTTTTCAATAAAAAAACATTTAAAAGAAATTTTTTAACTCTAATAAAAAGAAAAAATGTACTTTTTTCCCCTATTGTGAAGGGAGAAAAATTACACATAACTCCTAGTTTTGGAGTACCCCGTTCTCGAGTTTTATCGAATTTCCACAGGAATACTGAGCTAATGAGATTGAGGTCATTCTGTTCAGATCATAATCACTGAACCTCGAACTCTTGAGTTATAAGAGTGAAAACCAATGTCTAGGATTTGAAAAATGGATAAGAATTCCTTGTACCACGTATTTTGAAAGGGAGGTAAAGTCTAAGAAATGCTAGAGTCTCTTTTAATATCCTAAATGCAATTGGATTAAGCTTAATCTAGGAACCTGGCGTAAAGGGATCGATTGATTGGGATCACATATATATTAAGGCAGCATTAGTCATGCAGTATGTATAGATAATTTATAGATACCAGATGTAAATATACAAATTCTTTTATATGACTCAAGTATCAATGGCGATAGAAGAGACTAAGATAAAGGAGTAGGTCATGATCATCATTAATCCTTACTTAAAGGCATCCTAGCAGCCAATCAGAGTAGGTCATAATTACCATTAATCCTTACTTATAGGGATTTTAGCAGAAAATCGGAGTAGGTCATGATCACCATTAATCCTTACTTATAGGGATTTTAGCAGACAATCGGAGTAGATCGTGATCACCATTAATCCTTACTTAAAGGCATCCTAGCAGCCAATGGGAGTAGGTCATGATCACCATTAATCATTACTTAAAGGGATCCAAGCAGGCAATCGGAGTAGGCCGTGATTACCATATCCTTACTTATAGGGATTTTAGCAGACAATCGGAGTAGGTCATGATCACCATTAATCATTTTTAAAGGGATCCTAGCAGACAATCGGAGTAGGTCGTGATTACCATAATTCATTTTTAAAGGGATCCCAGCAGAGCACATTAGCATAGCATTTAATCACAAGATTCCCTGCTGTTGAAAAAACCAACAACAAAGTAAACTCCCTGAGATCCAAAATGAAATGACGGCTCTCAAAGACAGAACAGAATAAGACAAAGATACAGATTGGACTCAAATAATTTAAGGAAAAAAAGTAAAGTTATCAATATCACTATTTATTTGTTTGCTAATTCTCTACATGTTTTAAAAAGGTTAACACACCTGTCTATTCGTTTTAAGATTTTTTACAAATGTTTTGTGACGCAGCAATTATAGCAAGCGATAATAGTTGCGCATGAGTTATCACCTATAAATTATATATTCATGTTTAAATATTGATTGTGAATCCTTAATAGAACAGAGACAATACTTGCAACATTCTCGTCTTTCACACAAACATAAACAGTTGCTTAAATGAGAAACCCACTTACTAATACAACAACGACACCTATAAATTATTGATTTAAATGCTTACATTACAAAACACACAAATACTACAAACAGTAAACTAGAGTATAGATACACCCACATAAACAAGTACAATGACAGATATTCATTGCAGGGCAAGGATAAAGAAGATGATGCTATATTAACTGCAAAACCACATGTCCTGTTAACTAAAGGGATTTAACATAATGTAAACACTACACAGGAGAACTTATCATAAGATAAATAAATATAATTGGAAATATGTCTGAAAGATTTATAAACTGTTCGCACATAGGTATATTTGTGTGAGGATGTAAATTTTACAATTAAAGAACTTTTGAAACAAAAAGTTAGTTTTTCCAAAAATCTATTACTTTAATCTATATAACTTTAACTCCAATCGGATGTGTTAAAAGTTTCATCCAAATCAAATTAGTTATTCTAACGAATTGTAGCATCGAAAAATGTGAATATAAAAAAAAATGTTTACACACATAACCCTTTATCCCTACATACTCAAATGCATAGAGGCACCAAATGTTTATGATCTGAAGAGAAGCAGAGATTTTCAACGTATTTTGAAGGAGAAAGTAAGAACAGTATTGTTAAGCTACGACAATGGTTTCCGCTTAATATGAAATGAGCAGCGGATAGTTATTACAGTCGCCGGACGCCTTTTTGGTTATTTATATAAACCTACATTTCTTCTGCAGAAGAAACTGACAAAATTAACTCATAATTTTAATAAAAATAAAATAAAGTTTTTTTTTTATTTTGATGGATTATTGGCAGAACATAGGAATTTGCTTATATAAGATGACATCATAGGGAAATATCAGGATAGTGAGATCAAATAATGAATAAATCATTCGCATATTCTATAGGCCTTAGATAAGCAAATATTACACATTCCTATCCCTCCACAAACATTTATCTCTCTTTTCCCTATGCACATTCAAATAAGTTTATATGTCAACAGATAATGTCAAAGTATCATGTCCTATAAGTGTCGCTTAGAAATGTTTACATGAATAACACCTGGGCCGTTTTAAAGCGAAATCAGCAGTTCTGTAAATAATTATAATATAATTATTAACGATATGACAATTGGGTGAGTTACGTTCTGTAAAAAACGGAGGTAAACAAATGATGCAGTTGTTGAATGGTTAGGTCATAGTAGACCATCAATCATCCCAGACATTAACATACAAGCATCTGAGAATATGTCACTGCCATCTAATATGAATTTAGACACTAATAAGAAAAATATTTCAGTCACACTTGCAATTTTTATATGTAATAAGCATACCAATTTAAATATAAGTTATAATTAAGTTATATTAAGTAAATTTTATTACTTATAATCTAACAGGGAAAGAAGACTTGGTTCCCCAGTCGAAAGCTCAGGTTTTTGTAAATTTAAATAAATCTTTTTAAACTAAAATCTTTACTTCATTACTTCTTATTTACTAAACAGCCCATAACTCATTTATCAATAAATAAATCGATTACTTGTTAGAAATTTAGGTCTTGGTTGTAAAGAAAAAAGAGGCCTCTGGCCACTTTGCTGGATTTTTCTCATTTATTATAGTGTAACACACGGCTAAAATCAGTTGGCAGCTTGGGAAAATAATGCCAAGGAGCCAATGAGGTCATTCTTGGATGTAAACTTCGCCTGCCATTTCAAATCGGACCAATCTCAGTAGTTCCTCAACAGTATTTTCCCGCGCTGTCCACTGGTTTCAGCCATGTGTTTAAATATAGTGAAAAACTTAATTTGTTTACATTACGTCAATTAATGACATAATGTTTGTTTGACAATATGTCAATATCAATCAATAAAATTAGAAATAGTACTGATAGTAAAATGAACCCTCGTATGATTTTAAACTATACACAGTAGTTTACAAAATATACTATACACAGTAGTACATGTGTAAAAAAATTTCAGCCCAATCTAAACACTATATGAAGATTTGTAATTTTTTGAAATGTTTGTAGTGTCATTTTTGTGGGTTAATGACGTCACACGTATTTCATAATCAATAGAGTTCGAGACATTAACAAGTTTGATTTTGTACCAAGTTTCATTTCGATCTAATAAAGCGTTCGAAAGTTGTATATATATATACTAGCAGGGATACCCGTGCTTCGCACGGGCGTTAAAGAAGTACATAATTTTTTATACGATTTCTTTTATCTGCTTATAGTACTACATAGCCAGTAAATCAGTCCACCCTCTAAATATACTATACTAAATGTAATCAAAATCAAGTAAACTAATAACTTATGCCTCTGTGCACCACAATTTTCTTTTATCTGCTTATAGCACTACATAGCCAGTAAATCAGTCCACCCTCTAAATAGTCTCTATACTAAATCTAATCAAAATCAAGTAAACTAATAACTTATGCCTCTGTGCACCAAAATTTTCTTTTATCTGCTTATAGCACTACATAGCCAGTAAATCAGTCCACCCTCTAAATAGTCTCTATACTAAATCTAATCAAAATCAAGTAAACTAATAACTTATGCCTCTGTGCACCAAAATTTTCTTTTATCTGCTTATAGCACTACATAGCCAGTAAATCAGTTCACCCTCTAAATAGTCTCTATACTAAATCTAATCAAAAATCAAGTAAACTAATAACTTATGCCCTGTGCACCAAAATTTTCTTTTATCTGCTTATAGCACTACATAGCCAGTAAATCAGTCCACCCTCTAAATATACTATACTAAATCTAATCAAAATCAAGTAAACTAATAACTTATGCCTCTGTGCACCAAAATTTGCATTAATTACATAATAAGTAAAAGTCCCTGAAAGTGATTTGAGCTACACTAAATAGTTTTATAGATTAGTCTCTATACTAAATTTAATCAAAATCTAGTAAACTAATAGTTTATGCCCCTTTGGTACAAATCTCCCTTATATCTGCATAGAACCTGCAAATTAGTTGCATAGAACTGGATAACCTGTTAATCAGTGCACCCTCTTAATAGACTCTATACGAAATTTAATCAGAATCAAGTAAACTAATAATGTATGCCCCTGTCCACCACAATTCTCTTTTATCTGCTTATAGCACTACATAGCCAGTAAATCAGTCCACCCTCTAAATATACTATACTAAATCTAATCAAAATCAAGTAAACTAATTACTTATGCCCCTGTGAACATGTATGTGTTTTAAGACAAATAAATATATTATTATTATTATTAATTTTCTTTTATCTGCTTATAGTACTACATAGCCAGTAAATCAGTCCACGCTCTAAATAGTTTCTATACTAAATCTAATTAAAATCAAGTAAACTAATTACTTATGCCCCTGTCGACCACAATTTTCTTTTATCTGCTTATAGTACTACATAGCCAGTAAATCAGTGCATCCTCTAAATAGTCTTTATACTAAATGTAATCAAAATCAAGCAAACTAATAACTTATGCCCCTGAGCACCACAATTTTCTTTTATCTATTAATTTTTAATTTTATCATTTTCTTATTTGGATTTGTATTCGACGCTCCTTTGTAAAAAACATGTATGTGTTTTAAGACAAATAAATATATTATTATTATTATTATTAATTTTCTTTTATCTGCTTATAGTACTACATAGCCAGTAAATCAGTCCACCCTCTAAATATACTATACTAAATCTAATCAAAATCAAGTAAACTAATTACTTATGCCCCTGTGCACCAAAATTTTCTTTTCTGCTTATAGCACTACATAGCCAGTAAATCAGTCCACCCTCTAAATATACTATACTAAATCTAATCAAAATCAAGTAAACTAATTACTTATGCCCCTGTGAACATGTATGTGTTTTAAGACAATAAATATATTATTATTATTATTAATTTTCTTTATCTGCTTATAGTACTACATAGCCAGTAAATCAGTCCACGCTCTAAATAGTTTCTATACTAAATCTAATTAAAATCAAGTAAACTAATTACTTATGCCTCTGTCGACCACAATTTTCTTTTATCTGCTTATAGTACTACATAGCCAGTAAATCAGTGCATCCTCTAAATAGTCTTTATACTAAATGTAATCAAAATCAAGCAAACTAATAACTTATGCCCTGAGCACCACAATTTTCTTTTATCTATTAATTTTAATTTTATCATTTTTTGTATTCGACGCCCCTTTGTAAAAAACATGTATGTGTTTTAAGACAAATAAATATATTATTATTATTATTAATTTTTCCTTTATCTGCTTATAGTACTACATAGCCAGTAAATCAGTCCACCCTCTAAATATACTATACTAAATCTAATCAAAATCAAGTAAACTAATTACTTATGCCCCTGTGCACCACAATTTTCTTTTATCTGCTTATAGTACTACATAGCCAGTAAATCAGTCCACCCCCTAAATATACTATACTAAATCTAATCAAAATCAAGTAAACTAATTACTTATGCCCCTGTGCACCACAATTTTCTTTTATCTATTAATTTTTAATTTTATCATTTTCTTATTTGGATTTGTATTCGACGCTCCTTTGTAAAAAACATGTATGTTTTTAAGACAAATAAATATATTATTATTATTATTAATTTTCTTTTATCTGCTTATAGTACTACATAGCCAGTAAATCAGTCCACCCTCTAAATATACTATACTAAATCTAATCAAAATCAAGTAAACTAATTACTTATGCCCCTGTCGACCACAATTTTCTTTTATCTGCTTATAGTACTACATAGCCAGTAAATCAGTGCATCCTCTAAATAGTCTTTATACTAAATGTAATCAAAATCAAGTAAACTAATTACTTATGCCCCTGTGAACATGTATGTGTTTTAAGACAAATAAATATATTATTATTATTATTAATTTTCTTTTATCTGCTTATAGCACTACATAGCCAGTAAATCAGTCCACCCTCTAAATATACTATACTAAATCTAATCAAAATCAAGTAAACTAATTACTTATGCCCCTGGGCACCACAATTTTCTTTTATCTATTAATTTTTTAATTTTATCATTTTCTTATTTGGATTTGTATTCGACGCTCCTTTGTAAAAAACATGTATGTGTTTTAAGACAAATAAATATATTATTATTATTATTATTATTTTCTTTTATCTGCTTATAGTACTACATAGCCAGTAAATCAGTCCACCCTCTAAATATACTATACTAAATCTAATCAAAATCAAGTAAACTAATTACTTATGCCCCTGTGCACCAAAATTTTCTTTTATCTGCTTATAGTACTACATAGCCAGTAAATCAGTCCACCCTCTAAATATACTATACTAAATCTAATCAAAATCAAGTAAACTAATTACTTATGCCCCTGTCGACCACAATTTTCTTTTATCTGCTTATAGTACTACATAGCCAGTAAATCAGTGCATCCTCTAAATAGTCTTTATACTAAATGTAATCAAAATCAAGCAAACTAATAATTTATGCCCCTGTGCGCAACTATTCCTATTTGTCTGCTTATAGCACTACATAGCCTGTAAATCAGTGCATCTACAAATTAGTCTTTATACCAAGTTTTAACAAAATCACTGGGAATCCGTGTTTTAAAGTCAGTAAAATGATAATATTTACAAAAAAAATCTGAAGTCCTTTAAAGTTATTTTAACTACACCTAAAGATTTTGAGACTCGTACAATTATTATTTCCAGTTCGTAAGTTACTTATAGACATAAGTTTATAGACTTATTCCGAGGCCATTGTCAGTTATATTCATTACTTTATTCAAAGTTATTTACTGCCCTAAAAAGCTTATTATAGCTCTAAAATTAAAATTTTTAGCTTTTAAATATTGTAAATGTACTGCTCTAAAATAATAGCTCTAGACATGCATGATTTTATGCTCTCCTAAAAAGCTATGATTTTTTAAATATTTCGATGCCCCTGTAGACCACTTTAGACGCCCCTAATCATCTTAAGACTCTGCTCAAACCTTCCCATCACTGTGGATTAATTTTGTAAAAACCTTTCGTCAAAATTCGTCCTGTCGTTCTCGAGTTTAGAGGGAACATCGGTAGCGACATTTGAATTTTATTATATTATATATATATATATATATATATATATATATATATATATATATATATATATATATATATATATATATATATAATATATATATATATATATATATATATATACATATTCATGATTAGAAGGTCTCCCCATTCCGAAAAATCCAACTCCACCCTCCTTCATGACCCAAACCTCATAAGCTTATTTATTCTTTGAAAATTCAGTAAAACTTAAGAAATTTTGGATAAAAAGAAATTATTAAGAGATACCGTTACAATATAAAACACAGGCTCCCGCGAAACTTTTCCCTAATACATCGGATTCGCTACACTCATCCTCCTATCCTGGACTCGCTTCGCTCGTACTCAGAATATAAGAACCCCGAATTTATACTGCAAAACACCTTCGGACTTTCTTCCCTCGTCTTAAGATAATAAATAAATTAGTTTTTTGCCAAGCGGTCATCGATCTAGGCACTGACCTCTCTCGATGCTGCTTAACTTTTATTATTCAACAAAAATCATAGATATACTTGTCGTATTGAAACGAAACTTGGTATACTCATTATTAAATATAGAGATACCATTTAACATTTTTTAAAAGATCGTTTTCACAAACGTTTGCAAACACAATACTTGGACGAACAAGGGACAAATAATTTAATTAAAACGTGTAAATTCCCAAGTCAAAATCCGTAACTAAGGTTTTAGCTTGAGCAACACAGACTTGTAGATAGTTTATATCACTGTAGCAATATATACAATTTATCAGTTTATCGGTAGAGTTTAGAAGGGTTTAGATTCAACTAGACTTAAGACTAGAGAGAGACGGGGAAGAGAAGTATTTATAACATTTGAAATTGACCTGCTTAGACAGACTCCACAGTCCTTTATAAAGTAAATATTATTGCATACTTGTAATTTTCTTGCAAATATTCTTTTACGTTCCAATTTTTTGGGAGAGGTCAAGATAAAACTCAATAAATAATACAAAAAATAAATAATTAATACAACTTGCTTCAATAATAATACAATTGAAGTTTGAAGTAGAATTTTTAATTCATTGTTGTCTAGGCCTTTTACTCCCTTTTTAGTGTCGCTTATGATCGTAAAAATGAACGAAAGAATTACTTATTCAAGAATTTTGAGTGAAATGACAAAACGTAAAAAATATGAAGAAAGGCAAAATGCGAGTGGTATCTACCACAAAGATCGCCTAAAACAAACACGATAAAAAGCATAGCTTGCAAGCTAGTGGTTGACCCAGAACCTTGAGTGAGATACGCTTAGTGACAATCGCCATATGATTCTGTCTTGATTTAAAAATGTACTGATCTCCAAAAATATCTTCGAGCACCAGTGAGATGGCAGCTAATCCGTAATAATTACACGGGTGATTGGTAACAATTATTCCGTGAGTAACACCTTAATTATTTCAAGAGGATGATTATTATGAATGATTAAGAAAAGCATTTATTTTCTAAATTTACAAAATGTGCAAGATAAGTAAAAGACAAAGAATACATAGATACAATAAATGTAAAATAATTCTAGAGCAGAGAGGAGGTCCGAAATTCCCATCACAATGCTTGCTTCGTTGCTCAAAAATCTATTTCCTGCTTGAGGTTTAGGTTTATGATTCATAACCTGAGCAGCAGAATTACAACTTGTTATTAATTTTTTGCATTTTTAAAGGAAATGCACATATTTATTCCACAGGTTTTAAACAAACTATGCTCATCTTTCCTAAATCGGTACTGCAAAATATTTTTTTTGAGGTAGTACGTAATTGAGCACTTTATTGGACCGTTTTTAGGATGAGAAACCAATCATTATTGTTATAGGAGGTTATTTAGTACTTTTCACCTCCGAGGACAATAATGAATGTAAAAAAACTCCTAGGACGTAAAAGTAATTCATATGTTGCCGCCATTACTGTAATAGCGTGTTCAAAAAACAATCTGTGTAAAATCTTCATGAGGTTTCTTTAAAAACGTTCATTTTGTTTCTGTTTTTGTTCGTAGACTAATTTTTTTTTCGTTTTTAAAAGGTGTTCTAATTGACAATTTTTGTGTGTTTATTTGTAAAGCTTTTACATTTTTGAGTAAAAGTGTGAAGCTATGGATGAATTTAATGACGGCGATAATATGGAGTTAATAATAATTGGACGTTTTTTTTCAATTAAGTATATAGCGCAGTTTAATGAGTGCTTTTTTTTATTTTTTTTAATGAGTGCTTTATTTAATGAGTGCTACCTAAAAAAAAATAGTGTATGCCATACGGCTGATAAAGTCTTTATGTCTTGGCAATTTTTCCCGACTCGCTTCGCTCGTCGGTAAATCTAATTGTCGTGACATAAAGACACACTTCTCATCCTTATGGCATAAATAACTATTTTACACTCATTTACAACTTAGCTTACTTCATTTTTAAAAATCAATATATACATGTAATATATATATATTATATATATATATATATATATATTATATATTATATATATATATATATATATATATTAGAAACCAGGTTGTTACACATTTGAATTAAGTACTTAAGACTAATATTAGTAGCCTTAACAGTATGTGTTGACAAATAACGTTGTTAAATATTTATTAAGCCTCGCAAAGCCTATTTTTTGTGACAAGGGACCGATATAACGGATTTGGGACACTACCGCGTCTTACTTCAGCCATGGTACCAATCCCTTTAGCAATGTTTCAAAAAAAATTCACCAAGAACAGACAAATATGTATGAAATAAATGTTAGATGAGATAGATGTTTGATGAAAAAGTCTACAAGATAAATTATAAGAAAAACAGAAGACAAATATGAAGAGTAGACACAGCTTTCGATTATTAAGACAGAAAAATATAGAATTAATAGCATGAACTCCAAGAGAAACTAAGATGTTTGATATTTTGGCAACGCCACTGTAAAACAGAGATTAAAATCATAACTAACAGCATCAAGTAATAAAACTGTCATAACAAGGCTAATATTGAAGATACTGATCTAGTTTAAAGTAATAATTTACCAATTAAAATCAAATAAATGCTAGTTAATAAATTGGGGTTTAATGGCATTGCGAAATATAATTATGTCATCTGCGTAGAATATATGAACGGAATGTAAGAAACAGTGTAGAGCATGAAATACTTAGAAATTAAAGAATAAAAACTGCATACACTAAATCTTTAAGATTTTTTTTTCAAATATTTGCTATATTTACATTAAATGCACATGCAACATAATGATACTGTAAATGTATAAGATAACGGAGTAATTTCGGATTTATATAATAAAAACACATTATATAATTATGAATTTAGGAACAAGGAACAACGAACCACGATTTAGATGTCGAGTTACAAATTGGATTGCAACTTTTTCTCAAGAGTATAACGGACGCAAACAAGGAAAATTCAACCCAGGGAAATTCTTATGTTTGTTTTCTTCAACCTCTAGTTGAAGTAACAGACAATCTATATACAGTTAAGAAAGTCGCATAAACGTGACCGTCAAGTCCCAAAAGTTATTTTGCGTCCAAAGGCTTATTTTGTACCCTAAAGGCTCATTTCAGAAAGAGGATTTTATACCCAGTTTCCGACTTATAGATGTATTTATTTTGTTTTTAGTTAAAAAGTTAAAGGTTTTTTAAGTTAAATTTTACCAATTCAGACTTTTGATAATAAAAATTGGTTCAAAAGAATCAGAGATAACAATTAAAATATTACCGACAAATCACTAAGTTATACCCTAAAACACAGGAACAACTTAATAGTATATTATGCTACTAGGCAGCAAAATGGAATTTTGCAGACGAGTTTTATAAATTAGTTCCCGAGCCGAAGGCGAGGGCAGGCTATTGAAATAACCTGCCGAGGCTGGAAATTAACCCATCTCGCTGTTATTTGAGCTTAAAAACAAAATAATAACTTAAACTTAAAAAATGTTATCAATTACAGCTTAATGTCAAATAAAGCATCCATTCCGTGTTGATAGAACGGAATGTAAGGATATTTAATATAAGAAAGAAGGAGAGGATAAGTTTAGTTTTAGATTAGGAATAGCACTTCTATTGCAGAAATCAAACAAAATACTAAGAATGTAATATACCTGTGTAATATATATGTATATTGTATATACATGTACAGTATGATTATATGATATAACCACATCAAATACATAACAAATAAATGAAATGCATAAATAAAGCATAAAATCTAATTATAAATCTAACCTTGACCTATATTCTACCGGCATTTCCTTATTAGAACTAATTGAGTATTAAACAACAAAGTGACAAAAGATAGTCAAGTTAATACACAAGTGCGGAGTGTTGGTGTAAAATGGCATTGACCGTGGCGCTCCTCACTCGTGTGGCCATACATGGAATATCAAACACCTTCTCATTATTTCAGGGTCATTAGCGAACACTAGAACACCTGATTACTAATTAAGTATTTTATGAATGGACTAAAGAAATTTTCAAGGAAGCAAATAAATTGAGAGTAAAATGGATAATATATTGTTTGAGACTTATAGTATTTTAGACAGGACAATCAAGCAAAAATAGTAAAGTAAATGGCATCTAAAAGATACAAGGCAACGAAACATATAATTGGTTACTGAATTTCGTAAAACATGAATAGTCCACACAATATACGTAGGAAAATACCATGGTACAACTGTACCAATGCCTTAACGAAAACGTAACGAAAGCAGAGGTGGAGTGCTGCGTGTAACGCAGGTTGGTGACGTCACACACATCGCAGACGACAACTGTCCACGACAAAAATGGAGAACAGGTGTGATAACGAAACTTCACATCAGCAGAGACAATGAAATTCGCTCTGCCGAGGTCAGAACTCCGGAAGGAAAAATCTTAACCCGGCCTATTTGCAGGCTGATACCCCTGGAAACAGCAGCAGAAGAACTTCTTGGCTGTGGAGTGTCGCAGAGCGAAGAGTTAATTTGATTTATTTATTTATTTTTTATATATTTATTTTTATTGACAAACAGGTTGAAATAATTGTCATAATTTGTTATATTAGAAAAATATATTCAGTCTTGTTTGAATCAGCGAAGGAATAGTTCTTATTAGTAATTCTAGTGAAAATACGCTAAATGAGAGACATGACATGATCGAGGCATCAATGACAAATTTTAAATAATTGGTAATTGTCCCAAATGTAGCATAGCACTTTGCTGGTTACATTCCTAGGTGTTTGTTATACATTTAGGGTGCTTTGCGACGCTTGACCGTTCAGAGCACTCTGAACAAAATAGTTTTCCTGCAGCACGGATCAGGTTCGGAAGGAGTGGCCAAAGACGAAGCTTTAAAAGGCCGCCAAGCGAAAATGGAGTACTTTCCTACTTTACTAGATGGAGTACTTTCCATCAAGTGCAGAGGTTAATGGAAAGTAGAGTGTTCGGAGCTCGATTGATTTGTTAACTTTTGCCTCATTCCGTTTATAATGAAACCTTTCTGGAGGGGGGAGGGGGTTAAAAATCGAATCAAAAAATTTGCAGAATGATTTATTTTTTATTCCTGTTATTTTTTCTTGTCTCACTTTTTCGTCCCTTTAATTCGATGGTGGGGTAATCTAAATTCCCTCTACCCCCTTCCACTTCTGAACGTAATGATCAGAGTGCTACCACCGGTCGGGCTTCGTGAATGCAGCCTTAGATTTGGTCAGCTAAGATAAAAATTCAACTAGAGTACCTATATAATTCTACATAAACATGATTATACAGGTACTCTAAAATTTGATCTGGCTATTGTCCTGTGTGGACCAGCTTTGGTCACGTCGAAGAACGTGGCCTACTTGCTTGATAATCGAACCCATCTTTCTTCTGCAGTTAGAGACATGTGGGATAACATTGTTTTGTAAATTGCAAGCGCTAATACTTTGGCATTCCATAAAAGAACATTCACCTCTTCTTCTTTGGTACCATTTAATAGCCTTGTATCAAAATAATATTCCAAAGTCAATACATTGGTCATAATTTTATAAAAAAATACATTTGTAAAAATACTGACAAAAATAAAATGAATATGTAATCCTACGACTTCCTGTCCATATTTCAATAGGTGCAAATTTAACTCTGAATGATATGAATCATATTACTGGCAAATAAAATTTTCTTTTTCGACACTACAAATTTTAGTATTAAAAAGATATATTTAGCGTCGTTTTCCTCCTACCTAGACGCTTTAACAGATGGTATTTTTCAAATAATTTCTTTGGCAAGCTTAATCAATCAGAACCCTCGCATTTTTTTATATTTCAGAAAAATTTTAATTTTAACATTTAATTTTTGGGTGGTCCACTTTTTACTAACAATAAAACCATGAAACATAAACGATAAAACCTAAATAAAAAGAAATTATATTGAATGGATTTTTCAAATCAATCTTATTGAGGGATATTCTTAAAAATAAATTTACAGAAAACAAACTCAAAACAAAGAATACATGAGAAAAATATTTATGATGAATGTAAGATTTAATAATAAATCGTGCGAAAGAGGGAAATCAAGATTTATAATTTCCTTTTTTTATTAATACAAATTAGTAGGAACAATGCGAAAACACAGCACAGCTGTAAACAATTGGGAAATATTAATAACAAACTCAGTTATTTACGAATAAACAGGACAATAAATAAACAGTATTTATAGAATAAACAGTTATTTATAAATAAACAGGACATTCATAATAAAGATTTTCTAGGGGAATATAGAACGATATTAGCTTTTATATACCTTATATAAGTTTAATGGCACACCTTTTCGGATCTGAATGAAACTCGGTACAAAAATCAACCTCATTATTGTTCAGAACCTTATTTTTAATGAAATTTGTATGACGTCGCTAACCCATAATAAAGACAGCATTTTTCAAGAATCACAAAACCTAAAATAATATCTTGCATAAAATAGTAATACGATAAACTAATATTAGACAATAACCACATGGCCGCTTCGCGGTCACGTTGTTGTAGCTCGGTCACTTAGTTGCCGAGGTGCGGAAGCACCGACATTTTTTAAATAAATCTAGATACATAATTCTAGATAAAAATTACCAAAATGCACCATACAGATGCCACAAAATATACCCAGAATAACTTACTTTATAGATATGCCACAAATTGGCATATCTATTCAAAAATTACAAAAATAAGTTACGTTAAAGAGACGTAAATTAGCAACGGTAAAGAGTGACGTTACAAAAATGACGATTTCAAATCACAAATTATCTTCTGCCAATGAATTCCCAATGTAAGTAAATGCTTTGTCATGTAAATAAACTTTTAGGTTTATATGTAATGATTAACTTTAACTTATAATTCAAATATTTTAATAGAACTTACTAAAATTACAGTAACAAGTAGGATCTGGTCATACATACCTGAAACACAAATATATAAAAAATAATACACAGATTTACTGGCGTTTTTATGTTAGTAGCACTACTCATTACTTTACTTTAAGTAATTACCTCGTAGTTACCGAAGTACAAGAGGTAACTATGTCCCTAACTCGCCTTTTAGGACATGTTTATTAGAAAATGACGCTTAGAAGGTTGTTCTGGTATTGAAATTAATCAAAAATAAATGAATACATAAAAAAAAACTAATTTTATTAAAACTTTGTCTCGATGTGCAGCTATAAAGTTTCTTGGCTCCAATGTTTTTACATTGTAGGCCACTAGTACTTCTCTCACCTACCTACAATTATTTCTTTTAATTCATAGGATAGGAATAGTTACTTTTTTACCTAGAACACAAAGAAAAATTACATTGCACGAGAAAATAATTTTAGCAGTGGATGAAAGCCACAGCTAAAATTTGAATTTGATGTGCATTTTAGAACGTGCATTAATAAATGGTAACTAAGAAGACAAATTGTTATATCAGTTTGAGAATTAAATTCTTATTTCATAGGAAAGAATAATAAGAGTGATAAAAGACACTGAAGATAAAATCTAATTTGGAGTTAGTAAAGCACAGTTCTTATTGTGTTGAGGCTTACTTATATTAATAATGTACCTTAAACAATGTTGAGGTACTTGCTTGCTCTAACATTTTTCATGTTTGTTTGTTCAGACAAAATTTTCCTTAGCTTCCGAGGCTTTGCCGAGGAGATGTAGTCTAGACGGTAATGATCAGTCGACAGCGTGGGAAAATATTGTTGAAGAACCAATGAGGTTGGTCTGATAAAAAATTGTGGACTGGTTTAACATCCAGCACTAACCTATTAGGCTTCCTCGCATTATTTTCCTACGCTGTCAACTGATTATAATCATGTGTTTAACATAGTTAGCGCCTAAGGCTTACCAAGGAGATAATTGTATTTTTACTCTTAAGTCTTTGCTAAAGAAAATAAATCGCGTAAAGAAATAATATGACATAGACTTTAACTTTGGAGCGACCTTTGGTTATACGCTACATACAGAATGGACCAAAAGCCCCCCCCCCCTCAAGTTTAAGTAATTAATTTTCGAATCATTAGACATAAATTAATAAAATATAGAGTACTTTTTGTAACGGGAACTTCTTTTTTGTGGTGTAGCTATCTTTGAGTGCCTAATGTCAGAGCATTGACTTTAGAAAGAATTCAACCAGAGTAAAAATGCCGTATCTAACCACCTCTGGTTAGATCACAAATCAAATCAAAGAACACAAATCAATAATTAAATTTTCAATATAAAAAAAATAGTTACTATATTCCCTATATCTAGTAGTATCTGGGGGAACGGCAGTGTCCCAGCCGAGTCTTGCTTTATAAAGTACAAGTCATATCTAAAGGCTGGCACTGACATTCAACAACCTCGGAAGTGCGAATCAAAATAGTTGACGAGTAAAAAAATAGTGATCGGTGAGCCTCTAAACATAATATATTTGACAAAGAGCTTACAAAGAAGATAATGAATCTGACATAGGTATAACTGTCTTTAAAACGTCTTTAACAAATTATTTGTTTACATATTTAAAAATTTACCATTTTTAAGATACGAAAATCTCGAGAAGTCTTAAACCCTTTAGTGCTGATAAAAAAAGTTATTGCAAATTTGTACGCAAAATTTTATGATTAAATTTTTCGTAAAATTTTACGATTAAATTTTTTTGTAAAATTTAACGATTTATTAATTTTAATTAATTTTAATTTTCAAAATTATGTTACAAGGAAAAGTTAAGGAAATAAACGTCAATAATAATCTTATAACGTTATCTTATAATTATTATCAAAAAATTATAAACTATTGTAGCATTCAGTACAGTGTTATCAATAATATGCACGTTCTTAATAAAACAAACAAATGTGTTGCTAAATTGAACTTATTCATTAATGATTCATACGATGAAAGTGGGTAAAAACAAACATAGCTGGAAATCGTATTCAAATACCATTCAAATAGAGATTACTACATCCCCGAATTAATTATTTAAAAATAAAATTGATAAGAGAATACGTTTGTAAAACTCGACATACAAGGAAAGAGGCTAAATTTAGCAAAACAGTACTTTTAGAATGACAAATAAATTGATTTAAATAAAGATTCTCTTCACGACACTCATTGAAGTCTTTCTTTATTTGGATCCAGGCAATTTTTTCATATTTAAATTCCAAATCAAAATATGACCCCAATCTCATTAGCTCATATTAGAGAATTTACTAAAAGAAAACCCAGAGAATTTGGTTTAATGATGTCCCTAGTGTCACCCATTTTAGTATTGACCTCACCTCATGCTGATAAACTCAAGTAATCGAATGAATCCGGCATATAAACTCGTAATCATACCATGAAAACAGTAACAAAAATGGTGTATTATATGAAGAATACGTAAGTAAAACTCGACTGATTAAATTTGTGATTAATTTCGTGCTGCGGGTTTAGTTTTCATAACCCTTCGACAAAATTCAGAGATAGGGGTCCAGCAAAACACAGGAGTAGGGATTTGCTAAACTAAATATTAATGTACTGACAAAAATTATGAAATATTATATTTATTATGCTTGAAAGTATTTTAATCATTCAGACCTTTAGCGTTCTTTCATACAGCGAACCATTTTTTAAGTTCTTTCAAACATATAAATAAGGGTTTTATCAACCTAGCGAGCGAAGCAAGCCTCTATCACTATACATAATTTTTAATATCAGCAATCTATCAAGCGAAGCATGCTCCTTTAAACGTATCTAACAATATGCTTTAGTATTCTTGTAAGTGATGTTAACCTCTTTTCTGACAAAAACGCATATATTTATGGCAATCTAGCGAGCAAATCGAGCCCTTTATAATGTACCCAATATTATTGTTTAGCAATTTTGCGAGCAAAGTGAGCCTCTTTTTCGACATTCACGCATATTTACAGCAATCTAACGAGCGGAACGAGCCTTTATTACCTTTTTAGAGCCAAGCTATCCTAGTTTGATTATTAAATTACTTTTCTATCCTATCTAGCTAGCGAAGCGAGCCTGCTGGTTATACACTGTGTTTTATGTATTCTTGTGCGTGAGTTTCTGATGCAACGCATTACTAGTTTAATTATATTTCTTTTTTTTTTTTAAATTAAGTTATTTTTATGAAAAATACAGGATAATAACCATTAAATTTTTACTAATGTTATGTATCTAAGTACATAATACAATTTATATAATATAACTAATCATTTATAATAAGAGTTCAATGTAGATTTAAGAATCCAACACAAAAACCATTTATTAATATATAACAAACAAACTGACAATATAGTTGTCATAGTAACACAAACATAAACAAAAGTAATAATTTGAATCTTGGAAACATGACAATATTTCCCCCCTGAAAGGAATTATGGAACATATCTGTTTGGTGAGCTCCGGATCCGGTAAGATCTTCGCAAAGGTTGTTCCACATCAGATTCTTTAGATGGCAATGGGTGACTAACAGGCTGATTGTCTTCGGAGTGAAAACAAGCGCTTCTAATTTGATCCACATGTCGCTTGTGATAGTAACCATCAATCTCAACAGTATAGTGCAACTGACCATCTCTGCTTATAATTATCCCAGGAGCCCACTTTTTATAAGGCTGGTTGTAAATGCGAACAGCAACTTGTTGACCAGGAGCGAAAACCCTCTTTCAAAGCATAACTTATCTTTGTATTGATAATTCTTATGGAACTTTTGAGATCAGGTCTTAATGATGTTAAATTAGTTCTTATTTCTCTTCCAAGAAACAATTGAGCAGGGCTGATGCCTGTTGTAAGATTAGGAGATCTTCGATAAGATAATAAGAAGGTATTTAGTTTATCTGGTAAGGACCCTGGGTTCCTCTGAGTGATTTAAGAGTATTTTTCAGTGATCCAACGCATCGTTCTGCTTGTCCGTTAGTGGAGGGATGGAAAGGAGCACATGTTATATGGTGAACTCCGTATCCTCTCAAAAACTCTGAAAATTCACAGCTTCTAAAAGCAGGGCCGTTATCACTTACAAGAATATTTGGGAATCCATATCTGGAAAATAATTCTTTTAGTTTTTCTATGGTCGCCCGACTTGACGTGGACTTGACTATAACACCTCCATCCATTTGGAGTAAGCGTCTGCAACAACCAGAAACGTTGATCCATCAAATGGCCCAGCAAAATCCACGTGGATTCTTTCCCATGGCTTGGTGGGGTATTCCCAGTGGTGAACCTTACACTTCGGCGGGTCTTTTTGATTTTCTAAACATTTCAAACAACTGCTAGCTATCCTTTCTATGTCTGAGTCAATTTTAGGCCAGTAGATGAGGGACCTTGCCAGACACTTCATTTTTAAAATCCCTATATGACCTAGGTGTAGTTCTTGAAGGATAAGTTTTCTAAATTTTGTTGGCACATACAGGCGACTGCCATTAAAGATACACCCACTTTCTAAGGTAAAATTAGTTAGTCTGCCCCCTTGTCTGAGTTCATCATACAGTTTCTTCATGTCCTCATCTTTTGTGTTTCCGCCGCAATCTCTTTAGATGTTACAGGTAGAGAATCTATTTGAGAGAGTAAATAGAGGCCTAAATCATCTTGTTGGAATATTTCTTCTGATGTAGTAGGTAAACGAGATAGGCAATCAGCGTTACCGTGTTGATCAGTTTTTCTATATTTTATTTCAAAATGAAACCCTTGTAGATATAATGCATATCTCAGTAATCGAGCAGCACTGAGACTGGGTAAGCCACTTTTACTACCAAATATATGCACCAAAGGCTGATGGTCCGTATATAAAATGAATTTACGACCATATAAATATTGAAAAAACTTTTCAACACCCAGCGTATGGCCAATGCCTCCTTGTCTAACTGTGAATACTTCTGTTGAGTCCTTGTTAGGGTTTTTGAAGCGTAGGCAAGAGGTTTTTCGGTTCCATCAGGAAATGCATGTGCTAGCACTGCACCAATCCCTACAGGAGACGCATCAACAGATAAAACTATTGGTAATTTTGGGTCATAGTGAGCTAGTACAGGTGGTGATATTAGAGTTTCTTTTATTTTCTGAAAAGCTTTTTCACACTCGTTACTCCATAAAAAAGGTACATCTTTTTTAGTAAGTTTGTTCAAAGGATACGCAATAGTGGATAATTTTGGCATGAACCTTCCATAGAATGTTACTAATCCTAAAAATGCTTTCACATCTTTTACTGATTTTGGTTGAGGGATTTCTTGTAGAGCTTTAATCTTCTCATCAGTGGTGTGAACTCCGCTTGCATCTATTTTAAAACCAATGTAGGTAACTTCCTTTTTAAAAAATTCACTCTTTTCCCTGTTTACTCTCAAATTAGCATCTGATAACCGCTTTAAAACCTGGTGTAATCTATTTAAATGTTCTTCGTTTGTTTTCCCAGTGATAGCAATGTCATCAAAAAATATACAAACTCCCGGTATATCTCCGAGTAATGAGTCCATGTACTTCTGCCACTCGGAAGGAGCAGAGCTAACTCCAAACATGAGCCTGTTACACTTGTACAAACCCCGGTGAGTGTTAATAGTCAATAAGTGGGCACTATCTTCAGTCATTGGCATATGTAGATAAGCTGTGCTAAGATCTAGACGAGTAAAGTGCCGTCCTCCATTTAATTTTGCAAAAGGTCTTCAGTTCTTGGAAGTGGATACTGGGTAACATGTATGTGTGGGTTTAGAGTGACACTGTAGTCAGCACACAAACGTATCTTTCCATTTGATTTCACGACGGGGACTACTGGTGTCGCCCAGTCAGAGAAAGGTATCTTTGTAATAACATTTGTTTTTTCTAAATGGTCAAGTTCTTCGTCAATTTTAGATTTCAGTGCAAAAGGAACAGGTCTTGCTTTTTTAAAAATTGGTCTGGCTCCGGTTTAAGATAAATTTTACATTCATAATTTTTTATTTCACCTAAGTTATCGTCGAATATGTTGGGATAAGAATTCAATAGTTGATCTAACTGGTCCTGAGATATAGGGTTCGGCTCGGTTTTTATAGAGTAAACTTTTGGCAGTTTAATGTTTAATTTATATATCCAGTCTCTTCCTAAGATAGTTGGTAAATTTTCTTTAACTATAAATAATTTCAGTTTCTTTTCTTTATTTTCGTAACCAACTTTCACCCACACTAACCCCAGTGGTTTTACTAATTGTTGGCTAACTTCTAAAAACAACTGATGTTGATTCCCATGTTTTATTTGAAAATTTTCTGAAGTTTTTCAAACTCATCACTGAAAAAACAGCTCCCGTATCCATTTCCATAAAAATTGGGTGGTTTTCTACTTTTATCTTAACCATAATAGGATTTTTAAAAGAGTGCTTACCAGATTGAGAGGTCTCTACTTGTCTCAAAGGAACAGGCAGCGTACTTTCAACACTGTGTACGCTCTCTCTAGAGCTGTACCGAGATCTTTCATCCTCTTGATCTATATTGCCTACCATCCTTCGAATATTTGTAGATTTCTTCATTTGTGTCTTTTTAATTTTGCAGACTATTTCTAAGTGATTTTTTCGTTTGCAGAAATTACATTTCAAATTCTTTTCCTTACACTCACGAGATAAATGTGAAGCACCACAACGGAAACAAATTATTTTATTGTTTACACGTTTTTCGGGCTCTACCTTATTACATGATGTGGTTGAGGCTTCATCTTGATTACAACTAGATATGCTGTATTGTTTTGTTTGGTTAGATCTAACAACAAATCCGAATTGATCGAAGCTCGCTCTATTGCTTCAGCAATTTGTACGGTACGAGCTAAAGGAATATCATCTTCCTCAAAAAGTCGGTCTAGTATGTTTTTAGATCTTATTCCTCCAACAAACACATCTCTTAGAACTATAGGCAACATGTTCTCTGGGTACTCGCAGATCGAAGCCATCTTCCTTAGTTCAGTAAGGTATTGAGAGATCGACTCGCCTTCTCGCTGCTTTCTATTAACCAAGGCATAACGACTAGGGATTACTAAGGGTTTTGGATGTAGATGTTTGACTAATATGTTCTTTAAATCTTGAAAAGATTTATTTTCATACGTCTCGGGAAACAGAAGACTCTTTAGCAAGGTAAACATTTCAGGACTCAACACTGTTACGAGAGCTTTAGGCCGCATACAATCTGAAACATTTTGTATGTCTAAATAAGCCGTGAATCTCTCTAAATAAGTTTCAAATGTTTCTACCTGATCGTCATACTTGTCAAATGAGAGCCCCGATATACCGCGGGACGTACTAGCCTGTGATCTACTTCCTTCCTCCTTAGACAGAGTTGTAATCGTTTGAGCATTTATCAATAGAGCAACAGCTTCCTGAAGTTGTTTGTTTTGCTCCAGCAATGCTTTAAAGAAGTCATTAGTTTCGGTCCCTAGCTCAGATTCTACCGTTTTCCTTGAACTTCTTGTCTTAACCATAATGACAGTGTATGTATAATTAATTCGCTTTTATACTTACTGAAATTATTAAGTCTGAATTAACCAAACGATTACCGATTATTCTAAATCCAATACCGCACTGCGCCACTGTTATGTATCTAAGTACATAATACAATATTATATAATATAAACTAATCATTTATAATAAGAGTTCAATGTAGATTTTAAGAATCCAACACAAAAACCATTTATTAATAATATAACAAAACAAACTGACAATATAGTTGTCATAGTAACACAAACATAAACAAAAGTAATAATTTGAATCTTGGAAACATGACAGCTAATTTGCAGTACGGGTCAATCTAACATTTTAGATTTAAAGGCGGATCAAGTGACCCGTTTGACCCCCACTGCGGACGCCCATGGAGGGGAGGGGGGATTTTCAACTCAATTAAGTGAATTCCCAATTTTGATTATTATATGATAGAAATGTACTTTCGATAAAATATGAACTACTGGGGATGAAACTTTCTATAGCTCCTGTAATATAAGTTGTACCATTTGGTACCTAAGTATCAAATGTCTCCTTTCAAAGATGCAGATGCAATTCTTCATTTTTTGTACATTTTTCATGTATCATAATATGGTTAAGAGGCGTTATAAATGTTTCGTACAATAGAGTACAAAACATATTGTATTACTTGTACTTATGGAAATAGAGTTAGAGGATACATTGTGTAACACACTAAGCTATGACAATACCAGATGCATTAATAGACGATACACATATAAAGAGAAAGAAAGCATATAAAATAATTCAGCTGGTCTTAAAAACACATATGTTCCAATTTTTAGAGTCATACCTACATCTTAATACCTCAGGCATTAAGAGAAGTAAAATAGAGTAGAGTATTAAGTGCAGTAGGAAAGGAAAAGTATAAATTTATAATTAAATAATTATGAATTAAAAAAAAAACAAATGAAAATAATAATAACCATTCATTGTTGCGAAGTAAGAATATTGTCAAATAATCCAAACTAAGAGAGCCAGATGGCGCGTAGGAATCAAGTAAAAGTAAGAGAAACGCGGAACTTTCAACTCGCGAACCTTTACACAAAACACAATCGGATATCACAAGTAGTGTCCGGTGAACGACTAAACACTTCTAGACTTAGCTATTCCGTCCGGGCAAGGACGCCTTCGCCTTCCAGTAACCCAACATTTATGTTAAACTGCCAATAAAAAGTCTAATTACGTGTTTTATTTACATCTACTAAGAAAAAACAGAATAATTGTAAACAACACAAGTGATCAACAAGTATAATAAACCAGTACGAATTTGATATTAAACAAAGCAATATCTTATACCTTCACAACTACAACTTATTAACAAACATATATAATTTTCAGTTCATCTTAAAAAAAATAAGTTCTAAATGAGGATTGATTTAAAATATATTTATGTAACAAAATAAGTAAAAGAATAAAAAATAAAAATAAAATAAAGTTATGAAAGTATTAAAAATTTTTATCTAAAAATACCCCACGGAAAATTGAATGTAATGCTATAATCGATCAAATTATAAAATTAAATAAATAAGTTAAGCAAAATTCAAATTCTTTTTAAAAAAAATATTGAACACACCAGATTCATTCATAAAGTCAGTGATTCAGAAAAATCAAGACATTAGAGGGAGACATTTTTTCGACACAAAAAAGTACAAATTTGCCAAGTACCGAGTTTAAAAAAAATCAATTAATTCTTTGCCAAAAATTACAAAAGCACATTTTAACCACTAAATATAAAATAATTTTATAAAGTAATGATTGATTTTGAGATGTATCACGTAAAAAGATACGTAAATTAAGTGATTAAAGAATGACATACAAATATAAAACTATAAATAATAAAGTTAATATTGCCATGTGTGGACGGATGACCCCACCTAATATATTTCCCCCTCTCTATTTTTGTAAACCACATATTTAATATGGATAAAAGCCCACACAAACTTAGATACGATTAGGAATAATTTAGTGTTAACTTGCAGAAATAGTAAGAACATGGGAAAAGGTGCGACGCATGCAAAAATTAATCATAAAGCATTTTTTTCTACTGCTTAAAGAAGGAATGATAAATCCTTTTTCGCGCCATACAACCTGATTCTTTTTAGGCATAGAGAAATTCACTAGAGAGGGCATAGCCTATCTCATTACATTGAGAAGTCTGAAACATCTATTCGGGGCTCGCAGGGGCTCTGTGTAACCTTATGGAAACCTCCTCCAAAAGTGAGTTAAGGTTATAATAAATAAATTGTTTTCGGCTTCCCGCACATTCCTTGTGTTCCGATTTGTATTTTTAACGTTCTGCTATTTAATTTACTGTTATTTTGTACTGATTATTTAACTAATTTATAAGCGTACGTGGTCTGGTCAGGTTACTTTTTTGGTGTTTCAAAATTTAACCGATAGGGCATCTCTAGTAATAATTTCTCTTATGTTTTTAAGTATCTCTTTCGTCTAAACCAGGGTTACTCTCAGTGTGGTCTGGGGACTCTTGGGGGTCCGTAAAACGATTTTAAGGAGTCCGTGGGCAATTGATCAAACTATTATTATAGTAAAATTTGTAAACAGTTTATTAACTTAACCCATATGCTTTCTGTAAAAACTTAAATGTTACGATAAATTCAAGAAATTTCTGAACAAGTTTTGATTGGTAAACGACAATACGAATCATTCATTTTTTCTGTAGTAAGAAGATGGAAAAAGTGGGCGATACAGAGATTCTGTTTGTTATAACAAATACAGAACGTTTATCTTCATTTAGGTTGAAATAAGAACAATCGAAGTTTACAATAGTTATTTGAGTAACTAGGCAGGAAAATGGAATATTACTGACTAGTATCGAAGTTAGCCCCCGAGCCGAAGGCGAGGGTGTGCTATCTAAATTACCTGCAGAGGCGAAGCCAAGGCAGATAATTTTCATTTTGACTGACGAGGCTAAGACGAGGCATGTAATATATAATTTGACTGACGAGGGAAAGCCGAGGAAAGCAAATATACGAGTCAGTAATGTTTCCTTTCCTGCCTCGTTCCACACAATATTTTATCTGCGAACAATTATAAATCAAAACTA
>JACMZG010001911.1:45605885-45655885 GCA_018340805.1 Microvelia longipes | reverse complement strand
ACAATTTTTATTTTTTGGGTGCAAATAATACAAGGTTTAAGAGGGGTTTCAGGCTATTAACATTGACAGTGTTTAAGCCCTGCCTTGTAATTTTGTGACTGAGTCACTGATACAGAGTTAGAGTTGAATCACTTTCGTCTAGATACAGTTTGTTGTAAACTAGTTATTATAAATTTAGAGTTCTTTATCTCATTAGGATTCACAGATTCCAAAGGTTATCTAGTAATTATGTCGTCTTGTAAAACACCCCTGATGTCTGAAGGAAGGTTATGTCTCCTCCAGAGGTTGCAATACTGGTTACAGTCAACTAGAATACGTCTGACAGTTAGAGGCATTATGCAACTTTCACACACAGGTGGTGATGTTGAGTTCATAAGGTACCCGTGAGTAAGTCTCGTAAGACCAATGCGAAGTCATGATATTATAACTTCTCAGTCTCTAGAGTGATAGGTTGCAGTTTGCCAAGGGTTGATTGAGGTCCTGATATTTAGCATTTGTTCAATGCGCTGGTATTGTCCTCCATTCTTCTCCCCAAGTGCCCTTAATCTTAGTTGCAGTATCAAGTGTCAGGTCACTTGAGATCACTTACAGAGTGGCAGCTGTTGTTAAAATATTGAAAAAACTTGATTCTTTTTAAAAATTGATTTTTGGAAACTCAAACTAGTTTATTTAGGGAAGTCAGTTCACTTGTTATACTTTTACACTATATTATAAACATGTTATGTAGATACATAATTGTATCTACTGTTGGCTGCACCACAAATTACAAAAAAACAGTCAACCCCAAAAATGTTTGGATTTGCTATTGTATCCCCAGTGAACAAGTACAAGAGCAATGACAATCAATTGTAGCATCAATTTATCGCAAATTGTAGATCAATGACTCATAAATTAGTTAAATCTATTTAGTTTTATTCAATATAATTCAAACTATTAGGACTGCAATAGCAGCAACAAAAATATTTTTTTTAATTTCTTTAATCCATTCTTTATAATGACTTATCACTGAGCAATTTTATTTTCCCAAATATAACGATAAATATTCCTATAAATAAGTTATAAATAATAAAAAAATCTGTTGCCTCCCTTAGTAATCTAAAGTAAAAGGGGAAGGACTGATAAGGTTATCCATTCAAATATCTTCTGCCACCAATTCATCAATTAATCACCTTAATCTATCAGTACATCAACGAAATCAATTATATTTACCTAAATTATCCATAATGATTGCTATTAATCACACATATCACTTAAAAACACGGCAAAACGAAATAAATCACTTAAAAAAAATAAACAAAAAATCGCGTTTGTTGTTGATAAACTTAAAAACTTGAGGAGGGGGAAAATGTCGGACATTTCTTTTATCTTTCATGTTGGACATAAAAATAACGAAAAACTTATATTTAAATGTTTTGTTGATTTTGTTCAATGATAAATTTTAAAAATAATAATTTTTTTGAAATTTTAGCCATTTCTTATTATTTGGAGAAGTTATTTAGTAGAAAAGCTCTTTGTATAATCATATGGTTTAGGTTTAAAAATTAATTTTACAATTATTTACGAACAAAAACTAATTAAAATATATCAAAAAATTATAAAATTGTTTGTTTTATATCCTTCATTGTTTTATTCTAACAATTTTAATAAAAATTTTTATTTTAGTTGACCTTTTTTGAACTTTTACAAACTTTTATATTTTTATCAGCTGTTAAAAAATTTTCAGCTGGCTTCCCTGTCCGGAGGTGTAAACATTGGAAATGGCTTCGTGTGTTTAGATTTTTTAAAAACTGCGATTTTTTATTTTTATTTTTCATGTAGATTAGTCATTATTTTGTATGAAATCGGTGTAGAATGTAAATTTCGTGACCTGTGATAGTTATTTTATGTTGGTGGCAATGGTAAGTATTCGACTCCATTAGTGAAATAGACGCTATCTCGGCATCGTTGCATTGTCTAGCTTCGCTATCGTGTTTTTCTTGTAATAATGACTAATCCTTTATTACAGGAAAGCGGGGCCGATTCTCTTAACGTACTGGATACTCTTCTCAAAGAATTCTTCGATTATAAAACGACCAACGAAAGGAAACAACAGATCGAGAATATATTGAGTGAGTTCGGTGGCCAGAGAGATGCTTGGAAACATTGCATTTATTACTTAAATAATACCAATAATCACTTCGTTTGTATGTTTTGCTTGGCTACGTTAGAGGTAACTATACTATTCATTAATTATTGCTTGCGTTTTTATATCTTTCTACCTAAACTTTAACCATAATTGTGGGGATTGTTATAGAAAATCATAACCAAGCAATGGCTTCAACTACTTTGGGAAGAGAGATCCCAACTCAGGACACTTCTCTATCAGTATGCTCTACAGAGACACGGTCAGGTCCCTGTATTCATTAGAAATAAGTTGCTAAAACTAGTGGTGGATATTGCTAGACTGGACTGGCCACATTTCTACCCTGACTTTTTTACCAATATTTTATCAGTAAGTTTTTATTTTATTTCTATGATTCTATTTTAGAGTATTTATAATCATTAAATATTGCTTATTGACCATCATAGAGTAGAAATGGGCAACAGTTGGTGGAGCCAGAAGTTAGTATTTTAAGGGTGGTGCAATAGTGTTTAACCTTGAAAATATTATATTGTGGTGTTCAGTCCTAATTAATAACAATATTTTGTCAAAAATTATTTTATTATAATTTTTTGTGGATGAACCATAATAGTGAGTGTAGGTGCCATTAGGGGTCAGTTCTGAAATTGGAACATTTTTTCTCGGGTATAACATTTAAATTATTAATTGCTCAAAAATGTTTTATTTTTTTTTTAGGATTCCTAAATAATTTAAAGTGTATATATTTTAATCTTTAATTATTTAAATGATAAAAGGCATCATGAGGGTTTAATATATCTTTTACGTTTTTACTTAGTTTTCTTAATTAATTAATATTAATTATTTTCCAAAACTTCTGGAGTATAAATTATAATTTACATAAATAATAGTGCTTTTATCTTACTTTATTTTATGGCACTACCTAAAAAAATTGGGTATGGGTTACCTCAGAACTTTGCTACATTATATCGGATTCGCTACACTCATCCTCACTGCATAAGTTTCGCTTCGCTCATCTGCGAATAGTAAATAAATCCGTTTTATTCCCAGCGTTCATCCATCTAGGCACTGGATGGGTGCCTAGATAGGTTAAGCAGAGCTCGATGCTGCTTAACTTTTATGATCTACCAAAAAACATAGATATACTAGTCCCATTGAAATGAAACTTGGTGTACTTATCTATTACGTAAAGGTATACACTTGTATCAAATTTCAACTCAATTGGATTATTTTCTGATTCTTATACTATTTTTTTAAAAAAATCATCATCATCAATCAAATCATTTGATAAAAATTGAACTATTGCTGACATTGAGATGCAACTTGGCACATATGTTAGTCTCATACATGGGTGTAATATCTCAAATTGATCCACAATTTATCTGCGTTTTATGTTTTTCCAAAATGTATTTGAGTCATTATTGTGGGTTAAGGATGGCATAAAAATATTTTCAGGATAGCTCAACTACACCTATAGACTGATTTTTGTACAAAGTTTTAACTCTCTTGCATAAATACACTTGGAGCTTCAATAATAGTAGACACACTCACATGCAGACGGACAACTTTGATAAAAGTACTAAGGAGGTCTTAAAATGACCTGAAACTGATAATTCTAGTGTCATCTTGGTTTCGGATTTTTTTCAAACTCTAATACTTTTCCTATATACCTACTGTATAAATTAGGAAAAGTAAAAAACCAAAAAAAAAAAAAAAAAAAAAAACGGCTTCCTCTAATCTGCTGTTTTCTTTATAGTTAATAGAGTCTGCAGATACTCGGAACTTAGGCATTGGGTTTTTGCAGACAGCATCGGAAGAGTTAATATATCCTCGGGAAGATTTGTCCATTTCAAGGAAAGATGAACTTAAAAGATTATTTCTCGCTCACATTCCACAAGTATTCAATATTTTAACTGGTATGTTGTTATTATAGACTTTTTTCACTTTTTATTATCTGACATATTCCTCTTTAACATACTGTTGTATGTAAGCTAGTAAAAGATACAAAGTCTTAATTATGAGTTAAATTAACTTTTATGATTAAGTATGAAATTAGTATGTGTGTGTATCTATGTTAATGTCTTATAACCCTCCACACCTAGTCACAAGTGGGCTAGAGTCTAGCATTTATCACTATAATTTGAGTTCATTTATGTCTGTAGGACTGTTAGAAGAAGCAAAGACTGGTAGTGTAGGTAACAGAAGCCCTGATGTAGATGATGATGAAGGAGGAATAGTCCTGTACACCCTGCAAGCTCTAGCACATCTCTTCTCTTGGGTTCCCTTGTCTGATATTAATTGCTTACAATTATTGTCTCTTATCACTCATTTTGCTGCTAACCCTGTAAGTATATAATGTCATTCTGACAAGTTTTTGTTTGTCCTCTTTTTGTTTATGTCATGGTAATATATTTAAATAAAGTTAAGATTAATGCTGGCTAGTGAGGTTTAACCACAGAGTTGTCTAAAATATCTTTTTGCTGCTATCAGGGGCTCTGTGGAACCTCATTAAAACCTTCTCTAAGTGTATCGTAAGGTTATAATATCACTTTTTATGGTCACTTCTAACATTCTAATAAACAAAGGAAATAATATCTATTAAAGAACAAAACATTTTTTTATTATGAAATCTGAATTCATTTATAACCAAACATGACATATCACGTCTGGAGATCACTGATCATGATGATATTACTTAATGGTCTACTTTTAAGTTAATTAACAAATTCTTTTTTTCTTATTATTATTTATTGGTTTGTATTATTTTTTTAGGATGGTAAAGGACTTCATGGACTGTCAGCTCTGAATGAACTACTTTATAATAACTGTGTTCCCGCCACATTCCAGAATTCTTTGTTATCTCTTTGTGTTCATAATAACTCTCTATTAAGAGCATCACTTGTTACCAATATGAATGATATCGATCCAGAGTAAGTCTCCTAACAGTTATAACTTTGAATAACATTATTAAAAAAACTGAGTGGTACAAAAACTCACAAATTATTAAAATATTCTAGACAAAGAATAGTGTTTGCTCTATTTATTACTTTTCTTTACTTATTACTGTAGGTTTATAAGAAATTATATCATCCGTTCAGGCACTTTTATAATTTTCTAAGAGGTTTTCATAATGCTGTCTATCTGTGCGTTTGTCAAACACAACTTCTGCTGTAAGAGATGTAACTTGGCCCAAAAAATCTGACTAAAGGTCTTGCACGGGAAGATAAAATTTGTTAGACCATGTTAACCTATTGGAGTCACTAAAAATAGAAATGTGAAAAATCAATAAAATTAAGCTCATGTACCTCTTAGTGTCAAATGGATTTACTAAAATTGTTTTAATACAGGCTGCCATTTGCTAATACTGTCTTTGAATATTTACTTCAAACTTTCATAGCCTATAATTTTCAAACTACTTACTGTTTTTTGATGTTTAAAATATGGCTAGAAAGTGTAAGACATAAAGAAGAAGCAGGAACAAATTGTAACTGGTGGTTTTAAAATTAAAGTTTGATAGTTAACAGTATAAATATTTATTTAAATTAATAAATTTGTATATATGTTTAGATATGTGAGTAAGCTGACAGAGATGACTCGATTAGTAGTGAGCATACATTGGCACCGGGTTGAGTCTAGTCCTGGTTTCCCTGTGCTAGACTTCCTATCATCTCTCTTCCAGTTCACCTTCAAACAGCCAGAGCTAGAAGGTTTCTATAACACACTGGATGTGTGGATGTCTTTACTGGAGTATCTCACTCTTAAAGACACTAACCATATTGCCAAGTAAGTATATTAATATTTTATTGTTGTTTCTGTTTCATTGTAGCCTATTTACTCAGGCCTGATTTTTGAATGGATTTTAATAAAAATCCTTTATTTAATAATGGATTTAATAATAAAAAAATATGGAGTTAATTAAAAAATAAATGGGATTTTAATTTTTTATGCACTCGATAGCAAACCAATTTCTTTTTTATGGTTAAACTGAAATATAAAATTTTACATGTGTGTTGTTTGACAAGTATTTCAGCATTTTAACTGTGGATATGGACAAGTTATGTTATGTTAAGTGATTCTCTGTCTCTCATATTTTATAAGGACTCTTAAAGCATAATATATGTGTTCAACTTGAGGTTGTTTGCACAACCTATCTATCTATCACTAACGATGTAAACATAATAAGAGACATGAAGTCTTCTCCAGTGGAGTAGAGAATGTGTCTTTGTTTCAGTCTTGTTCCTACATCAGAGGTCTTGGGACAGCCTGGGTCATGTTCTCAGATTTAATACTATGGCTCCTGTACAAAAAATAAATATTGTATATTTTTGCCATTAAATAATTTGAAAAAAAAAAAAAAAAACACGAGGAGAAACAGCTGTCAACAATAGTGGTAAAAATAACCTCTTATATTTGTTAGCTTACAATGCATTAATTTGTTATATTATTATAGGTACGAGGAAGTATTAGTATCTCTTGTCCATGCCATGCTAAAGAGCTCCAGGGTCACAGGGATCTCGATAATGAAGTACTTGATAATGATGTAAGTAATTTAGAGAAACATATTTTCTTACTTCTGTTTAGGACAATGCTCATTGATGTTTTGTTTCCTCTGTTGGAAACACCTTCAAGGGTGTTATACCAGTGTATTAACTGTATTGTTGGCTCAAATCAATCTTGAAAAGCTAATAAAATTACATTTAATGCTTGTCCGAAAGATATACTGTGCCTTTCTATGTCCGTTAGTCAGAAAAAGGGAAGGCAGTTACACAAATAACATGAAGGGACTAGGAATAAAGTGCTCGGTTGTTGAATACAGACTTCTACAAAGATTTGACTTTTAGGTCAGGGCTAAAGAATTTGTTTGTACACACTGACGTTGGAGTTCCTAGAGTTCTCTGTTGGGTCTGAGCATTGAGCCTAGCTAGAGTCTGGAGGAGCTGATGAGATGGGATGGGCCAAGTGAGACTAATGTGATCAGTAGAGTCGGTAAGACTAGATTAAGCACACATCGTGAACTAGTAGTTGGTGCTAGCAAGAGCAGTGAGCCTAGCCAGAGTCTAGATGAACTAGTCGCAGACACTAGCCAGAGCTGTGAGTTTGGATAGAGTCTGGTTGGGCTAGATGAACTAGACACACTGTGGACTAGTCATTTATGCCGCCATGTACAGAGGGTGTGCTTCCTAGATGATTGGGTGTGTACATACTCTGGGTTGAATTAGATGAGTAAGAAGAAAACACTAATATGACCCTAGGGTCATATTAGTGTTTTCTCCTCACTCGATTTTATTTAGGTTTATATGTTATAAAATATAAATATATATAAAGAAATAAAACTCAAGATTAAGATGTTCAGAGTAATAAAATAAGTGTCTCCACTATTGTAATATTTATTAAAAATAAAGCATAACTGGCTTTCAACCAACTTAAAATCATCATCAGTACCAGTGAAATGTTAGGAAGCGACACAGTCTTTTCTTACGGTTGACTGTTATAAGACTCAATAGTAAGAAAACACTCAGTTTTATAACAGTAAGAAATGATTCAAAACCTAGCTTTCTAACTTCTCACCTATACTGATGATGACCATTAGTTGGTTGAAAACTAGTTATGCTTTATTTTAAATAAATATTCTATCAGTGAAGAGACTTATTTTATTACTCTGATAAATGACTCTGATCATTCAATATCATTTTGAATCCTGATATTTTGCTAACATTATAATTTTACATGGGAGTAAATATGGATATTCAGTACAATAGAATTATTTAAAAAAAAAATAAAGTTATTTGAATAATTAATTTTTATTGTTTAGGAGGAGACAGAAAGGGGCAAATTCCTGAGGCAGTGCATAGAAATCATAGCTAAAGTAGCAGAGTTGGCTCCAACACAGACCTGCACTCTAGTCGTAAGTTTTTTATCGGAGATTTAATTTTCCTCATTTACACTGTAGAGTAAAAAATTTGTGTTTGCAAAAAAATCTGAAGCAGGAATTTCACCTAAATCAACTGTTTCAGGCGTTTTTGAGACCTCCTGTCCTGACCTGTCTATATGTGTTTGTATGTCTGTTATTATTAAATCCTCCAGTTTGTTTATGTTGAACTTATCTAGTTGTGTAGAGTTGAAACTTTCTACAAAAATCAATCCTTGGGTCTTAGTTGTGCTATCTAAAAAATATTTTTTATAACCTCATTAACTGGCTATAATGACTCCGCAAAAATTCATAAATCAGTTGTAAATCTTTGTGTAAATATTATTAGATATAATAAGATTAATATAATTATTTTTTGTATAAGTTATAACTAGTGATATTTTCAGAAGCCCTTAAAGTGAATTCCTAAAGGGCTGCTAAGGGTGCTTGTTAGCTGGCAGTTAAATTCAAGCATGTTAACTGTTAATTTTTCTACCAGAAGAAAATTTTATAGTGACATAAAAATTGCTTCTCTTTTCTTTTTAAATTTTTCAAGGGGAGTCTAACCAAGAAAAATATCCTTTGAAAATTGCAAAAGGTTTCATGAGATCTATTTCTATTTTTTAACCTTCAGATATCAAGTAGATAAAGCTTAAGATACCAAGTAGTCCTATGAATTCTATCTTCTTTGAACCAGATGTTTTGCTTGTTTACGACATAGCAAACATACGAGGTGTGTTCAAAAAGTATCACGAATTTTGAATTTTTGCTGGTTATGTATATTCGAATTTCAATTTTTTTTGTGGCATGTTGGTACTCATGTCTCTCACTTATGCCGACAACCTCGGCCATTTTGAATGTTCACTTAATTGTTGACAGCTGCTTTGCTTGCACGTGTTTTGGATCGTCTTCGATTTTTACCTATTCAAAAAAATGGATCAAAGAACGTGTATCAAATTTTGTGTGAAAAACGAAATTAAGTGCGCGGATGCATTCCGAATGTTGACTGTGGCATACGGAGAAGCTACCTTGGACCGAAGCAACATTTATCGGTGGTACAAAATGTTCTCAGAAGGCCGAGAAGATATGAACGACGAAGAGTGTGCCGGACGCCCGAGCACTTCAACAACAGACGAAAAAATTAATGAAGTGGAGAAAATGGTATTGGCCAATCGTCAAATCACCATTAGAGAAGTTGCTGAAGACCTAGACATATCGATTGGCTCGTGCCATTCGATTTTTATCAATGATTTGGGCATGAGAAGGGTCGCTGCGAAATTCTTACCAAAATTGCTCAATTGCGACCAAAAACAGCATCGCATGAACATTGCTAATGAGATGTTGGACTCTGTCCGCGACGACCCAAATTTGCTCCAGAGGGTCATAACTAGTGACGAATCGTGGGTTTATGGTTATGACGTGGAAACCAAAGCTCAAGCTCAATTTGATACACGTTCTTTGATCCATTTTTTTGAATAGGTAAAAATCGAAGACGATCCAAAACACGTGCAAGCAAAGCAGCTGTCAACAATTAAGTGAACATTCAAAATGGCTGAGGTTGTCGGCATAAGTGAGAGACATGAGTACCAACATAACGCCACAAAAAAATTGAAATTTGAATATACGTAACCCGCGAAAATTCAAAATTTGCGATACTTTTTGAACACACCTCGTATACCTTTGTTTTTACCTTATGGGTTAATACTTTTCTTACTACTATGGATCCATCTTTTATAGTTTATTAAACCACTTTTTAGCTGATTTCTTTTGGAAAAACATATTTTTCATCTTAACTTGCTCTTACCTTACCTGTTCTGTCTACTTTATTTTGTTTCAGCTGGAGAGCTGGCAGCCAGTAATGTCGCTGTACTCCACCCTGTTAGCAGGTGCTGTAGTGGGATCCGAGTCCCTTGCTACTGCTGCACAGCCTGACTGGATCGTTGACTGTAGTGCTATAACACAGACAGTTGCTAGGCTATATCCTAGCATGATACAAGCAGCAGTGCCTCATAACCTAGCTGTATTGTTTGCTAACCTCGCAGTACAAGGGTCTCAGGCTAAGCTCCATGATAAACATGAGTTGTCTATTGTCAGGGATCACCTTATTGAACTGTGAGTTATCACTTTTCATATTGTCAATCTTAAAGTAATACTTAAAAAATACATTAAATCCAAAAAATTAAAAATATACCATATAACAGTCTTAAAAGGAAATTTAAGGCTTTGCTTACAGTAAATGGTGTCCATGTAAATTTATTACACTTTATTTTCACAAAATAAAACCTATCAAAATTAAACTGTTGACTGTGGTTTTACAAACAAATATCAATGTCCTTCAAACATGTTATCAAAAACAAATGCGAATAATTTTTAGATTACTTTAGTAAAAGATCAAATCCCCATTTATTACCAATAAAAATAAATAATTGTGAACAATTATGATTTAAATAGGACTATGCTACCTTATTTTTAGTGAATTTTCCAAAAACTTTTACATTGAAAGAGTAGCCTTAAGAAACCTATGTAATTTCTACCTCACTCTATAGTGAGCATATGCAGTTGTTCTGACCTGTACTATGCTGTAGAGCATTAACAGCCTCACTGCAGAGCACAGGTGTCTGGAGCATATCCACATCACACTAAGTTTCACAAATGCTTCTTAAACAAGTATTTAAAAACTTGCCAATTTGCAAGCCTAAAATTAAGTGATGTCTTTATGCTGAAGACCCCCCTCCCAACATTCATTCAGCCTCTTGAGAACCATTTCCACTCTCATTTTGAAGGTAAGGTAACATCAGTAGGCCCGCTATTTAGTGTCACTCTGGCTTCCTGGTTTGTGAAACCAAGTGGACTGAGATTTGAACTTGGGCTACCTTGAATCTAGAGAATCCTTTAGAGGTTGTAACCAACTGAGCTGTCCATGAACTCTCTTACTAGGTTTCATACAAGCATTATATTTTTTTACTTTAAGCTATATCACCTAACCCTTGTCGGGAAATAATTTAACCTGAGTATAAGTAAATAAGAATATAATTGTATATACCTAAAAAATGTAAAACTCAATTTTCTCCAGAATTGATTACCCAGGCTGTTTTTTTTTTAATTTTTTTAACAATGTTTAATTCTTGTCGGGAAATAATTTAACCTGAGTATAAGTAAATAAGAATATAATTGTGTATACCTAAAAAATGTAAAACTCAATTTTCTCCCAGAATTGATTAACCCAGGCTGTTTTTTTAATTTTTTTAACAATGTTTAATTCTTTTGCTATTGTTTTTCCTGATTATTTGACTGATCACTTTTAACTGTAAATGATAAACTAATATAAATTAATTTATAAATTAATAATGAATATAAACATACTGTACTCCTCACTTTACTTTCAACATGATCATGTGACTAAAAATCAGCTTTAAGGGAAAAAATTAATGTTTTTAATATAGTAAAAGGGAAGAAAAAAAGTCCCTGTAGCTGCAAGGGGGGCAATGTGTAGGTGGGGGTGAGTCAGGTTATTTTACCCACCTCTCAGCACTTGTGATCTCAATCACATCTTCCCTTCTATTCCAATCAAACCATTTTTAACTAGATTTTTTAATTTCTTTTTACTTTAAACAATGTTTTTTTTAATATTGTTACTTCATAGCATTATTTATTACTCAAATCTAAATTATAAACTAAGCAAAAGTTTATAATTTTATTTTTTATTATTATTTTATATAATTTTATTTTATTTTTATATATTTTATATAATTTTATTTTATTTTATTTTCTATACCTAGAAAGCTAGTAGTATAGAAATATTAAGCTAATACAAATATTTATTTATATTTATACTTCTTACTTTAACTTGTTTAATTCAGAGAGAGTCAAGTAGTCGGAGGTCTTAACGTGTGTATGTGTGAGACAATACTGGACACTTCTCTGAGTGCAGTGGTACCACTGCTAACTGATGAGAATACACCATCTAAACTACAACATGCTGCAGCACATGCTCTGAACTCTGTGTGCATGCAGAAAACCCAGTATAGGTGCCTGGACCAGCTCTTTACTTTGTTTACCACAGATCTATCTCATCTCCCTAAACAGGTAATCATTTTTTGTGGTATGAATTATGTTTTATTTTTGCGTGTCTTGTGATAAGAGTAAAGATTACTTTTATCAGCAAACAATTCAAACAAAAATAATCAGTCTAAATTTTGATTAGTTCAATTTGAAATTTGGCTCATAGATATTCATATTATATGAATAACTTAAAAATGTGCCAAGTTTCATCTCTTTAAAGTATCAGATACTGTTAATACTGGTTGCTGGGTATGAATATCCCTTACAGCAATATTAATATCCAATAGCAAGTATCAATGGTAGCTGATTCTTTGACTTTTGGTAGGTACAACCTCTTTAATTTAATTTCGCAAAGCAGACCCCAGCACTGACCCCGTGTAGCAGCCAAGGCGTGAAGCCCCGAGGCCGAGTGAAGAGACAATATGTTGAGTGTTCTAATACTATTATTATATTTTAATTTTATATGATGCGAAATAAAATTTTATTTTGCAGCATATAAATGCAATGATGAGCCCACATGTTTTAGAACCAGTATTTGGTGTGTTTCAGACAGTGTCATTAGTGTACTTTACACTTTGTAGGTGCTTATAAGAATATCAGTATTAGTTCAATTTGTATCAAATAACATGTTTAATACACAAAATAAATATTGTATTACTTTTGCCAATAAAGAACTTGTTTAAAAAAAAAAAACATGTTTAAGAATCTAATTAGGTTAGAAAAAGTTCTTGTGTACTCCATTGCAGTTTTTTAGCCAAATTTATAATAAAAATGAGCTTATTACATTGGAGTTATGGAGGGGGGAGGTCAATTTTTTGGGAGGGGGACTTATCTATCAAGAATATTTAAACATTTTTGAGGTTTATGTATATATATGTATGTGATTTTGTTCCTAGGCGTTTTTATGGCACCCAATAACTTTTGAACGCTTTCTTGGATCAAAATAAATATCGGTACAAAAATTAATCTTGTTAATGTCCTGAATCCTATTATTTATGTAATATGTAAAACGTCATTAACCCACAATAATGACTCATCAAAAATCATAAAACTTCCAAAAATTGTCAAATCTTGCTTAAATTTTTATACACATGTACTAATATTATCACATGTAACACATCAGCATTATTTCTGGTTTTATTGATTGATGTATATAACATTACGTAAACAAATCATTATGTTTTTTATTATACATTTTAAAATTCAAACGCAATGTCTAACCAATATCACAGAGGGGGAGGGGGCTTAATGTTTTAGAACCAGTATTTGATTAAAAAATTTAAAAAGCACTTTCAACCTAACTAGAGGCCATCATTAGTGCAAAACCATTGAGATGTTAAAGAAGAAGAGAAGTGTGTCAATGTTTTCTTACTAGGTATTAGATTCAGACAGGTATTAGACTAGGTATTAGTGTCTGACTCTAATACCTAGTAAAAAAACATTGAATCACTTCGCTTCTTATTTAACATCTCAACGGTTTTGCACATATGATGGCCTCTAGTTAGATTGAAAGTGCTTTGCCTATAAAGTTTTGTTGTGGAGAGACTTCTTTTCTTTCATTATATATGATGGGCTCCATTCATGCTCATTCTACTGGTACAGTATTTGATTGTTTTTTGGTGTGTTTCAGACAATGTCAGTAGTTTACTGTGCACTATGTAGGTGCTTATTATGCTGGAAGTGGGAGAGTGATAACACTAGATTGCAGTTACTAGCTGGTCTCATAGAAGCCATGTCCCCACAAGGTGTCAATGATCTGGAACATGTTACCTCCTTGCTTCTCTACTGTAGACCAGATACTACTGCTAGTAAGAAACTACTCTTCACAGCTGTTCAGGTAATTATTATGAATAAATCATACTTATATTTTGTTTATTTATGTGTATCCATTTTAATTATGTAAAAATTATATTTCATTTCACAAACTACAGGTACGATTTTTCAGATTGGTGATTATTGTTTCCCATTGGTAATTATTTAAAAAAAATTAGGGCGCTTCGGGGAATAAGGAAATATATACATTAAACTCCTACCAGACTATAATCCGCTCCCTTCCATCAGGGCACTATCAAGTAGCAAAAATACAACTTCTTAGAATTGCAAAAACTTAGTTTTAATTCCGAGAATATCTTTTCTCAATAACAATCAAATAATTTATTTTTAAATATAATATTAAATAACCAACTTTGGTATACATGATATTTAAAGCTAGAGAATGAATATTTAGGAATACATTTTCAAAAATGGGTTTGTAAGCATAATATTTAAAATTGATTCATCTAAACATTTTATTGAGCAACTAAACAAAAATCCATGTCTTGAAGTTTTAAAGTAGGGATGGATGAGTTAGATTAACACAAAACATAGTGTCAGTACACCTTTCAGGTCTTATCATAAAATTGCAAAAAAATTCCAGAGGTATCACACTTTGAGCTAAAAAATATGAGATGAGATTTTTATTTATGTTTTACAGCCGGTGCTGCAGCAAGTGCTGAACGAGTTTCCCAATGTGCTGAAGAGTAAGCCTGAGCAGTGTGACTCAATGTTGACCTTGTTTCTAGAAGCATTTAGATGCCTGCAGCATCAAATGGGTGCCCAGTTCACTCAGAGAGCTGTCCATACATTCATCAATGCCTTTACACAGTCAGTGAATCTTATTTTGTTACTTTTCCTCATTAATGCCGTAGGTATATAAGAAAGTATTGTGTTTGCAAAAGAATCTGAAACCAGGATTATTATTTTTTTTGTAAGATGTTTAATTTTTGTAATTACAAAAAGATTTTTAATAATTTTCTTACAAAACACCTGAATTATCCATTTCAGGTGTTTTCAAAACCTCCTGAGTGGTTTTTACAAAGTGGTCTGTCTATATGTGTCTATTATCATTGTATCTCCCAGCGTATTTATGATAGAGTTAAAAAATATTTTTTTTATGATGTCAATAACCCGCAATAATGACTCAGCAATAATTTTGAATATTCATAAGGCCAATGTGGTGGGATAAAGTTCCAAAGTATCCTGTACCTAATTTTTTGTATTATAATACCATACAAGATAATATACGAGGAATTAAACAATGTGTGTGCAGATGAAGCATTCAGCATTCTTCAGAAAATGTAGGATTGAGATTTCAATCCTTCTAAAACTGAAAATAAATTTGTCGTATCAACTTAACTTATTATATAAACCCCGATCTACGACCTTTTTCCCCCTAGGTTAAATTTAATATTTTTAAAAATCATTTGACCTCTTATCATAAAATTGTTAATAGCTCTTAAACTGTTCAAGCGAGAAAGATGATATTGGTCTTGTTGGAAAGCTGAGTAAATTTTCCTAAGGGCCTAACTATTAACTATGCCAAATATTTTGGAACTACTACCCAAAAATTAGCACAAAAATTATTTTTGCAAAAATTAGGCATTAGAGAAAGTAAGAAACGAGCAAAAGTTTAGCCATGAACGGGTAAAAAGTTTAGCCAAGAACGGGAAAAACTTCTCTTATCATTGCTCTTTAAGAAAATCCAAACATATTCGTGCATTCAATAGTCAACATTTTAAGCTATTGTTGCTAGAAGTTGGAAAAACTGATAATATTTGTTGTGGTATAAAAGTGAAAATGTGATATTTAAACAAAATATTTTTTTTCGAAAGTGCACAAATAATGAAATTTTTGCCCCTAGAGTATTCAGGGGCTAAAATAAACATATTTTATTTTAATACATTTTTCTCTAAAACTATTCTTTCTTTATTTTAAAATTTAAAATTATTTTTTGTACCACTTAATTAACATTTTAGAGATATGCTGAAATGCCAAAAATTAAAAGATTTACTCTGCTGTATGATGTTTCCATTCAATGAGAATTGACTTTATTAAATGTTACCACAAGATTTAGAATATGAAACAAATGTATAAATGCTGTATAGTTGTAAGTCCTATCATTCCATTAGTACCGAAGTCAGTACTAGGTGGTGTGTTTTTTTTTAGTTTTGACTGATTTGTCTATTAAATCAGAATAAGTATGATGTAAATAAAATTGGCAGGTTTCCTCGTTATTAAACACTGACATTGCTTAGCAATACTAGTTGATTCCTCATCCTTAAGTTTTTATTGCACCCCTTGTGATATTATTTGTCAGATTAAGTTTGTCATTTATAAATAAGAATGTATAACTTGTTAAATAAGAGAACCGAAGGTCTAGATACAGGGTGTTTCATATAAAGTGTCCACCAGAAAAGGAGGTGATAGTGCTCCTCAAAAGGAACAAAAAAATGTCCTATATATATATAAACCCTGATCTCCAACCGTTTTCCCACAAGGTCAAATTTAATATTTTAAAAAAATATTTGACCTCACATCATAAAATTGTTAATAGGGATCTAACTGTTCAAGCTAGAAAGGCGAAATCAGTATCATTAGAAAGCTGAGTAAATTTCCTAAAGGACAAACTACTAACAATATTTTAGAACTACTGCCCAAAATTTTGCATGAAACATGATTTTTTGAAAAAATGAATTTTATGGAATTTTTATAGTAGGGCATTAGAGGAAGTAAGAGATAAGCAAAAGTTCAGCCAAGAACGGAAAAAACTTCTCTTATGATTGCCCTTAAAGAAAACCCAAACTTCATCATCATACATTTAATAGTCAAAATTTTAAGTCATTCTTCCTAGAAGTTAAAAAAACTGATATTTTTTGGCATTTTTGCATATGTCTACAATGTTAATTACATGGTACATAAAATAATTAAAAATCTCTAAAGCAAGAGAAAAGAGTGGTTTTAGAGAAAAATGTGTAAGAATAAAATAGGTTTGTTTTACCTTCTAGAGTCTAAAAATCGTATTATTAAATTACTTTCGAAAATAAAATATTTTGTTAAAATAACACATTATTTTCACTTTTATACGACAAAAATGATCAGTTTTTTGCAACTTCTAGCAACAATAGCTTACATTTTTGACTGTTGAATGTACAAAAATATTTATATTTTCTTAAAGGGAAGTCATAAGAGAAGTTTTTTCCGTTTTTGGCTGAACTTTTGCTCATTTCTTACTTCCTCTAATGCCCTACTATAAAAATTCCATAAAATTCATTTTTTTCAAAATATTATGTTTCGCGCAAAATTTTGGGCAGTAGTCCCAAAATATTTGACATAGTTAGTAGTTTGTCCTTTAGGAAATTTACTCAGCTTTCTAATGAGACCAATTTCGCCTTTCAAGCTTGAACAGTTAAATCCCTATTAACAATTTTATGATGTGAGGTCAAATATTTTTTTAAAATATTAAATTTGACCTTGTGGGAAAACGGTTGGAGATCGGGGTTTATATTGTAGGACATTTTTTGTTCCTTTTGAGGAGCACTATCACCTCCTTTTCTGGTGGACACTTTATATGAAACACCCTGTATAAAAGCATACTGTGATAAAATAAAGAATTTTTGTTTTTAAACCCATGTTACAGTGTAGATGAGTTTTTTAAATTAGATAATTATTGTTAAGGTTGTTTTCTTTTACGTTAGATTTAGAATTAAAATTTTAACTGTTATATTATTTTTAAGTATATCACTATTTCTTGGCTGTGATATATAATTGTATATTGTATGATGATAATATTATTTTAAATTGTATTAATATTAATAATTGCTGGAATATTGACAACTATGTTTAATAAACTATATGTTTATGTATTATTTATATTTGGATGATATGGTTTTTAGATGTGGAGTAACAGACATGTCATGCGGAGTGGATAAGTTGCTTCAGTTCCTCACTCTAGTTATAGAGCAGCCAGCTGCTTCATTCAAACACTTTGTTCCTTCCTGTATAGCTCTCTGTTTAGAGAATATTATCCCATCACTCACTGAACAGACAGGACCTATCATCAAACCCTCCTTGTTCAAACTTCTATACAGGTAAGCTAAATTTTTAGAAATGTGTACACACACATATATATTTATATATGTGTGTATGTATGAGTTATATATATATGTATTTATATATTTATTTATGTATAATTTTTTACTGTGAGTCCTAAAAATCAAATTTAATTGTTAGGTTCTAGTAGTTAGATGAGTTATTGCTATATTATTATTCTTTTTTCTTCTTTGATACTTGCTTTACAAGGTAGAACCACCTATATAGACAAGATTTATTTTGCTTTATTTTAGACAAGCTTTTTAGCATTGGTTGGTTCATAGCAGATTTTTACTATTCATCTTGTTCTTAACTGAGGATTGTTGTTTTATATTCTTGTTATAGTCTGATCTTACACAAATGGCAGTACTTCTACCAGGGTGCTGTGAATGATAGTCAACCAGTTCTGGAACATGGAGATCAGTTAGCTGCCATACTCACTGCATTTGGACATTCCCTCACTCAGCCTGACATAGGTCTCTTCTCTCAAAATTTGCAAGCACTCGAGGATATTAATAGAAAATGGAAATTATATCATAAAGTGAGTCTTTTATTATTGTGAACAGGGGTACAGCAGTAGTGCAATATGGAGATGTTATTCAAAAGATATATGTGTATATTTATTTATATTTATATTTATATATTATATATATATATATATTATATATATATATATATATATATATATATATATATATTGTATACCTATATTAAATTGCAGAGGCTTCTGCAGTTATTGGATACCAAAAAGTAAAAAGGTGATAAGTCGAAAAATGTCGATTTTGAGTTATTACTATCACTGGAATCAGCAAAAAAAGCTCTTTCGATTAATATAATAAATGTATATCTACGATAATTATTTTTTTAATTAATTAACTCAATGCAAAGGAGATATCTTTTATTTTGAACAGAAGCATTTAGTATAAACGTAATAAGTTAAGTTAACCCATTTAGACTTCAATAAGTTAAAAAATTATAAATATAAAAGACATAAGTCGACTTATACCCTTTTGCAAATGTTTGCCTGCTATTTATAAATTAATACCAAATTATTTCATATTATATAGAACATATTAGTAAATATAATAATGGTAAAATAAAAACTGTGACTGGTTTTAACGATTTTGGAGATTCCTGAAAAGTTGCATTTTTCGACTTATCACCTTTTTACTTTTTGGTATCCGTGGTATGACTTATCTCCTTTATACTTTTCAGTCCTGACTACATTACCAAAAAGTTGCAAAGCCAATGTTTTAGATATTTTGAGCTAGAATTTTAATTTAAATTCACGAAACAGCAATATTAAACTTAAATTAAAATATTCCAATATAAACACATTGATTTTAGTATTCAACTGGACACCGGGCAAACTCAGGAACATATTCGTTTTCTGTGTAAAATAGTCAATTTTTACTTTCATGTTTATCCACATTTTAATTAGAAATATGAAACTCTATCTACATAGATAATTTACTATAGTAGTAAGCTTACTTTAACTAAGAAAAATAGTTTGATTTTTAGTTCAACAACCTTAAAAATGACAAGTGGAAAATCAGTCAAAAGGGGATAACTACCTCTTTGGAACCGATAAAAAAGGTATAAGTCAGTGGGTTTTCCTAAATTTTCCACAATATCTCGAGAACTATTTATTAATTGAATACCAAACTACTTCTCATTATATAGAACATTTTAATAAATATGATAATGTTAAAATAAAAACTGTAACTGGTTTTAACGATTTTGGAGCTTCAGTCAAAGTTTGTTTTTCGGTTCCTGAAAAGTTGCATTTTTTGACTTATCACCTTTTTACTTTTTGGTATCCTGTCATAGATGTTCTTTAGTCTGTCTACAATCTTCATTTCAGTTTTTTAGGGCATTGTGAACTCATCCATGATGTCCAGTCACCATCAGAAGACCTAAATCTTTAAACCTATGTTGGCATTATATATGACTTCAACTAGTTATTACTATTAAAATGAATTCCTGGTCGAGTTGTTTTTATGTCCTAGTGTTTTTATGTTATAGTATTTGAATACATCTGAGATCCTTTGACTAATAGTGTTTTACCTTTTCTTTGGAACACTATGCTTTTACTTATACACTTAATATAACTCTATTGACAGTCAATGCTTTGTATGTTTATTGCAGGATATGTTCAGGATCCAGTTTCTAGCTCTTCTACTGACAGTATTACTAACATCACTAATAAACAAGTCTCATGCTCTGCTTAGTGAAGACATAGCTACAGCTGTATATAACATGGCTGCTGTTGATATAGAGTCATTCTATTCATCATTTCTCCCCCAGTTTCTTAGTCATACCCCTGGTTTAGATGATAGTCAGAGAGAAATGCTTACAAATAATATTAAACATGATACTGTAAGTACCAATTAATAATATTAACTTCTTTTTTTCTAAAATACATAAAGGTCTTGTGCTATTGTTAATTATTACTTCCCTCACCGGCTGTGTTAAGATAGTGTATTTTGGTAACAAGTTTTCTTTTTGGATAAAAGTTAAATATGGAGTTCCTCAAGGCTCATTCTTAAGACCCATCCTTTTTTTAATCTTCATAAATTATTTACCGTTTTTAATTTGTTTTTTAAACAATTCCTTTATTCACAAGTATACAAAGAAAAAAAAGAATACAAAAACAAATTTACATAAAAGTATACAAGTAACCCACAAGGCAAAGCCTGAGTGTGGGGAACTTATGGATAAGAAAATACATAAATTTACTTATGTATTTTCTTTGCTAATAATACCTCATTTCTTTTAAAAAACACCAACACTTAACATCTAGAAGATAATATGAAGTTACTGATGCAGACTACAAAAGACAATAGACATACCTTAAATTCACAAGGTATATAGTCAAAACTCAGCAATTCACCTTTACACTTAGATACAAACAAAATAGAAGACTAAATAAATGTGATATTTGCGAAAGAAAACTGCAATAGTCTACAAGATAAGTATCACCACTATACTGAGTCTGGTAGCTCAGTGGTAGAGCACTCGCCTTTCGACCGGGAGATCAAGGGTTCAAATCCAGCTGGGAAGGGCCTTAATATGAGGTTATCCCTTGTACTGTACACTTGGGTGGTCTTGAATTCAAGGTTAGCCAACCCAACCAGGGTTTTACATGGTTTCCTTGGTTGGTAATATGCAACTGGGGAGTTGGTTTCTGTTTCATCTGAGACCAGTATGGATCCATGTTTCCGTTGTCTCCAGCTCACGTAAAGTAAAGGTTCTGCTGGCTGATGGAGATGAAGGTCGGAAAGATATACTGAGCCTTAATATGTCCGAAAACTTAGTCAGTGAAAGTTAAGATGGTGACACGAATAACGTGACTAGGAATGAAGTGCTTGGTTCTTGATGACAGACGTCTCCTAGAAGCACTACGGAATTTTGACTTTCAGGTCAGGGTTACAGAATGAGCTTGTGCACACTCAGTGGTGTTGGCTTAGTAATAGGCTTAGCCAGAGTCTAGCTAGTCTAGATGAATTAGGCCCAATGTGAGCTAGTCGCGGCATTAACCTGAGCTGTGAGTTTGGATAGAGTCTAGTTGGACTAGAAGATCTAGACACACTGTTAGTCATATGTGCTGCCATGAACGGAGGGTTTGATCCAAGTTTAAGGATTTGATGTGGTTAGACAATTATCATTTATTGTAACAATGAGAATTATTATTATTATCGTTAAAATAACTGTTACTGAAATAATTATTATTTTGCATATTGTTATGTGAATTACAATTGTTTCATCCAAAAGTCTATAATAAGGAACTTTAGTATGACTTTTCCAAAAAACAAATTACTTGAATTTAGTTTTGTTGGGTTCATAATTGGTTGAAAATTATTGATGATTGGGCTAGAGGGTGACGGTGACTTGTAGAAGTTTCAAGTCTCTAGCATATTAGCTGTGTGCTAGTGTTGCCTTGACGTTTCAAATTTAACTGACTACGTACACACAGTGTATTTAATAGGTGATTGTATTCCATAGGCAGTTAATATGATCCTGTTCTTCCACCATATTTGTTTAGTCGATTGAGTCAGATGACATCATCACAGATCATTGTGTCATTTATTCTAGAGATTCTCTCGGGTTGTAAATAAATTAAAACAAAAAAATATGTTCAATTAAATTGTGATTTCTTTGTTTAATAATAAAGTAACATTAAATTTTTTTTTGTAAAGTTATTTTGTGAAAAACGGTATTTATAAAGTAAAATACTTGTTTGTTGAAAAGGTAACTTGTTAAATATGATTGGCTTTCAAGGCACGTACAGCCTATTGGGGAAGTTGACTAGATTCCTTCTCCCTTGTTTTAGTGTATTCGGTTATATTCACTCCACTTGGTTCTTACAGCGTCTTTAACTTATTTAACCAGCGTACTTAATACAATCTGTGGATTGAGTATGCTGTGTGTACATTGTAATTTTTATAAAATGAGAACTTAAAATGTTTATTTTCATAATTAGTTCAGGCAGGTAAAAAGTTTAAACATCTGGTAAAAGATAAAAGTACAAACCTGGTTCAGGAGTAAAAAGTTTGCTTTTAGATAAAAGTGTTATGTGGGTTTATTTAGCAAATTGTTATAATAATACTAAACTGTGTTGGATTTTGGTGCCTTTCATTTCTTCCTTTGACTCAAATAGATGAAAACTAAATTGGTTCCACCACACTAGTTTGTCACATAGGCCATGTGACAAATGTTTTACTCTGTATAATTTTTACTAAAGTGGTATTTATACGTTTCAGGACCTTCCATCCTTCACGCAGAACATATTCAGGTTGGCTAATGATATCAGGTGCTATCGTCTCTGTAATTCAGGTTCATCATAAATCTACCTTATCGTCTTCTTGTTATTGTCAACGTTTTCTCTAATCAATTCCACCCTCCCACCTTCCCAGAATCCTTTACTTTTGTATTTAATCATTAATTATCATTTGTAAAAATAATGTTTGATTTCAAGAAATTAAAAAAAAATATTAATTATTTTAATTTTTTACCAAAGGATGAATTTATATCATTAATAAAATTAAATATTATAATATATATCATGACATAAAATTTATAAAAATATAATTTGATAAATCTAAAATTTTAGATATAAAAGTTTATCTAAAGACAAAATAGGTTACTCTAGTTTGTGTTAAATTTTCTTTACCATGACCTGATTCTTATAATTTGTATTTTTATTTTTTAGTTTGGTTTTCATCATTTTATTGATATGAAGTGTTAATAACTTATAGAATTTCCTATATTAACTTTGATATTGTAATATTGTGGAAAAACTAAAGAATCCCTTGTACTATTAAGTTGTACTGTTGCTCTAAAATTGTTAAAATGTTTTCATGTTCCAACGCTAGGCTCTTCTACTATAAAGGGGGATCAAATTTAATTAAATGTATATGTCTCTGGTTCTATGTAAAATATCAGACCTCTATGATTTAATGTTTCTTCTAATTTTAATTATACATTTTTTCTTTTTCTCATTCATTATGATGCCATTTATGAAAAATATAATTTATTATAAGATTAACATTTTTTTGAGGTTAATTCAACACTGCATATCTATTGGCTTCACTTAATACTTTAAAAAAACATGAAAATATATTTGTTTGATAAAAATTGTTTCTAACTATATTATGAAGTTTTTTGAGTACAATGAATCCCCAACCACATCTGTGGCTGTACATTTCTGAAGATTTTTATAAAAATCAACAAACACGTTTCTTGTTAACACGCCAATTTAAATGAGCATATTTTACATGCTCCAATAATTGTTTAACCCTAAAGTTAGGAAAGCCTCACTCCATACTTGGTAGTTTGTTAATATTTTATTTTAAACCTAAGATGTTTATATTTTAGTAGATTCTGCTGGTCTTTTCAGTGAAAGAGCAAAATGTTTACTTTGAGCTCAGTACTAACATAACCATGAACAATTGTGTGAACTTTTCTTTATCTACATTGACAAATGTAAATAAGACTTACTGTGGACAAATTTTAAATTTAAACTTCAGGTTTATTGGGTTTTTAATTGTTTATTACCTGTTAACCCACTTCTATAATAAAAATAATTAACTTGTTTACTTTTTGTTTTCAAATATTTTTTTTTAATTTTATTTTTATAACTCAAAAAATTATATTGGATTTACTATATTATTAGATATTAAAGATTTATAAAAGATATAGTTTTTACAGAGTATTAATAGTTGTCTACAGTTTTTTTCATATTTATAATAATAACAGTTTTTACCTAGCAGTACGATTTTGTATTCAGTTTTAGTTCTTTTTTTAGACTTTCTTTTATTTCAGTTTTTTTTCTTTATAATATTCATGTTCATAAATGCCTGATGTTCAGTGAATTCTAAATACTATTGGCAGGAGAAATCGTGAGATAATTATTTTATTAATTGCCCTTTCTGTTGAGGTTATTTTGCAATGTGAATCTTGTTAAAATTAAAGATATGTTTTCTATACATCAATGAAGGTCATTTCTATGGTTAAAATAGTGTGAAATATAAAATAAATGCCTGTTATTATTAATACTTGATAATATTTTGATGTATTGATATAATATAATATAATATCAAGTATAATATAATATACTTGACTTATATATTAATATTTACTAATATCTCCAAATTATAGGTCCTATGGATATAATTTAGTTTTTTCTGAACATTTTGAGCAATATTTATTTAACAGTAACTTTTAATTATTTTTTTTATTAATTATCAACTAATTTTTTAATAGTTTTGCATGGTGTTTTACTTTTCTTCCTTGTAGTATTCTTTACAATAGTCTAATAGAGCAGTTGATACATCTTTTTGCTTACATTTGTAAAAAAGCTATTTAAAAAATCACTTTTGGACAACAATGTTTGGATTATACTTTTGTGATCAATGATTTTTTACCCCATATAGAGTGCTCAGCATTAGTTTTTTTACTGTGAATTGAAAAAGAGCTTGTAGTTTATAAAATACTAAACCCATAGTTCCAAGCCAAATTCCTGGACTATATAATACCCTCAAACTATTTGTTAGTGCAAATAGTTTCAGGAACTTTAACTTTGGGGTGTGCTATTTCTCTTTATCAGGGATTTCACTCATATTTGTGTTCCTGTTACTTAATTTTGAGGTCTTTATTAGCATAATTTTCTTTTAACAGATTTTCAACTGCTCAACTCTTAATTTTAAGTTTATTTCTTCAAGTGAGTTCTATAATTATAGTTATGTTTTTGGTTTATATTAACTTTTTTTCATTTCTCTCATTTACTTTGGAGCTCAGCTTATGGAAATTATTGATGAAGGCAAACAAATGCAGCATATCTTGGTATTTAGAGCTGTTAAAATGATTAGATACTTTGTTAAAATAATGTAAATCTTGATTTACATTAGTTCCCACAGTTTTTATTATAAATAAGACTGATCTTTTAATCAGGCCAAATATCAATGAGACTTTTATGTACACGTATATGTTTTGGATGTAGTATTCATTATGGCTGTTCTCTTTGGTAAAAATAAATTATTTTGTTCAACATTGTCTTTGCTTATGTTAAAAATAGATGATATCTTTTACTGTACCTCTATTTTCTTTTTATTCCATGGCAAATGAAATCTGTATATTTGTATAATACAATAAAGTATCTATGGAAAAATATCTGAGCTACAAAGTCATTTGTATGAGTTTATTTCACTTTGAACTACAATGTTTTTTTCATATTCCAGAAAATTTAAGTTAACTCAGTTACAAATATTATTTTATTTTTTCATTTATTATAAATTTCTTTTACTTTTAAACAAATGTTCATAGAATTTTTGTTAAATTTTTTATGATTTTTGGATATATTTTTCTTCTCATGCTTGAATAAAAGAAAATTAATTTTAAATTAAATGATTAAAAAATTGTTCCTGTGACACTTTGTATTAATTATGTTTTTAAAATTAAATAAAAGAAGGGTATTTAGTGTGCCATTTATAATAATGAATAAATTGAATATTAAATATAATTTTATTTATCAAATGTTCAGTAAATCTGTTATGTTTGTTCTAATATAGTTGAATATCAATTTCCATAAAAAAATCCTCTTTTAAAACCAATACACTTTTTGTATAGGTCTATGATTATGCCCAAGCAACTGTTTTTGGTTTGCTTAAAATACTCCCTTATTATTTTAAAAATATCATTTCTTTGCTTGTAAAGTACAGCTATAACAGATTTGCTATAATTTTTTATTTAAAAAAATATATTTTAAATAAAATGAATAGAGTTGGCTAAGACTTGCTAGTCCTAATAATTGTATTTTGTGATTCTTAATATTTATTTTGTAATTTTTATCAAAAAATATTTTTAGTTTAATAAATTTCTAAACATAATTTAGTTTAATAAATTAATTTGTTCAATAAATTGTTTTTTTATTATTTTTAAAAAAAATATAATTTAATTTCTAAGGAAGGTCTATTATTATTATAATTTAGAAGTTGTTAGATGAGAGTAGGGTGATAAATTCAAATTATATTTAAATTCTCTTTTGTAAATTTAAAAAAAGATACATATTTTATTGACATTTGACTTGAGGTCATTAAATTAAGATTTTTAATTTTTTAAAATAATGAATATAATTACAAAATTTGTTTGTTTTACTTTTAAAATAAAATAAGGTTTTTATTTGATTATGTTTCATCGAATGCTTATTGAAACTTTAAATAATCTTGGAGTCCAATAGAAATAATTTTAAAATGTAGTTATTTGTTTAAAATCAGTGATGTTTAGCGTTTTGGTTTCTTATGGCTGATCTATGTTATCCTGATGAAATATGTTTCTATGAACAAATTTAAACTATGACAAGTTAGTCTAAAGTGAATCTTGGTAGTGTAATAGTTAGCATGTACTTCTGCCAGCCAGATATGCCAGGTTCGGTCCTGAATTTCATGTGAGGGATGGAAATATTTTCACATGCTGTCTTTTGAAAGGGACATTGCACCGATAGTTCTGGAAGGAATACTCAATATTTATAATAAATATAATAATACTTAATTCTAAATATTCATTTTATTTAGTCTGGCAGTTGGGCACATGATTATTAAAGGTATAGAATCTTATAATAAAGCCACGCCTATTATGTGGATTAGATGCAAATAGGACTCATATGTCTAAGGGAGTTAGCATAAGGGGCTAAACAACGTGATGTATTTGCTAGGTGATTTCACATACCTCTAATTATCACTATCCATAGTTTTTTCAAGTAATCTACTTTTAATAATGTACCTTTCTAGTAATTATTATTACTATAATACTAATATTATTATATTAGTATATTCCTATATAATCACATGTAAGAACATAATTTTATCAACATGTCAGTTTTGATGTTTAAAATATTATAATTTACATGTAACTATATTTATTTGAATTAGACTGACTTGTATTCGAGTTGTGTCCACTAATACTTTAATCAAGATGAGAATTCCCAGCTTTACCTGAATTTTCATTGGATTCCATACAAAAACAAAATATTGTTTTTTTAGATTTTTGAAAACTTATTTTACGTATATTGAATGAATAATTTAAATATTTTTATTTGAATTTTTGATTTCATTTTAAATACTTGTTAACCAACCTTGTAGAGTAATTAATTAATTTCGATTGTAAAATTTTTACCATATCATTATTTTCCATGTTTTCTTCTTTCATTATACATATCTTGCCAATTGTAAATTTTACTTTTATTGAAATTTTGGTTTATAAATTTGTACTATTTTTTTGTAAATATTTATATATTTAACATTCCAATTTTAGGTTATTGAATTTTTTTGTAATTATTTGTGTATATTTTGTCTTTTTCTGTAATTATTTCAGTTTGTTGTAAATTTTGTATGATTTTTATTTAAATTAATTATTTGGCTGTAAAATTTTTATTTTGAATGGACCTTCCTTGGAAAGATAATTTGTTTAAAGGAAAAATATTTTATGTTTACCAACATTTTAGTTAAGTTGAAATTTTTAGTTAACCCTTTTACATTTTTATTAGAAAATTATTTATGTTTTAAAACATGTCTTTGTTTTATTTGTTCTTACAAATTAAGTTAGTGCAATGTTTTTGGATACAATATTACAGTATTAGAAAAAAATTAGTAACCACCAATGTAATGAACTTGAAAAACTGATATCTCAAAAGAAAAAACAACGATAGTCCATTGTTTGTCAGATTTGAGTTAAAAGTGCTATTGTGAGATAACTAAATAATTAATGAAGACTTCAGTCCTTTGAATAAAATGTATTCACAATAAATTAATGAAAAGCTTTCCCCTGGGGATCCTGAGCTCCGTCAGTTCCTGAAATTGACTAAAAATAAAAGAGGTTATAATCATACTATTACAATATATATATATATATATATATATATATATATATATATATATATATATATATATATATATATATATATATATATAGACACACACACACACACACACACACACACACACATATATATATATATATTATATATATATATATATATATATTATATATATATATATATATATAAAAACTAAACTCATAAAAATAACACATTTAAATGGTTAAATAAGTAAAAACATTAATAAGTATAAGGTAAATCAACTTACATAAAATCATGTAGGTTTAACCAAAGTTTTGAATGTTTTTTTTCCTGGCTATCATTGTTTACACATATTTCTTGTTCACATTATCTACCTTGAGCTAATAATTTCTGCTTTTATCGAAGATTTTTCTATTGTGCCAGCTTAGTTTATCTGGTCAATTTAATAAGGAAAGATCAGTAATCGTAAAAAAAAACTATTTAGCTAACCATACGCTTTTTGTATGCATTTATTATTTAGTAATAATATGATTAGGGGTAGTGAAACGGCATACAGTTCATCATTCAATTTTGTTAAAGGGTTTTTAATTGATTAGGTAGGAGGTATGCAATTACTGTAAATTAGCATTATTGCATTGATCTTGGAATAATGGGTTCCTATGATTTCGATATTTAGTAGTGTATAAATTTTAGTACCAGTAAGGTTTGAACACGGGTTTGCTCTAAGAACCCACCTAGGTAATCTACGGCTCTGGCTTATACCCCCAGTCTTAAAAAATGTTAGAAAAATGTGAGGCTCCATAATTTAAAATAAAAATCTGGTTTTATTTAGGTTTAATAATCTAGTAATTAGTTTTTAGGGTTTTATTGGTTCAAGCTGGTCCAGTAGAGTATCTAAATATTGAGATAATTAATATAAGCGACAGGTAGTTATCGGTTTATTTTTATTCTATTTTTTTCTTATTTCTTACTGTTCTGGTTACCTTTATTGCTGTAACAACAAACGAAGTTAAGTGCATTATTAGACATGTTTTAAAATATTTATTTTTAAATTTATTGTATTTTCGCTGGAACAATGAATTTTTATTTAACAATTAAAGGATAAATGTAGATGTGACATTATTATAATCAACTTTTTTTATTTTTTATTATTTTTTTAAATAAAATAAGATTGTATTGTTAACTTTGTTTCTATTTTGATGAAATAAAAATTTTTATTATTCTAAAAAATACTGTTTATAATTTTTTATACTCCGTTTTTTGTGGGATTTTCTGGGGCCAAAAGAAGGACATTTCCTTAAAAAAATTGGTGTTGGTGTACATTTTTCCTAAAACTTTGAACTTAATAGAATAAAAAGAAACTTTAAGAAAAATCTTTTATAAAAGGGACCTGGAAAACATGGTTGGTCAAACTATTATTCAAATTCACTAAAAGTTTATGATTTGCACACCATAGATCAGTGTTGCACACAAGTAATTTTATCACCTGAAAATAAAAGTAATATCAACATACTAACACTTTAAGGTCTGGCAGGAGACCTTGAAGTTTGTATTTTCTTAATAGATCTTAAGCTAGTTCATCTCGCTGCTATTAAGATAGCTAGACAGCTCATTTTTGACATTATGCTATCAAAGAAGTTGTAGTTAAATTTTGAAAATTTTTCTTTATTCCTTCTAAATTTTAAAATAAAAATTTTATGATAAAAAATAATAAGGACCTAACTTTTAAGTATAATGTGTAAATGATAGATTAAAAAATTAGAAATACTAAAAATTGACACAATATAATTGTGCGAGAGACACCTAGGAAATAAAACAAGAAAAATTAATTGCTACATCTGGGAACTGTTCCATTATTCGTCATGATTGAATAATAAGAACTTAACTCTTAAGTATAATGTGTCAAGTGGGACATGACATTATGTCATGTCCCACTCACTCATGACATAATACCTGCAAGGTATTCAATATTCTTTCAATTGAAGAAATGAGATTTTTACAAACTTTTTTTTTTTTTTTTTAATAAAAATCCTTTATTAATAAGTGTTTTAACAAATGTACAATTTAGAATTGAGATGTATAGGACTACTCCCCACAAGAGAACCAGAAAGCTCTGTGCTGTGGGGAGGAGTGTTTTATATACTATACTATCTTAGCTTAACATATAACAAATTAATATTTCCTTGTATTAAAAAATAAAAAAATAATGTAAATATTTATAAAGAAGCTTAAAGTATACAGTTACATTAAAGCTTAAAGTATACAGTTAATACTTTTCAATGAATAATCGCTTTACGGATTTGGTGAATATATTAATGGTGTTGGCGTTTTTTATATTTTGAGGCAACTTATTAAAAATGCCTGCTGCTACATAAAGCCAGTGCCTCTGACCCAATGTAGTATGTTTTCGTGGTATTTTAAATAAATTAAATTGAGCTGATCTTGTGTTTAGACCATGCTCTATTAAGGTTAAATTGTGTTTTCCAACATAGATTCTTTGTAAACCAATAAGGTGGTACATATCAGACATGTATAAAATATTTAATTTTTTAAACAATGGAGCAGATTCTTCGCGGTTTGGCTGTTTTAATATAATTCTGATAAATAGTTTTTGCAATCTATAAAGCGGGAGTAAGTGGGTTTCAGCTGCTGATCCGTATGCGGTGATGCCATACCTTAAAGCCGAGTCAACAAGGGCAAAGTACAACATTCTAAGCTTCTCAATACTTAAAACCCCTTTACATTATGAAATATATAGATATATTGTCTTAGCCGCTTAATTAGGACACCAATATGTTGTTGCCAGGACAGATTTCGATCCACTATTATTCCAAGATATTTAACAGTTTCAACATCCTCCAATGTAGGACAAGTGCAGTTCTGAGGAAATCTGGTTTTGCATGCTTGACTATGTAGACGAATATTAAAAATTGGTTTAGAATTAACCGTATTACGAATACAAAAATACATTAATTTGGTTTTTTTAACGTTTAAAGAAAGTTTGTTTATTTTTAACCATTTATTAATTGAATTAATGTTACATTCAAGAGCGTTATATACTTCAAACCAATACTTGCTGAGCAAATCAAAACCAAATCATCACAAAAACCTATCAGACGGCACCTGGACACAACAGAGAACACATTGTTTATGTAAACAAGGAATAATAGTGGACCCAAAACCGTGCCTTGCGGGATCGAATATTCCAAGCTTGTAGGCGCAGCAAGAATATTATTGATCTTTACAGATTGACTTCTGCTTTCAAGGTAACTGGAAAACCATCTGAGCACTGTTCCTCTTATACCAATATCATAAAGTTTTTTAATTAACTTCCTATGGGAAACAGTGTCAAACGCCTTAGCCAGATCCAAAAAAGACAGCTGCCACTTTCAAGCCGACGTCTAAAGAATTCGTAATGGAAGATATAGTCTCAGATATGGCATCCTCCGTACTCAAACCAGCCTGAAAACCAAACTGATTTTTATTTAAATATTCTTAGATACCAGAAAGTCAACTAACTGTTTTTTAACGATTTTTTCAATGACCTTGGCAACATTTGAAAGTAAACTTATTGGTCTGTAATTGCCAGGTTGTGCAGAATCACCTCCCTTAAAAAGGGGGGTAATTAGTGCATTTTTGAGAATACTTGGGAAAATGCCCTGAGTCAAACTAGATTTAGCGATGTACAGAAGGGGTTTAACTAAATAAGTTTCATTATTTTTTATCACAATAGCCTGGATATTGTCTAAACCTGGTCCCGAACCACCTTTTATTTGCTTTATAGAATCAAATACGTCTTTTTCTGTTATTTCTTTATGTATCCCATAGATTATCTTTTACATCAGTAACTATTTCATCATAATTTATATCTTCTATTTGGTCAGCCCATAGAGGGTCAGCCATTTTTTTACCCAAGCTTCCAAAATATTCCCTAAGGCATTTGCCCCTTCTTGTGGTGAATATTTAAATCAATATTTTTCCCATTGGATATGATGTTTTTAATGAGTTTTGTTTTATTATTTGATTTCCCAATTCCTTCATTTATGATTTTCCATATTTTACGGGAATCGCCCTCGCATGCCTTTATTTTACTAGAATAATAATCATTTTTGACAGTTTTAATCATTTTTTGCAATTTCTTATTATAGGTTTTAATGTAATTTTGAAGGTCTAGATTAAAAGGTTCTTTTAAACTTTTTTTTGATAATTTTTCTCTTTTTCTTATGCAAGTAATAAGACCAAGAGTTATCCAAGGCTTTAATTTTTTGTATTTATGATTTGGTGGTGGCAAAATAGTTGTTGCTTCCTGAATGTAATTATTTAATTTATCAATAAAGTTTGTAGTGCAGATATTTAAATTACTTTCACTGAGGACATCTTCCCAATTTTCGTTACTAAGTAAGTTAGATAGTTTTAAATTATCTAGTTTTGATAGAGGATTAGCAGAAACAGGCTGTTCGTTATTTTTTTTCTTAGATAAATTTACGTTTATAGTTATAGAGTAATGATCTGTAATATGCGTTTTTATTGTAGTTGCAATAGTTTTATTGATAAGACATTTTTTAATAAAAATGTGATCTATAGTGGAAGCTGATTTATTAGTAATTCTAGTGGGCGTTGTAATGGCTGGTATATAACCACGATCAGCTAGACAAGTCAAATAATCATTTGTGTCAGCACTTTGAGTGTCATCATCATTATTAAAGTTTTTATATATATCTTTGTTAATGTCACCAATTATGATATTGTTTTTAGCCTTATTGATATTACGGAGGAGATCATTTAATTCATTTACAAAGGTAGATATATTTCCTGATGGAGATCTATACAAAGCTGTTACAGTAAATTTAGTAAACTTAAAAACTAAACAGTTGCAATCACAAGTAAAACTATGCTCAATAGTTTCTTGCAAATCCTCTATTAAACTACTCTTAATAAATACAATAATACCACTATTCTGGTTGTAGTTTAATTTGGAATAATACGTAGTATAACCATTTATAGAATAAATTTCACCTGGCTTATTAATTAACCAAGCTTCAGACAATATGACCATATCAAATTTTATGACTATGCTTTGTAATACAACACATAATTGATCTATGTTTTTATCTATGCTTCTTATATTTGTGTGAAAAATATTTATAGATCCTGAATAGTTTTTGGCTAAAATATTGAAGTATGGTACTGTAGTACCATTACAATTAATTTTGTGATTATAAGTGTGGGTGTTCAACTAAACTTTGTCCCAGAATTTTATTATTATTGACATCATAAGAAATATTATTTTTTGTCTAAATGTACATACCAGTGGTACATACATTAAAAAATAATACTTGCACATTTCTAACAAAAAAGGAGGACATTTAGGGTGCACCCTGCTCTTTTACTTCCCCTATATTTTTTTAAAATAATGACTTTTATTCTATAATATTTTTCTTCTCTACTCTACAAATTAGCAATGATCATTTCACCCAACTCTGTGGGCATCTTCAGGCCATCAAAATACACTTAAACACTACATTACCAACAAATTAAAAAATAAAAACAACATAGAAATTTAAAAAATTTTTAACTTAATTCTGTGATATTTAATTCTTGTATTTTTATGTTATGTGTATATTTTTTTTAATTTGTTCTGTAGTGTTTAAGTTTATTTTCGATTGCCTGAAGATGCCCACTGTGTTGGGTGAAATGATCATCGCTAATTTGTGGATTTGTGAAGAAAAATATTATAGCATATAAGTCATTATTTTAATTATTTTAAAATGTGTGAATTTTATAAACTAAAAAGTGAGACTAGGGAGAAGTCTCCTTTAAGTTGCTCTTCCACAGTCTTATAGTTGGGTAATATTTAACGTCATTATTTTTATTTAATTGTAGCCACCCTAAAGTGAGATTCGAGATTAAACTATATTATTATTTTGTAGATAACAGATTATTTATCTTTGTAGATAAGATAAATATAGTTATTTTGTAATAACTATATTAATATTTTGAAGATAATATTTTTGGTTTCGTTGTGATGAATGAATGTGATGACGTCACAGACATCCTTTAAACTTTACCACCAAACTTGAGATTGACAACCTTAAACTCTAGCACCTTTGAATTTTGCTGCTTGAAATCAGCTGTTACTGTGTTCTCTAACGTTTTATTGAAGTTCACATTGATTATTGAATTTTCTCGTATATCGTGTTTTCTTTGTTTTAAATTTAGTATTTTTGTTTGGTAAATTAGTTATTTTATATAATGGTTTGTGTAGAGATTAGCAAGTTTTTGTTATGGTGCTATGTTCCTATTGGTTGAGCTATTAGAGATGGATAGAGAGAGCATAATAAAGTTAGGTATAACAGCCTTCGCATTGGGTGTCAGTCTTTTCATATTTTGGGGTCCTAAACCAAATTCTCGCAGGTCCAGGTTTGGCAGTGAGTATTTTAATTTCAATCCCTTTTACAATTTTATTTAACAAGTTAGGGAGATGATGATTTGTACGAACGTGTTGTTAAATGACTGATGCAATGAATTGCTTTAGAGTAAGTTAAGGTTTACTCAGATACAGAGGCTTTTTGGGAATACTCTTCAGATGTGATGACGAAAATACACTTAAATAATAACTGCAACAATATGAAGAGCCTAGTCTTAGTGTATTTGGTGTGCCTTTTCACCACATGTTACAGTCATTCTATTTCTTTGTATTATAGTTATAGTGAAATAAATTGTGACTTTTCGCAAAGGAAGAAGTACAGTCTATCGTTTAGTTTAAAAATCCACAAGGTCATAAGTATTTTGGGGATTGACCAATCAGAGAAGCCGCTGCCAACCTCTCACTTAAAAAGAGAAAAAAATCCCTGTAGGCTGTAGGGGAAAAACATTCTTCCCAGCAATCGTTCACTTTGTTTCTGGTTCTTCTTTTGTTTATATCGTTTTGAAAACTACTTTCAAATTATTCTTAAAATTATATTTTAAAATAAAACTACAAAAAAGAAATGTATAAAAACATCGCCAAGAAAATACGGATAAAATAACCTGATTTGTATACATAGTTTTTTTCCCGCTCCCTTCTTCCAGGGATTTTTTTTTCTTAAGAATCAGTGGTGTCTAAACTGGCCTGTCAAGATTTTTAAACTTAACAATAGACTAAGGTGAGTGTTAATGGAGTCCATCTTAATAAAAGAATAAGCCTCTCCATATTGATATATTTCTTAATAGCAAAGCGCTTTCAACCTAACTATCAATAGGCCATCATCAGTGCTAACCACTGAATAAAGAAGAGGGTGATAGATGAGTCTTAGAGATCAGATATCAAAGATAGACTCTACGTTTAAATGACTTTACTTATGTATTTCGGGCTTTCAATATAACTGGAAATGTCAAAAGAAACAAAGTTAGGCCGCTAGGGCTACTTTATTGACTGTTATAATTGTAGAGGAAGTAATGCCTAATGTCATGTTGCCTGTCATTGAAGAAGTGTGACAGAAATTTTTGCCAAACAATAACAAAAACGTACTATTTTTATTTTTGAACGCAAATAAAATAACACATAGGGTTTGTTTACAAAATATTATGGCATTTGATAATCTTCTGTCAGCTACAGTGTGGCAGCTCAAGCTGATAGAATTTATAAATTTTCATTAAAAAATAAAACCAGAAAACTCAATTATTTTTTAAAAACCAATTTTTCAAAACTCACTCTAGTTTTTTAGGAGAGTTGGTACACTTGTTATTCTATTCCACTAATGTGCAATAGTATAACAAGTGAATCCATTTTTCTCAATAACTTTGACTAAGTTTGATGAAACTAGGGGTGCAGAGCGCTCTGATCATTAAGTCCGGAAGTGGAGGAGGTAGAGGGGATGAATATTACCCCACTACAGAACTGACCAGTATCATTTACTACAAATACACTGCATTTGGTGTGTTTAATACACTGTAGGAATCATGTAGAGGGAAGCCAGTCGGTTATGCTATAACTAGTGAGATGGAATCTAAACTACTCCCCCCATGCTCTATATTTACCTTGAGAGACAATTGTATTTAATGTACACTAAATTTTTATATACTATTTTTTTACATAAATATTACCGTTTTTCACCAAATAACTTTATTACTCTCCAAAGAAATTACAGTTTAATTAATTCAATTTTTTAACTTTCTTATGACCTGAGTGAACCTTTACTGTAAAGACGTGATGTTTTGACATGACGGTGCAAGAACCAGATCATATTAAATGCTTATGGAAAACGATCACCTGAAATACACTGTGTGTATCGTTTTTGATTGAGATTATTTAAATTGCAAGTATTTAATTCAATTTTTAATTTTCTTGGCAGGAAGGTTTCATTATCAGGAGTGTGGGAGAAGTTAACAAGCCAATCAAGCTCCCGGCTCGTTACTTTCCTTCAGCCCCTCCTATAACTTTTTTGCTTGATTGACTGCTTTTGGCCACACAGAACAGTGGGGCCTTACAAATGCACGTTACGTGACTGCTATCGTGTGATAATAAGAAGGGAATGGGAGATGAATGTCAAGTGTCAAAATATTGTGTATACAAACCCTCCGAGTTATTTTATTTGTCCCAAAAATTTGTTTAGCAGAAATTCCTGTCGCCAAATGTATCCTTAGTGGCCAAAACTTTTTTCTTTTGATATTGTCATACGTTTTAACTGCTCGAAATACGTAAGTTAACTCACTTGTAGATTATATTCCACTATACTTTGCTTTTATGCAAGTTTTGACATTGCTGTTTTGTAGGAACTCAATCCTTACACTACTTGGTGTCAAACCTGTTGAAAAAACTCCTGTGAATTGACTCCTGTTTACTAACAAAAATTCCTTGACACTAAAGACTGGGCTGGAAAGTTCTTATTTATGTACTTCCACAATTGGCTCCCCGTTTTAAAAATTAGGGTCTTGTTTGTTGTGAGTTAGAAGTGTTTTTACTTCTTCGTTCTGTTTTAAACTAGTCTTTTTATCAGCTTCTCCTCCATTGTTATTTGTAACTGATCTAAATTTAGTCCTTAAATGTATCAGCAATATCTCCTCTTCTGTTTAACTATTGTTGATTATTTAATGTTAAGTAGCACTGAGGTCTTGAGAAGTAAACAATTTGTTGTTTAACTTTATTAAAAATGTGGACTACAAATGTTTCTCAAATGAATCAAGAATCTTTAATGCTCAAAGGGTTATTAAAGATTTATTTAAAAAATGGTTATTTTAATGTTTGCAGGTAGTATACTGGGTTTACAAAATTTAGGTTTGACATGTTTTCTAAACTCGCTGCTTCAAGCCCTAGCCTCCTGCCCTTACTTTATAGAGTGGTTGGAATGCCACAAGGGGAATGGAAGAGTTACAGACTCCTTGTTGTCTCTTCTCAAACTACTTTGCTATGAAAGAGAGGATAGTCTGTCTCCGTCGGTGTCCCCTGGGGAGCTCATAACATCTCTGTCTAATCACGGATGGTCCATAGCTCCACAGGAACAAGATGCTCATGAATTATTCCTCCTTCTGGTTACTACATTGGAAGAAGAAGAACATAAGGCTGCTAAAGTTGTTAGTATTTAATTTGTGTACCATTATAGTTTTACTTTTACACATTATTACTTAGGCATGTAATTTTTAACTAGTGGCCAAAAGATATCCTGATTTCCCTGTAATTAAATTTAGATTAGATTTCCCTTAGATTAAATACAGATTTCCTGAATTGTTATGAATTAGGTTATGTTGGTCAGTGCCAAGTAAGTTTGTGACCTCAGGGACCTACTCCCCTTTGTCAGCTTGGTGATCTCTTTGGTCAGCTGTTTTTACCTTTATACAATTTGTAGGTGTGTTTTTATCAATTTATTTTATTGTTTTTTGTAGGGGTTAGGAATGTTATCAGAATCTCTCAGAGATCTAACTCTGATAGATAATGATAAGGGTGACAAATCTGCTGGAGACAGTCCTGTCATCAGTAATAAAAATGATTTTACTTCACCAACAAGGTAATATTTTATTAATTTTTTCATGCATATAATAGTCTTGTTTTTTTTCTATTGCCGGGGCATATGAATATTTGCCAAAGTCCGTGGGATTTTGCATGAAGCAAGTATACGGTTGGTGGTGATTGCTATGTAATGAGCTGTAGAATAACGTACAACCAGGTGTTTTGGTCACATGCGACCGAGCCTTTGTATAACATCATTTTTCCAAGACGACCATTTACGCTACACTCTTGGCGCTTCATTTTATTAAGATTTTTGTTAGAACACTCCTAACCAAAAATGTCATATTTATTATATATACCATGTCATTTATAAGTGTCATATTTTTATTTATTCCATTTTATAATAAATGCATTAATAGTTATTTTTAGACCAAGGGAGTCATTTCCCTGAGCAGTTAGTTGATTCCTAATACTTTTGTATTGCCAAGGGAACCAAAGCATTTAACTTTCAAGGTGAAGCCAAGGAATTTATGCGTTTAGCTCCCAAGGCAAAGCCGATACCACTCCCCAAAATAATTGGTATGATTGGCTCGGTCAAGTACTGAATTTAGGGATATTTTTTGAACTTAAAAGGAGCAGATCCCTGGGAGACAAAATAATTTAATCTAGCAGGTTAAACATTTGTGGCTTGACGTTCATGTTTTTGTGTCCGGTGGAAAACACATACCTGATTTCTAATTATTTTTTTAATGCTGCTTTTTTTTATTGTTCCTTGTCTTTTTCTAAATGAAAAGTGTTCAAACATAAATATTAATAAAATAATGCGTTAAAAAGTAGGAGCGTTTAAAAGGAAAGAATGAAATTGTGGCGGCCATTTAGGAAATATGATGGCATTTATCAGCTTGGTCACACATGGGACCAAAACTCCCAGTTGTATGCTATTCTATAGCTCATTACCTATCAATTGCCACCAATTGCATACTTGCTTTATTCAAAATCCCATGGAATAACATATGCACCAGAACTATTGCAATTAACATTGATTTAAGAATTTGCTTAACTAATTAGTAAAAAAATAATGCATTTTTAATTATCAGCCTCAGCTTTGTAAAAGAAAGAAATAAATAAAATGTTCATTCCTAGCACAGGAGGATCTCCCGCCATAATATCAAATATGATGTCAGGAATAAGTAAACCTCTTATAGAAATAAATATTTGTTCTTTCCAGTTACTGATTTAATTATTTTGATGGATCCTTCTATTGTAAACTCATATTAATTAACGAACTAGTGAACAAATAAGTTGGAATGCTGTGGTGTTGCCGTTTTATCAGTTCTAATGAAACAGGAACTTTTTAAATTTGTTTACTCTATGTTATTTCTGGAGTCCATAAAATTTTTATAAATTGTATCAGCAAATTATATTGACTTTGCAGTGTATACATGAAACAAGAGTTATTAAATCCACCAATTTTGTAACTTACTGACTACCTAACCTACCTTTTGTAACTTTCTTGTTCGACCTCAAGTAAAATTAAATTCTAATAAATACATAATATATTAATAATGGTCATTAATCAGGTGTAAAACTAAGATAGTATCTAATGTATGTATGCATGAATAGTATCTAATATGTATGTATGTGGATATATGTGTGTGTCATAGAGGAATGTATAGTACTAATCAGTGGTGTGTGTATGTATTTATTAATATTATTTTGTACACCCAGTGTAACTTAAGCTTTTAAGAATTACTTAAAGACCCTCACACTCAGGAATACATTGTGGGATTTCACTATATTCTGTGTAAATATTTTATTGTAATACTTGTTTTACTTTGTATTGAATACTTTTTTGTGAAATAAAGAAATTTGAAAAAATAAAATAAAGTTAGTAACTTGCGAAGTACAATAGTGAAATTTTTAGGTGACATTAATGTTTGATAAACTAATGTTTTTATCACTTACTATTTATTACTTTATTTATTTACTATATCCTCTGGTTTATATCTTTATTGTTTTTGTTTAGATCTCTATGTGGTGAGATAAGGTCTATTGCTCCTCCCTTCAGAGGATATTATGCTAGTCAGATGCAATGCCTTACTTGCTCATCTAAGGTTAGCTCAATAACTATAATTATTTAATTATTATATTATAATTAATTATTGGGTGTGGGGTACCTCAGAGCTTTTCCTCTTCTCATCGGATTTGCTTCACTTATCATCCCTACTTTGAACTTGCTTTGATTGTCTTCGGAATGTTCAATTCGCTAAATTTATACTGCAACACTTATTTGGACTCGCTTCGCTCATCCTCACATAGTAATTTCATTAGTTTTATTCCCTGCAGTCACCTACCCAGGTACTGACTTTGCTCAATGCCGCTTAACTTTTATGATCCAACAAACACCAAATATATACTTGCCGTATTGAAACAAAACTTAGTATACTTATTTATTAAATAAACGGATACACTTGTACCAAATTTCGACTTAATTGCATTTTCCAATTTAAAAAAAAAACGCATACTAATAATTTAATTTGTCAAAAGCTTTAATAATTTAAAATAGAGGTCCCTATAAAGTTTTTTTGTCTTATTTTATTAAAATTAGTTCTCAAATTATGTTATCCAGAGAATGATAAGAGCTGTTGTATCCTCCCTCTAAGTATTAGTCTCTTTGGTTCTGAGGCATCCCTTTATGTTTATTTACAGTATTAGAAAATAATTTATTTTGTTTCAGTCTCCAATGAGATACGATAAGTTTGACACCCTGTCCCTTGTCCTGCCTGCTGTAAACAAACAACAAGGCTTCACTCTCAAACAACTCCTAGATAACTTTGTCAAGACAGAAATCATAGACGACTTTGTCTGTGAGGTTTGTAATAAGGAGAAACCTAAACCTGCTAGAACCTCCAAAGCTACTAGAACCGTCCGCATAGGAAAGGTATTATTTTATTTAGTTATTACTTTTATTACTATCTTCATCTATTAAGAAGTTGGTAGCATTGTATTATCATGCTTAATATTTCATTAAGTATTTTTTTAAGCAAATTAAATGTTTTTTGTGATAAAAATGTATCTATTTGCTAAAGAAAATATTAAACATGACTAATATGTGTTTTAGACAACAAAATCACTTAAAATTATTGTAGAAAATTGGGTACGGGATACCTCTCAACTTTTCCTCAATACATCAGATTCGCTAGGCTCATCCTCAGAAATAAAAATAAACAAATGTATGCAGCAGCACGTCTTTGAAATTGCTTTGCTTAGTTTTTCAGACAGTCAATTTTTTTCGTTTAATTTTATTCCCTGAGTTCACCCATATAGGCATTGACCTTGATCGATACAGCTTAACTTTCATGGTCCAACAAAAACCATTGAAACAAAACTATGTATACTTATTAGTTACGTAAAGAGATACTCTTTAATCAACTCAATTGGATTATTTCTTTATTTTTTGCAATTTTTTTAAAATAATATATCCAAGCCATTTGATAAAGTTGAACTAATGCTGATAATGAGATGAAACTTTGCACTTATTTTGTACTTATGACTACATAGATTCATTTTCTAAAATTGATCAAAACATTGTACGCTTTTTATGAATTTTTGGAATTTTTTCTAAGTCATTATTACTGGTTAATGTCGTCACAAAAAATTATTTTCCAGATAGACCTAAAGAATGATTTTTTACCAAGTTTTTACTCTATTGCATAAATACATTGGGAGGTACTATGATAACAGACACATAAATGCGGACAGACGACTTTGTGAAAGGTGCTCAGGAGTTATTAAAAACACTTAAACAGTTAATTTAGTTGAAATATTGATTTTGAATTTTTAGTGCCATGACATTACTTTCCTTCTGAATTTAAAATAATATCGAATGCCTATTTATGTAATTGTTTTCAGTTACCAAAATGTTTGTGCCTTCATGTATCAAGGACGTATATAACTCCTGAAGGGCTTGCATATAAGAGAGAAAATTATGTGGATTTTCCTGAATATTTAGCTATGGGACCTTACACCCAGAATAGCTTTATGAAAGAGGCCAAGGTATGTAGTTCAAATTTGTATATCATAGAGTAATATTTTGTTAAATATTGATTTTTAAAAAATTGGGTACCTCAGGACTTTTCCTCAGTTTATCGGATTCGCTATCGTCATTCTCAGCACTTCTGACTCGCTTATTGCATCCTTAACGGAACTTTTCCTCATTACATCACTTTCAATACGCTCATCCTTCCTGCTTCAGACTAGCTTTGCTCGTTCTCAGAATATACTATTCACCACATTTATTCTGCAGCATGTCTTTGGAATTGCTGTGTCATCCTCAGATAGTAAAATGCATCTGTTCCCATCTCAGCGGTCACCCATACAGCACTGCTGCTTAATTTTTATGATCCAACAAAAATCATGGATATACTTGTCATATTAAAACAAAACTTAAAATTACGTTATGGTATATACTTGTACTGAATTTCAACTCAATTGGATTGTTTTCTGATTTTTTTAAAAACATACACAAGTCATTTGATAAGAATTGAACTAATAAATAAATAAATGGTTTATTTACACAAAAACTAAGTTACAAATAAAAAAAAGTAAAAAAATAACATGCAAAGTACAATTTTTGAAAATATGAGAAAATTGTGTAAAAAAGGATGGACTCTAGAAAAATTAGATCTTCCGCCCATCCTTATTATTATAAGTTAAGTTTCATCTCATTATCACCACTATCAATGGTGATAATGAGATGAAACTTAGCACATATGTTAGTCTTATACATGGCTGCATGAGTGCCAAATCTCATTGCATCATTTTTCCGCGTTTTATGATTTTTCAAAAATTTTGCTAATTTATTATTGCTAATGATGTTATAAAAAAATATTTTCCGAATATCACAACTACAGTGGTAGACTGAATTTAGTACTAAGTTTCAACTCTCTAGCATAAATAGGAGCTACGATGATGACAGACACACACACACATTCAGACAGACAACTTTGAGAAAACCACTCAGGAGGCCTTAAAAACACCTGAAACGGATAAATCTAGTTTTGGATATTTTTGCAAACACAATAATTTTCCTATATACCTACGGTATAAATCAGGAAAAGTAAAAATTGTTTCATTTATGCAGTTTATCTTCAAACTGTAATGAAATCTGTTTTATTCCTAATGCTGACTCATGCACATACTGACCTTGCTTAAAGCTACTTATTTTTATTTATTTATTTATTACATAATTTGTTAAAAGACCTTATGGTCTCATACAAATTTCTTACAAAAAAACATTTTTAAGTAAATAAAAAAGTAAAACAACAAGGAAATAAACTAAAAAATAAAGAAATTATATACTTTTTGACCAAAAGCTGTTGCAAGAGAAAGTGACTAATGAGTATTTAGAAATTAATTATAATAGAGAAGATATTATTTAAGCTATAAAACAAAGAACAATTGATAAAAATAATAATACATTATATATGTACATACATACATATATAAACATAAACAGAAACACATACATAAAATGAGCTAAATGAAGTTAAAAAGAATAAAAAATTGAGAGAAAAAACCTTTTTTTTTTATTTTATTTATTTTTAATTTTTTTTTTGTAAATAAGAGCTTTTATTAAATTTCTAGATATTTGTTTTTCTAATTTTATAAAATAACTGTTATAAATAGTTTTATATTTTTTAAATAATTCAAATCTATACATTTAGTTGTTTAATTCAAATTAAAAGATAAATATAACCATGTATAGTATATTTTATATTAGAAAAGGATAGGATAGTTAGATTGCACAACTTCTGTCATTACATAAGATTGGCGCTTATACACTTGAATAAAGAATCCAGTTAATAGCATTAATATTAAAAGATAGTTAGTAAACTTTATTATAAAGTAGTATTGATATTGGATGAATAGAAAAGATTACAATAAAAAAGTTAGAAGAGTAAACAACATGAGAGGCGAAAAACAAAGAAATAAAAAATGTATATACATATAAAAACAATTGAGCAAAACAAAAGTAAGGTAGAGTTAATTTTCACCGAGCTGAAAAGCTCTTAAGCGCAAGGCATTAATAACAAATTCAAATAATATTTTTGCAGCTAAAGGAGTGCTGGGATTGAGCATTTGATCATAATTGTTGATAGAAAAGTAGTATCTAGAGTTTGGGTTAAATCTTAAACTTTGGTAAGCTGTACACTCTAACAAGAAATGGGCCATGCTCTCAGGCTCACTGCGGTTGCAGAGTTGGCATAGTTCAAGTGGCTTTAGTTTATGAACATCTCCATTATAATATACTTGAGCAACATAATTGTTAGAAGCTGCTTAAAGCTACTTAACACCTTGTTACTTAACAAAATAGATATAACAAAAACCATAGATAAACGAGTGGTATTTTAATGAAACTTAATACACTTGTTTATTATATAAAGGGATACTCTTTGTGTAAAATTTCAACTCAATTTTATAATCTAAAAAACGTATTCATGTCATTTGATAAACCTTGAACTAATACTGATAATTAGATGAAACTTAGCACACTTATTGGTCTTAACATCTTAACCACATGAATGTCTCAATCATAAAAAAAATATTTTCCAGGTAGGACAACTAGACCTGAAGATTGATTTTTCTACCTAGTTTAAACTCTATAGCATAAATACACTTGGAGCTACGATGATAACAGACACACATACTGACAGACAGACAACTTTGTAAAAACTACTTAGGAGATCTTTAAAACAATTGAAATGGACAATTCAGGTATAAACTAGGTCACAGATTTTTTATGCAAACACCATATTTTTCCTGTATACCTACGATATAAATGATATTTTAAAATGATTATTATAGTTGGAGTTTCACGACTTGAATAAACAAACAGTACAAAATATCAAATAAATCCATTCAATCCTTACCAAATAAACCATAGCATTTGGTATAGGATGTGGCAATGATATCTTACTTAAAAGGAGACAAGAGCAATGCATTATGGACTTAGCAAGATTAATGAAAATGAAAATTTATATTATATATGTATTCTTACTGATGTATACTTAAATTTTATATCTTATTTCTACCTTTATTTATGGTTTTTGATTTATTTATTATTATTCACCAACAGTGAATTTACAATATCTAATATTTCTGTGAAAAGCTTTGTGAGTAAATTGTTTTTTTCATTGATTATTTTGTTGTAAAAACCTATGTGATGTAAGATAAATGTTTGTGTGTGAAAAAGTGATATCAGATTATTTTTGTTTTGTAAAAAATCTGTAAATTTTTATTACTTCTTATGGTTATTTTTTATTAACTGAAAAATGTGATTTTAGATGACTTTGAATAGGAGAAAAAAGTTAGAAGAATTAGTTAAAAGACTGAGTGTTAATGTTTTCAATGATGAAACCAAGAGGTATATAGACGAACCCCTTGGTTCGGGTGCTTTGTCAAGCCCTGCACACAGGCATAGTGAACAGAATGGTGTAGCTGGTTCCAGCCCCAGACATAGTGATCAGAATGGTGGTGCACAAAATTCAAACCATTCTAGTCCAAACACAGAGGATAGTGGCAGTACAACCCCTACTGCTGTGTGCCCTGCATCCTTGGGATCTAGTCTCACGGATTTATCCCATTCGGCTAATGTGGATAATGCTTCAGGTATTAACTTTCTAATGACTTATATGATAATGTGTCTCATAATTTGCCTGCAAAAGTATGAGGATATATAATAATAATGATGCCCACTTAGAGCCTTGTGGCCCATCAGGGATAACCCCTGTGGGAACCACCTCAGGAGGTAATGGCAACCATCACGCTCAAAGTGTAAGCTATAATTGGCAAGAATTTATTAGAACAATAATCTTTTGTAAACTGAGACTGTAACCTGGGATGCAAACCCCAGACCTCCGTGGTGTCAAAAGTCAGTGTAATAATTGACGCCTTAATGACCTCGACCACAGAGGTGGTTATTATGAAGATACCAATCAAGAGATATTTATCTTGGGTGAGAGATAACCCAGCTAATTAATTAGCTGTAGTTAAAAAACTATTTTGTTCAACCCTACATCATGTTTACTAATATTTTACTTTAAATTTGCATTTGTTAGCTTTTACTTTACAGTATTTTATCGAAACCATGAGTTACATTTTTACTGAATTATCTATTGTAAATATAAATAAATATAGAGTAATATAACTAACTCTATCACATCTTTAATGTTGTTGTTATCTTAAATTAATTACTTTAAAACTACTATGTTGTTGTTATCTTACTATTAATTACTATGAAACTTGTTTTCTTAAAGTCACAGCTTCTTTTGAAATTTAGCATTATCTTAATTTTTAATTTCTGTTTGTATTAGTTGACAAGTTGTAGATAAAAGTTGCAACAGGGATGGGTGATTTCTCTCATATGATCTCCCTTGGCAGTGTCTCAAGAGCTAACTAGTTTATCTCCTTTGGCATGTCGGCCTCAAGAGGAAACTTATACTTGAGCTGTAAAATGTTCATCTATCCCTTGTTGCATAAATAACTATTATTCCAGCCCCCTCTCAATATTTTTTATTCAGCTTGTATATTTTGCAGTTTAATAGTTAATCTAATAATGGGAATTTAACTCTTGATTCATATTTTTCCTACATTCCAAATGCAGTTTATTATACTTATCTGTTTAATAAATACACTTGGGTCCAAGTGCTGTTCCGATCCCAAGTGTCTAAGTCCTGGCAATACCTATAGTTTTAGAATAATTTATTGTTAAGTACACTAATGGTACTTTTTTTTAAAATCAAGCTTTATTTTACCAAATTTTACAATATTATAACAAAATATAAGTACAATAAAATACAATAATACAATTATAGTACAAGATTACAAAAATATATTGGTTTAAGGTTACAAAAATATATTACTTAGTACACTAAAGAGACTATAAAGGTTATTAGGTTACTTGATTGTTCATTCATAAAAATATTTTGCTTTTTTTCTTCTTGAATATACATGTATTACTTATAAAAAAAAATAAAGAGAAAATTACAACCCTAATATGTATAATGTAAGAGTTCTTTACATGTCCTCTCTGTTTTTGTAGGCATTGTCAGCCCTTCACTAGCAAGTCAATACAGAGGCAGCCCTAACACCACTACTGAAGCAAGTATCAGTTCATACAGACAAGCTAATGCTCCTAATGCATCATCAGAGAGTAATTCCTGGGTCACACCTGTTGATTCTCCTGTCCGGGAGCCACCACATACCCCTTCACACATTAACTATTCTACTTACTTCAAGTTAGTTTAATTATTATCTAAAAAGAAAGAACACAGGATTTGAACTTATTTTAATTCCAGAGGACATTTTAAAACTATGTATATCAATGAAAATTAGTACTAGAATCAAATATAAATTCCAATTTATTATGAAATGTGTTGTGTAAGTAATGTAATTTTGAAAGCCACTATGTTTTATTTGAGCCTTGAAATATCCACCACGCTGGTTGAAATATATATTATTTTGTAACAGATTAATATTGTTTATGACCCTCCTTTCATAAGTTTTGCGTCTGAAAACTTTAGGAGTGCTTTTTTTTAGTTTAAAAGGATTGCTATTATTTTGCCGGTTTGAATTCTGGCGCTAAGGCGTCGGCGATATGCCGATCCTCGTTCTTTTATGTACCTTATTTTTATTTCACGGAGGTTGCCATGTTTTGTTGTTAGCTGAATGATTTTTGAGGCTGTTTTATTTATTTCTGTAGTTATATTTATTCTGTTGGTTAGTTTATGGTTTTTAAGTATGAATTATGAATACATGATTTATATGTTAGTTTGTAGCGTTTAAAGATGGTTGGCGTACGTCTATTTACTCGTATGTCCTGGTTGGGTAGGTTTCAAAGAGAGTGGTTATGTGTTGTGATTGAACAGGTGGTCGTAATTTTTGAGTAGATTGTGTGAGAAAAACTGTGAAGTAGTTTGCCTTTAAAAAGGGATATTGTGGGGGCATTATCAGTCTGTGGATGCCGGGTAATGTAAAATTCCCAATTCTGCCCCTCTCAAAGCTACTAAAACAAGATAAGAAGTTGGATTTAAGGGTCACGACAGATCCCTGCCAACTTAAAGAAGGTTCTACCTGAATCTGGATTACCTAAAGTCAGGAAAGTGCACTCTAAATACTCTACTTAGTAAAGGTTACGTCTGAGCAGAACCAGCCACTCTGGGGTTCTCCTCTCTTGAAATACACCTATTCCTCTGTCTCCTACTCCAACCTGTCTATGAACTTTTGTCGCCATCAAAGCAGATCTTTTCTTTTCTTTATTACTATTTAATTATTATTTATGTAAGCCCAGTTAAAAGTTCAGGAGCGGTGGAGGACTACCGCTTAGGTAATTTTATTGTAAGGGGCCCCATAATCTATTCTAGTTTTAAGAGTTGTAATATTAGGTCAGTCAGCTGTGGAAGTCAGTCCTTATTCATTTTTCTCTTATTTATCCATTGAGTAAGAGAGGCTCAATTTTAATTTTTGCTGTCTATAGCCGACCGGTATGCGTGAGCAGACTCGTCGGATCCTATAGGCCCTCTTTATCTAAATTCTTGAATTTACGATCCAGAAGTATATTTTCTAATCAAACATTCTATTTTTTGGACTGATTTCCAAAATCTTTTTTTTTTTGACTGGGCAGAACAACAAATTTGTTCTGAGCTAAATATAAGATTTATGTATATTTAACTTCTGTTTGTTTTCTTAAGTATTTTATGTCAACCCCTGTTGTTGACCCTCCTACCCGAGCCTAGCACCTTAAATAAGGTGTTCTGTTTTGTGTACCTTTGGCGACCCTTCTTACCGATCCTGATTACAGACGTACTTCCACATTCATACGTCTGTCATCCTTCCCTTACTTTCCCTCTCCTGATCCCTGTGGTTTGTTTCTGTCGTTGAGATACTGTGTATCTCGCTGTGTCGTTTATTTTACCCTTTTCATTCACCCCCCCCCCTCCTCTTCAACTATCAAAGGTCCACCAATTTTGACTGATGAATGTGGTGGCGCTCACTAGACTATATCTGTCAGGTAACTCTAATTGGGCTAATGCGAAGGACAGTTTCACGACCCGTAGAGCCGCCTACTGAGTGGGGCATAATAAATAATACTCAAAACCCAGCACTTTGGTTATATAAGAGAATGGCGCCCAGAACGTGGAGCCAATTTTTTATTATTGTTGATTAGCAGATTGGAGTTACCTTGTATTTGTTTGATCTGGCATGAAGGTGATGTGTTATGGTGTTGATTATCGTTCGACACAGCATTCATGAAACGACAAACAACATAAATTTATACATTACCTTAATTTTATATTTAATATTAATGATTCATTTAAATGAACTTTATATCATCGAGATTAATAAACAAAAATTTTTTTTGAACGTTGTGTTGGTCTTTCTCATGAATATATTGGTGTCGACTGGAAATCATTACACTCTCTACACTATCACCAGGATTTTCTAGTAACATATAAATTTAATCAGAACTTTATTGACATATATTTAGTAATTAAATTTAAAATTATTTTTTATTTTAAAGGCAAACTCTTGTATTTTGTTTGTTTTGTTTAGACTAGATCAGCTGTTTGGTTGAGAGATTCTTTTTATTTTTCTGTATCAGAGGGAATACTGTGTAAGAGCAAACTGTTGTATGTGCAACACTTTATATTGGCAACATCTTGTC